>PVIU01001028.1:0-162198 GCA_004026605.1 Ondatra zibethicus | reverse complement strand
GAACTTGCACAGGCTTTATGCATGGTGTCACACTGCTCTGAACTTGTATTTGCCGAGAAGCTATTTCCTTGCAATCGTCTATTACTTCTAAGCCTTTTACCCTGCTCCATCTATGATCCCTTGGCCTTGTGAGGGACTATGGTATACATCGTTCCTTTAGGACTGAGCATTCTGCAATCCCTTATTTTCTGCATCATGGCCAGTTGTAGGGACATTGGTTAAAAATCACTTAGTGAAAACAGAGACTTCTCAGATGGGTGTTTAGAAGTGCATTGATATATGAGTTTAATAATAACTCATTAGGGGTCTGCTAAATTCTCTGTCCATTAGCAGCATATTATCAGTAACTGCTTGCCTAGGGCCTATGTTTTTGTTGTGGCAATAGTGTTAGGTATGGGTTTTATCTTGTGGAGCAGGACTAAAATCAAATCAGAAAGCAGTTGGTTATTCCCGTGGTGTTGAATAAAGAAGCACTGTATCTATATCCCTACCTTTGCCTCTTCCCACCCCAACACCTCACACTGGGGTCACACTGCACAACTCTTCTTCAATTATTTATTGCTACATGTAAATACATACATATATTGGAAATGGAAAACCTATGAAGTAGTTTGGCCTTAGAAAGAGACTAATTCCCCTACTCTTGGCAGTTATTGACTACTCGTGCCAAGATTTTAAAAAGAAAATTTTAAGTATTTGTGTGTGTGTGTGTGCATATGTGCATGCACGCTGGCTGTTCAGTCCAGAATGGGGAATTGAATTCCCTGGAGCTGGAGCTACAGGCCATTGCCAGTTGCTCAAAGTGGTTCTGGGAACCAAGCTGAGGTCCTCTGAGAGAGCAGCAAGTGTTCTTCTCCATTTCTCCATCTTTCCTGCCACATACTATTATTAAATTTTATCCTAACTGAGCTATCCATCTGTTACACTTTTAAAACATACTTTTTATTTTATTAATTTATTTTATTAATTATATGAATTACAATCAGAAATAATGGCCGGCAAGTAATACATAACAAATTCTTAAGCAACAAATTGCTTTATGAGACCCCTTTGGAAAGGTAAATTTTTAAGCATGAACACTGAGAGAGATCAAAACCTCACGGAACAGCCAGGAACAAAGCTATCAAGCTATCAGGACATAACTTCCATAAGTTACACTCTTTGTAGTTGATGATGTAGTACCTGAAATACACTCTGATATATGCAGTGATGTCGTTTGACACTTTCATACTCTTCCCTGTTTAGACATCAGGTCAATAATGGAACTTGAGAGAGTCAAAAAAAGAAGAGACAGGCCAGGAAGATGGCTTAGTGGGTAAACGCACTTACTGCCCATTTTAATGAAGAGTTTAATTCCCTGCACCCATATTGTGGAAGGAAATAACTGACTCTTGCAAATTTTTATCTGCCTTCTTAAAAGTATGTGTGGCACATGAATGCACACACACACACACACACGCAAACGCATACATGAAGAGAGAGAGGTGGGGTGAGGGGAAACAGATATGAACACACAAATGTATTTTAAAAAAACAAAAATGACTTACTATGTAGTCAGTATCTCACTGGGTTACTACCACTAGCCAACCAACCATTTGTTTTTTGTTAACTTCATTGCTGAGACTCAAAACCAGGGCATCCTGTATGCTTGGTAACTATTCTCTCACCGAACTCATTCTCAGCCCTAACCATAATAATCTTGAAAAGAAAGCTGAACTCTACAAAGTAAATGCAGTCAGCATCCTGGGAGATGAAGACAGCAACCTTTCCCACTCTTACATGAAGGCGGAACTCTGAACTCTTCAACTCTCAAGAAACCTCTATCAGCAGTAGCAATGGTCCTTATTGCTCCCTTGATTACTGGGAACTGCTACAGTCAGTCCTAATGACTTTTCTTTCCTACTCATTTATCCCTAGACGTCATCTGATGGTTTGCTTGAAGTAGCGAGTACAGGCTCATCAATGTGTTGGGCTTGTTCTCGATTCTTGGTGTTCTGAGATTTGAACATCACCGTGCTTACTTCTTAAAAAGTGTAAGTTACATTGAGATCCAAGAAAAATATTACCCTGATTTTGTAGTGCATCGTTTTCTTCCCCAAACCTTTATTTTGCTGGTGAGGCAAATAAAGGTCAGGGTTGCCTCTCTTATGCGGGAAAAGCACAAGATTTAAAATGGCTTCTTACTACTGACATGCAGTGAACCTCATTTTACACTTTTTCCCAGTTATACCCTACTAATTGGTTGGTAGCTAAATAAAAGATTGCTTGCTCCTATTGGAATCTAAGTGAGATTGCTTATAATTTTTGTAATAATGAAAGCTTGGGCCTTGTGAAGTGTTTTACTTCCTTTCTAATTAAATATAGTGACTTCTATGTTTGCATGCATAGTTTTCCCAAATAGTGGGAACTTTGCATACCATAGAGTGATTTCGAGAAGTGCTCAACCAAAATGCTGCAGAAAACTGAAAGTCAGAATGGAACATCCTGACATACTAGTAATGTTAAAAGACAAGAGACAGAATATGTAACTGCAGATATTTTTCTGTTGAAAGTTGATTGACCTAATTCTAACTTTAGACACTTTGTTTTCTGATGGTAGACTGACTTCCCTAATGTGAAATAATGACATCATGATTTCTATGAAAGTTGATTGCTCAGTTTGAATTATGACTTCTCTTAGTCTTTATACGTCCTTAGTGATTGCATTTATGTCCTCAAATGTTGCCTGATTGTTCCTGATAAGAACATGACATGTTGTTTTAGGGTGAGTCTTCCTTTAAGTACATATTTAAAGCCATAAAAACATTCACTAAAAGAAAAAAAAACTCCTATACAAAATTTCATTATTATCTCTCTCTTCAAAAGCTGAAGCAATTCTTGAAAAACATCTAAGCTCCTGTAAAGCACACTAGTCTATTGATGAAAATGTATTTTTCATTTTGCTTTTATTTTTAAAAGAAAGCATCCCAGTGGGTCTGGTGGGTTTTAAGAACACAAACTCCCTAACACTTCCTGATGAGGGCCACCTGCTCACCCCTTCCCATGCAGAGCTCCTAAGAGAGCCCCCGCCCCATGCATCTTCTGTTCTTCATTATGTGGCCTCTGAGCTTGTGAACACCACTGGAGAGCTTCCCCAGCTGGTACTTCCTGTTTTAATTGTCTGAATCTTTTCCTTTACTAGCTTGGAAGGATTTTATAAGCCTCTCCCAGGGTGGTCAGATGTAACTGTTTTTCCTAGGGAAACAGAAGATCCCCACTCAAGGAGGCCCCTCCTTTCATGAGGCCCCTCCTTTCATGAGGCCCCTCCCTTGTTGCCCAATGCTGGATGAGAGGTCTCCAATGTGTTGTGTGTTAGTCATATTGCCTCACACTCTGGAGGGAAGCGCTCTGTAACTTCCATGTCTACTTCACTCCACTGTCTCTGTTCTTTTAAGAGCTATTTTTTTTTAATCAGTTGCTAATTGGGGAAAAAAACCCACACTTTTTCTCAAAGTTTAGTCTGTGTACCCCCTATAAAAGGTTTGGTGATATTTAAATTTAAATGATTAAATGAGAAAAGCATAAAATTAAGAAAATGACCAATGTGTGCCCTTATCCTAGTGAAAATAATGTAATATATAATATGTAATATATGATAAATGGGGGTTCTAAGAAATTCCCATGTATTTTTTTTTTGCAAATTAGTACATTGTTCTATATCTCGGGTACAACCAATAGCCTTTAAATTTATTTTTTAGCCATGAGTGTGGATCACATGAATCTTTAAGAAGTTAGTCAGTACACCCCAGAACTGTGCATATCTAAGTATAAATTCTATACTTAATTCAGTTACTTCTGGGGCTTTTCTACAAACCTGAAATTCCTCTAACTTCTTGATAGTTCTCCCTAAGTAAAAAATTATTTTTCTAAGCTATAGAAAAGTGTTATTACCATTATGAACTTACTAAAGCAGCATTATTAAGAGGAGTCATTTTGTATTATTATTGTACAATATAAATAATTAAAAGCTAAAAGTGAATGGTTTTGGATAATGCAGTCCAAAGTTAAAATTCATACACCTATATAAAACTATTTGAAATTATTTTACAAAACCAAGTTTTCAGGTCATATTACCCAGGTTGACTTTAGGCCATACCTTCGGTTCTAAAGCCAGAAGAAAACACTCTCCCACATTTTTATAAAAGTATATTTTTAAATTTTAGTGACACTGGAAAGATAGCTCAATGGATAAAGGTGTCGATCACGAAGCATGATGACAGAATTTCCATCCCTGGAATACACATTATGGAAGGTGAGGCATGTCACCCGCAAGTTGTCCTCTGACCCCCCACATGCACACCATGGCATGTAGCTACCATACATATCTACAAACACACACACAACAAATAAACCGTTGCTTAAAACATACATCTGTGTCTAAATAAACATATACATTATCCCCATCACACACACATAAAATTAGCCATATTCATATATAATTCTGTTTTTTAGAAGACACTGTGCTGTCATCCTTTTTTATTTACAAAATTAAATTTATAAACAATCATGGTAATCAAGTTAAGTTCATGTATTCCATTGCTGAAAAAGATCATTGTACAGAAATGTATACAAATAACTACAAAACCAAGCTTACTGTTATTTATTGCAGATGAAAACAACCTTTAAAGGGCTTATTATGTTGAACTGGTGAGTGATTATATTGGAACTGACCAGACAGAAATGAAAAGCAGGAAAATAAAAGTTTGCCTGCAAAACCACGTGATTACAGAGTTAAAGTTCATGATTTAATTTCCTGTTTGTGCATTGCTAACATTCAAATATGATATTCCTTTAATCAATGCCAGAGAACTTACATCCTTACTCTTATTTTTAATTTGAAAGAATTTTATATTTATCCATATCAAGAACTGTAACTTATATATAAATTTTAATACTATAATTTTGGTTTCTCATTACCATTCTCCCTTTTAACTTTTTCCCCTTATATAGAAAATAGATTTTTCCCTATATAATTTATACTGGTTATGGTTTTCCTTCCATCAATTCCCTCTAGTTTCTCCCCCACCTCTCCTCAAATCTGGATCTACTCCCCTTTTGTCTCTCATTAGAAACCAAAGAGGTTCCCAAATAATAATATTGAAATAAAATATAATAATATAGAATAGAATGAGATAAAACCAAAGCTAGCACATCAGAATTGGACAGTATTAACTGAAGGCAAAGACCCTGAGAAACAGAGTCTGACTTTCTATGAGAAAAGCCTGCAATACATTGTGTATTAGTCATGTTGACTCACACTCGTTGGACAGAAGCACTCTGTAACTTCCATGTCTAGTTCACTCCACTGTCTCTGTTCTTTCAGTAGTGAATCCTGTGCATTATCAGCTGCTGATTAAAAAGTCAAGAGTCAGAGTCAGAGACCCCCTCATTCACACACTCAGGAATCTTATAAAAACATTAAACTGGAAGCCATACTGCATGCAAACAAACCAGTGCAGACCCAGGCAGGCTCTGTGTGTACCTGCCTCAGTTTCTTTGATCATATTGGTTTAGGGGGCCTTGTTTCCTTAGTATTCTCCATCCGCGCTGACACTTAAATTCTTCCTGCCCCTTCTTCTGCGGGTCCCTGAGCCCTGAGGATTTGCTGGAGACAGCCTGTTTAAGGCTGAGTGTTCTACGGTGTCTCACTCTGCATGATGTCTGGCTGTGGGTCTGGATATTTGTTCCCATCTGCCACAGAGGAAGCTTCTTACCTTTGATGAGTTGTGTAGGAGTCTTCAGCTATGGTGCTTTACCCTGAGCTTGTGGGAATCAGCCTATAGTCTTGGAAACAGGCTGAGTTGTTTGGTTATTCCCATGAAAACCTTTTGGCCTACAACTCAATTAGTTGTAACCCAGTCCCAGGACTGGAAGTTTCATTTGGTAATAAGAGGTGCTCAGTTGGGCTCTGTCCCCAAACTCCCCATTATTTTGTGATCTTGTTAAGATCATCTTCATATATGTAAATATTTCAGGAAGCTTCTACTGTATTAGGCTTCCATGTATCCTCATATGTGCCTTAATTTTAGCTGTCTCTCATTTATTCCCTTCCATAATCCTCTCTTCCCTCTCCTTCCCACTTGATCTTCATATTTCAGCCTCCCATTAGCCATAACTATTTATTCTATTTTCACTTCCTAGCAAGATCTATTCTACCCCAAGTCCCCTGCTGTATATCTAGCTCCGTGATTCTATGGATTCTATGGTGCCTATTTCTTAATATTTTCTGAAACCCAAATGTGTTTGATAATTTGAAACAAGCTTTGTTTGTGCTCATAGAATCATGCATATGTACATATACATGTACTCATAGAATCATGCATATGTAAATACACATGTACCCATAGTATCATGCATATGTACATACACATGTACGCATAGAATCATGCATATGTGCATACACATGTACTCATAGAATCATGCATATGTACATACACATGTACACATAGGATCATGCATATGTGCATACACATGTACTCATAGGATCATGCACATGTCATTACACATGTACTCATAGGATCATGCATATGTACATACACATGTGCTCATAGGATCATGCATATGTACATACACATGTACTCATAGGATCATGCATATGTACATACACATGTACTCATAGGATCATGCATATATGCATACACATGTACTCATAGAATCATGCATATGTGTATACACATGTACTCATAGGATCATGCATATGTACATATACATGTGCTCACAGAGTCAGACATATGTAAAAACACATGTATTCATAGGATCTCACTATTTGCCATAAACTTCCACTATATTGTATGATCAGAGGTCCAAGTGCAAGTCATTCAAACATATACTGAAATCTCTGAAGTTAGAAGCAAGACTTCCTTATTATTTTGATTTATCTCAAGTATCTCCTACAGAAACAAAGCAACTGACTAGCAAAATTACCTTGCTTTATGTATGCTTCTATTTAAACCCAGGTTAAAACCACAGCCAACAGTGCTTGCTGTAATTCACGAGAGAAAGAAGCTGATGACGTGCATATTTTGTCTATATTTTCTCAATAGGGCACCTCACAGCTTTCTTGTGGCTAGAAATAATACAAGGCACTCTTGTGCTAGACCCGAGTCCATTTCATAAGAGGAAATTCACCATCAGAGAGAAGAAAAAATGTGGAAACGTAGCACCAACTAGATCGCAGAGAGGACACGCATTCAGAATGTGAGAAACCAAACCGGCAGCATCAAGAGAGCCTGACTCCAAATATGGAGTTTACTTACGTTCCATGCCAGACTTTATACACCAAGAAACTCCCTTTGTGACACGTTTGCACAAGGAACCTAATCACTGTAAGTTGGAGTGAGGTTACACTCCGGTTAAAATCCAGAAGGTCATAGGTATATAGGTCCCATGCACACACAGTATTCCAGAAATGTCTTCCACTCCCTTTTACTCAACTACAGCTTCCCTAAGTTTACTCCCCTTGCTGCAGGGCAGGAAAACACTTCTTCCTTTCAGTCTGGCTTGTAATGTAGAAATTCAGAACTGACCACCTAGGGGTCTAAATGAGATATATGTTTCTTTACAAAGATAATGCTCTCTTGAGAAAAAGTAGGGCTTTTCTTGCTTAAATTTACACCATTTATCTTAAGAATGAATCTGTCAGGATGGAGGTTTCGGGGTCCGCTCCTCCCCTGAATAACAGGATTCATCTGGCCAATGTTTCATAGATGGAGCTGTGTGCTGGTATTATTACAGAGCACTTACACAGATCCAGGGAACGACTGACAACCTACAGTGCTCAGAACTGTGCACCAGCTCCATGAGCTGCACGAGCAGATATGAGCATGATGGAGTCCTTGCCCTTGGGGTTCTCATTTGATGGAAGAAACAGCCACTTAGTGTTTCTTGGTTTTTCTTTCTGTGTGTGTATGGCAGTAATCACGTTCGAGGTTTCCATGTGTGTAGGGGGGTGTAAATGTGTGCTAATGGCACACGCACCTCTGCGTGCATGGGGAGACCAAAGGCTAGATCATCTCTTACTCTATTACTATTTTTTTTTTTTTGGAATGAAGCCACTCTCAAAGATAATCTTTCTCTACTGTTCTCTTTTTAAAGCAGAGACTCTGGCTTAACCGGGATCTTATAGTTTTCTGCTAGGCTAGCATCCAGCAAGTTGCAGAGTGCCTCCTGTCCGTGTTCCCATAGTGCCAGGTTACAAACATGCCGTGTCATGTACACTTTCACCTTAGATGCTGGGATCCAATCTTTGGTCCTGTGTTTGTGCAGCAAGTGACCTTCAGCGCTGAGACATGGCTCCAGACACCTTTATACAATGTTTCTAATCTCTACTCATACCCTTATACAATGTTTCAAATAGCCCTAGGACCCTTATACAATGTTTCTAGTCTGAGAAATACTTCAAAGAAAATTGTTGACAGTGTGAGAATAGAATTATAAAAGAGCAGACCATGATGAATTTAGGTCTGAGGAGCCACAGGTTTTAAAGGCTTCAAGGAAAGAGCAATGTGGCTGAGAATTTAAGTGAAATCTCAGCAGTCCTTGGAGAGGGAACATTTTTTTAACCATTCTTCCTCTCTCCATCCCCCATCTCTGTATTTGTTGCTGGGGATAAAAATCTCAAGATGCCCAAAATGTCAAGTAAGGGCTCTACAGTGGGTAGGGTAACTCTTCATAACATAGACGTGGTCTTGACACATGGCAGTTTTCTCCCACGATGTCTTCTGAAAAAATTCCTTCATAAATGCAGTTTCCACGGGAAGTGACTCCAGGCTGCAGGATGAAAGGAACAGGAGAGTGTAACACAGAGGGAGAAGAAGTGAATAGGGAATTGTTGCTGTTACTGTTTGTGACAATCAAGGTTCTCTAGAGACTGACAACCAAGAATAGCCACCAACTGCTTAAAGTGACCAATAGTATTCAAATCCCTGGGGAGTGTAAAAATTGACGTTAGACTATTAACTAGAGTGTCCTCTATTTCTGATTAGTTTGCTGAGAAGCAAAGGGGCACAGGGATATCAGAGCTAGACCTCTGTAGAAATCAAGGATTATGTTCAAGGAACAGTATAATCACACAGTAAATTTGGACTACTAGAAAATAGCCTACTGGGACCAAAGCTAAATCCAGGGTAGTGGAAATTTTGTCTCACAAGACACCAAAGCTCTTCCAAGTTGCTTGGAATTCGAAGTGTTGAAATCAGTTAGAATATTAAAGTTACAAATGTAACTGCTTTTCTTTCAGTCTTTTATATCTATCTGAAGCATTTTTTCTTTCCCTCTTTCCTGTTTGTCTAAGTTCAACCCCATTTCCAAGACAAAATGATATTGGATATTTGCTAAATAAAAGCTAGACTGCATACTGTACACAACCTTGACACATCAATATATGAATTTTCTAGAAATTTTCATGTGTGATAGGCTCAACCTTCCTGAGTGATAGGCTCTATGTTGGGTTATAGAACTAGACAATGAAATAAGTTCACAAGAACCTAAAATGATTTTTGTCAGGAACTTATAGTCATTGAGCCTATTAGAGACTTCTTACATCCAATTTATCTTTGGTTTCCTTAATTCTCCTAAATATTCCTTATCTATTCCAGTCACCTCATCAACCCTCAATTCTCACACTACACTAAAAACCTTGTTAGGATATATGATATTATTATACTGTTACTTAAGGTTTTGATTGCTGCGATAAACCACCATAACCAAAGATTTATTTCACCTTATGTCTTATATAGTTCATCATCCAGGAAAATCAGAGCAAAAACTCAAAGCAGCTCTCAGGGGCTAGGGGCTGATGTAGAAACCATGGAAGGATGTTGCTTACTGGCTTGCTCTTCATGGCTTGTTGACCTTGACTTATTTTTTGTTATTGTTGTTTTCTTTTTTTCATTTTCTCTTCTTTTTTTTTTTGAGACGAGATTTCTCTGTGTTGCTTTGGAGCCAGAACTAGCTCTTGTAGACCAGGCTGGCCTCGAACTCACAAAGATCTGCCTGCCTCCCGAGTGCTGGGATTAAAGGTGTGTGCCACCACTGCCCGGCCACCTTGTCTTCTTTTACCAACCAGGACCACAAACCTGGGAGTGGCATAGCCCACAGTGAGCTGGAGCCTCTTATAAAAATAATCAATAAAATAAAATATAAAATAAAAACAAGTCTTGCCCACAGGCCAATATAGAGGGAGCATTTTCACATCTAAGTTTCCCTCTTCCAAAACGACTCTAGTTTGGGTCACATTGACATAGGACTGGCCAGCACCATGATTCTCTGTCACATTGACATAGGACTGGCCAGCACCATGATTCTCTGTCACATTGACATAGGACTGGACAGCACAATGATTCTCTGCACTTATATTTGCTGGCAGCGTGATGAACAATGAGAGTCAAGAAGGAAAAACAGTTTAGCATGATTTAGTTTGCTGGGTTGGTTTGAACTTATGGAGTCTGACCTGGGCAGTTTATCACTGACATTTTAAAACTGGGTACATCTTTGGAAAAAGATTTCTTCTTGACAATTACCAAAACAAAGCTTAGGCCACCACTGCATTGAAATTCCTTTGCAAAGTACCCATTACTTCTTCTACAAGAATGGGTTCTATTGACTGAGAAACAATGTTCCGTATAAGAGGGAGTCAGGTGAATCCTAGCCCAACAGAATATCAACCAGGCGATTAAACAACATCCACTCCAAGACCTCTTGGTGGGCAACAGGTGTAAATCTCTTCTGTTGAGAAAATCTTGCATGTTTAACATTTCTGGTTTCTCTAGTGTTTATCTGTAAGCATGGCGATTGTGTGTCCTTCTACAGTGCAGAGGAACAAAGGAATAATTTTATATAATTATATATAAAATTTTATATAATCCATCTTAGGTATCATTTTACAGTACAGATGCAATTTACATGAGTAAGTTAAATGTTTTCTTAGTCACCATAGAAAGGAAAAAGGGAATAGAGAAAGTTAATTTAATAATATATTTTCATTAGCTCATTATATCAGCAATATTATCATTTCAGATTTTCATCATTGGAAAAGTTATTAAGGAGATGTTTTTACCACACTATAGCCCCAAACATGTTTAAGAACAATTTTTACTTCTCCAGTGGTGACTTCCTTTGAAATGACTGTGTGACTATGCAATCTACATGCATAATGCCTAACATTATTTATCTTCAGATGTTAAAATAGAGGGTTCTCAGTTGATGAAGACCTGTTCACTAGAGAAGCAAGTGTTTGCAGATAGCTTGCGTCCATTTGTCTCTGTTTGTTCAACAGGCCATATGCTGAGCAACTGCCTACTTTTATTTCCTTTTCCCCAAGTAGGTTGCAATGTTTGCTAATTCTCTAGACCAAATCTTCCTTGATTATGTGTATTGATTCTGATTAATTTTGTTTTAAATAACATCATTTCATGATCAATTGCTTCCTACAATGCCCAACTCTAATCTTCCACACACGAAACTCCACATGAATCCATGAGTCCTTATGAATATTTTTTATTGCTGAGCTTTTATTATCCATCTTTAAACACTCCTTTCAAACAATTGCAGTTCATAATGCCGATGTTGCATTGACCTGTTCATGAGCTTTTTTCATGTATTATACTGTATCTGCAAATGAATTAAATAGTTTATAAGGGCAAAAAAAGTTTTCATTTATTTGATCATTCATTCATTTATTCATTCATTTGGTGTAGGGGGCATATGTACAGGTGGGTCTGAAGTGTGCGCATTTTTGTCCTAAGGTCAGGTGTCCTGCTCCTTCTCTCTTAGCCTTATTTCCTTGAGACCGGGTCTCTTACTGAACCCTGAGCTGGGTTGGTGGCTTACATGCCTGAGTGATCTTTTTGTTTCTGTCCCTCTCAGTGCTTAGGGTTGAAGAGGCCTTTGGTCATTCTTTTTACATGAGTGTTGGGTATTTGTGTTCGGGTCCCCATGGTTGTGCATCAAATGCTCTCACCCTCTGAGCCTTCCCTCAGTACCTTTGATTTCCGTATGAGGTGAGCAACGCCTCTAATTGTTCTAATTGGCGTAGGAAGTCATTGTTTAAGGAATTGTGACTTCTTCATGGCTAATATTGTTCAATACTCATTGGTTTCCCCTCCATCCCTCATTGGGTGCTTCCAGGTTGTCGTCAATATGTGACTTAATAAAAGAAATTTTGTTTCTCTCTAGGAAGATCTCAGGAAGAGAGTTGGTAATACATGAGTGCTTATGAAATTAACAAAACTGACTTTATAAAAGCATGACAACTTATGATATGCTAGACAACAGTTTTCCAAGGGTATCTGTGTCCTGCTTTATAAATATTGCTCCTTATAAGCAAAAGACAGTTTATTTCTTAATCTAATACCTTGAAATGAGAGTTAATCTTGGTGAATCTGAGCATAGCTCAGCAGAATCACAGGACCTTATATATGAAGGAAGAGAGGGTACTCAGAGACAGATGAATGTGATAATGGAGGCCAGAAGAGAGCAGTGCAAGTGCCAAGTCAGGGAATGTGGGTAGCTTCAGTGGCTGGAAGACACCAGGAATGAAGTCTCTTTTGAAGCTCAGTGGAATATAGCTCAGAATCAGTTCAAAGGCCCACTTTTAACTTATGACATCTAGAAATATCAGACACTAAGGTTTTTCTTTATCTTTTTGGTTTTTGAGACAGGCTTTTTTTTTTTTTTAAATGTAGCTTTGGCTGTCCTGGAACTCACTCTGTAGACCAGACTCACTCTGTAAACCAGGCTGGCCTCGAACTCACAGAAATCCCCTTTTCCCTGCCTCCCAAGTAATGGAACAAAAGGCATGCAACCACCACCAGGGGACTGTGTTGTCTTATATCACTAAATTTGCACCATTTATTCTAGGAACGGTAGGAGACAAATGATATTGTTGATTGAGGTTTCTGTCCTGCCTGGTTCTCTCAGTCATTAAGTCCCAAGGAAATACACAGAGGTCTACATTAGTTATAAACTGATTGGCCTAGTAGCTCAGACTTCTTATTAACTCTTATAACTTATATTAGCCAATTATTCTTGTCTGTGTTAGCCACATGGCTTGGTACCTTATTCAGCAAGGTAGTCACATCTTGCTTCTTCTGTGTCTGGATCACAACTGCAGACTGTGCTTCCCTCTTCCCAGCAATCTTGTTGTCCCACCTCTACTTCCTACCTGGTAGGCCCACCTATACTTCCTGCCTGGCTACTGGCCAATCAGGATTTTATTAAAAATAATACAAGTGACAGGATAAAAGACCATTGTTCCACAGCATGATATGTAAGGTCTAAACTGCATTTTTTTTAATTTCTGTGAAGCTTGATTTCATTTTTACCACCCCATGAAATCCTAGAAAATTTTGAAAACATAAAGAACACCAATGCATATTTATAAAGTGCCTGTCTTCATTCATACAATTTATACCAAAACATCCAGTGCTTCACATTTTTTTTATTTTGTGCTTCATTAAAATTATAATTATCTTTCTTATTAACAGCTGCATCTTATTTTTCCATATGGACAAAACATACATTTATCAAAGATTTAATTTTTTTCTGGTCATAAGTAAATACTACAGTAAATATTCCATGTCACTGAGAATTTGCGCAACTATAATATGCTTGTAAGGCTAAGCAATATTTATCAAGCTTCAATAGATTTCAGTTGCACATATCTTCATAATTTGGGTAGATTTTTTTTCTTTCTGAGAAATAAAAATTGCAGCTATAACTAATATAAGCAGGGCCTATGGGGATCTCAGTGCCAGGAGTGATGATCTGACAATGTATGAAGGAGATATCTGATCATCCTTAGATGTGTAGATTATTCAGTTATACCATTGATTGACTTGTTAACCCACACCCAAACAGTTCTTAGCTTACAATGGCTTCACACACATACAAACATGAAAACAACAAGGAACTGGCCGCCTGTAGCGTGATGTGCTACTACACTTTGATGGTCAGCAGTTTAGGTGCACTAAATATGTTTCTGACTTACAACACTTTCAATGTGCAACTCACATATGCGATTCAATAGTGCGAATTGGACCATCTCTCTGGGTCCATCTTTATATATGTGTGTATATCACACACACACATATTTATAAAACAATGACGCTGTAAGACATTGAATGATGTGGGGCTGGAGAGATGGCTCAGAGTTTAAGAGCACTGGCAACTCTTCCAGAGGTCCTGAGTTCAATTCCCAGCAACCACATGGTGGCTTACAACCATCTATGATGAAATCTGGTGCTCTCTTCTGGTGTGCAGGCATACATGCAGACAGAATGCTGTATACATAATAAATAAATATATCTTTAAAAAAAGACATTGAAAGATGGTAAGACTGCTATGCTAAGTGGAGTACATATGACTTTGCTCATAATTGATACCTGTTTTAGAGTACAGACGAGAGTAAACTACAGCTTTGAATGCAGTGTAGCCCACGTACATTGGTCCTTCAAGAATTGCAATATAATTACATTTAACTTCTTTATCACAAGCCAATTGGGTGTTTTATGGTAGTAGAAGGCAATATGCTTCCTAAAGAACTTGCACATTGGAGTTCGACAAACCCACAGAATATGTGTGTACAGGTATGATTTTATATTTCTGAGATTTGTTAAGACAGTTTGATAATTCTGTCTATATTTATTTCCATTAATGTCCAATGTTACCTTTCTCTAGTTTATTACCCTTGCTCCTTCATTTGTTCCTCCTGCAGTATCATTCATTTGTTTTCTCCCTGCAGTATCATTATGTAGTCATCATTGCCAATGGCCTTTAGTTGTAATAATTAGGTCAAGAAACATATATGGTCCCTGCTTTCCCCTCTGCTTTGGTATTAAGTACCTAATCTTCAACATTTCATATTGGCATGGATTATGCTTAAACACTTTGCTGAATACAGGATGATATGTCCAAAATCACAATATATACAGAGCATGTGCAGTCAATACTATATAGCAAACTGCAGATAAATATAAATGAAGTAGATAGATGTATTTTAGATACAGTTTCCCTTTGGGCATTCCAACCTTGCAAAGGGAACTCATATACAGAGAAGCTTTTATAAAACACGTTCTACTTTTGAATTTTGTTTGCTGAAAACTGATGGTCAGTCCAACCGTTAGAAATATCTGAGAAATGTCAAGATGATGAGCTCATTCGACATACTCACCTCCTGCTGCACATTTTCCCAATCGGTTTTTCCTGTTCTCGTACCAGATAACTTGCCTTCTATCAATCCCCCCTTGTGTTGTATCTGGAAAGTCTCGAAGTCTGGCTTCAGACATATCTGGACTTAGTCTGTCTCTGACTCTCATCGGCTGACCTTCATTCAGCCTCAGCAGCTACTCTGATAACCTACAATACTGTACCTCTGTCTGGACCGGATAGCCTAAACTCCCAGCAGTGAGGAGGGGGATGGATGAGATGTTTCTGAGTTTGTATAAATTGCTCTCAAAAATCTCCTATGCAAAAATAATTTGTTGAGTCATGCCTGGAATATGGTCAGACAAAAACTATATGATCACTTCTCTGTTTTAAACCAACCCAAGTTTATGAATGGATGCTCACACGTTCTTGCTTTTCTTATTTTCTTCATTACCAGCATAATCTCACTTGAAAGGATAGACAGAGACCAAAACAGAAAACCAAGCTATGAGCTTACCTATGCCATGAATGCTGTTATTGTCAGTAGTTATTAAAATTACCTCATATGTGTATCTGACTTTTTCTAAGGGTCCGGCCTGTATCATATTAGGGACAAGCATTTGAGACAAACTTGGCCATGTTGTCTTTGGCCCAGCACACATGTACCTTCACATCCCAGATCTTATATTGTCTTTGTCTCTTATGGGGGTAGCATGTTCTCAGTACACAGTCACTTGAAAGAAAATCTGAACTTGCAATGCATGAATAAAATGAAAGAGCCCAACATTTAAGTTGTGCAAATCTATATGAATATGTCAATAATTATAAGCCTCAGTGATTATGAATAGTCTCATAGATGTGGGCAGAGGGAACATTTGAAGGTAAGGCAGGAGCATACGGAAAACAGATGTGGAGTCCAGATTTCTTAGTCCAGATGAAGTGCTGTGAATTATTAGCTGCACTGACCTACCCATGAACCTGGGATGAAGATAATGAGAGTAACAATCAGAATTTATTGTGTGTTTAGTATGTGCCAAGTGACTGTCCTAAAAACTTAAATTTGCATATTTGGTACCAACCAAGAGTCTGGAAAGTAGGTACTTGCCCGTTTATGATGTCTTCAGGTTGTGAGTTACGTAAGGTGAGGCATGGCCTAAGCACTTCCATCAGCCGTGGAAGCTGAAGTTCAACGTGATAGCACAGAACTGACTATAATCTGGACTCAAGAGCGATATTAGACCACGTGCAAAGGTTAGGAAGCTTAGAAAGTGAAGGAGAACAGAAATCTATACATAACAGCAACCTTGCTTGCTAGCAGCTTTCCAAAATGATACCCAGCTTCAAGTGAAATATTTGCATAAAGAGTGGAATATGCAATTGTAAGAACGAAGACTCCAGAAGGTTAGGGAAAGTGGCTTGGTGGAGGAATCAATTTCAATAGCTTCAAGAAACTGTTCGCACCTTGTGGCAGGACAGAGCACTGAGCGAAAATCCTGATCATACAATAGGAGGCTGCAGACCTCAGGCCTGAGATAGAGATGAGTGAAAGACAAGGAAGCTGCAGCTACGGAATTAGAACGATTCTGACAATGGAGGTTTCTTGTCGCAGAGTGTCAGGGAAGAGTACAGCGGAGCAGCCAGAGTTGGTCAGAGGTCCGCCCACTCTAGGCGATGTTTCAACGCTTTGTTACTTGCTTTGTTCTTCTCTTTTCTAGCAAAGGATATGACAAAAATTAAAGGAAAATCTTAGTTACAAGGTCATTGCTCTCAGTAAATGAATGGAATCAACTGTATGATGAAACTGCTACAGACATAATTTAGTTGCCATCAATAAGAAATTTTCTTATTTCAAAAATGTACAAATGTTGACAGTGTCCAGAAAATCTTAACAGGTTTATGTATAATTGTTACTAAGTTGAACTGTTGAAATCTGTTCACTGAAACATTTTGCTTGAATTAATGATTTATGTCTTGCACTTGTGTTAAAATTTCACACACAAATGAAAATGGAAAAACTGCCAGTACTTGATTTCTGTTCCCTGTTTGTCCACTCGCAATCAAATACTGAGGTACCTTTTGACCCTGTAGAAAAAATATCTAGCGTTCAGAACTACTGATAACAGGAAGAAGAGGGAAAAAAAATCTGAGAATGAAATGTTTTCTCTCATAGTGGACTCTTAGGCACGTTCTCCACTTATTCACTATACTTTTCTAACTGAGTTGTTCTACATACAATCACATATTTTTAACGTTGTCTGTCTTCTGTGCTGTCCCTGTATGTTTGCTATTAAAATATATTAAACTGTAAAAAAGATAATTGTTCTTTAATTTAATAAATTATAAATTACATGTAATTGTCAATAAACCCAGAGCCCATTGCCTACCTACCTGTGGTAAATGATAATAAGGATGCCAGGTAGAAATCTGAAATGTTCACACTTAATACAATTTATATTTTGTATAGTAATAATTGACAGCAATATTAATTAGGGAGAGAGAAGAAGGAAAAGGGAAGATATCTTGCAGAAGTAGCATTTACATGTCATTATTTCCACATTAATGATTTTAAACTCCCCTCCAAACTATTTGGCCAGGCGGTGGTGGTGCCCACCTTTAGTCCCAGCACTAGGGAAGCAGAGACAGGAGGATCTCTGTGAGTTCAAGGCCAGCCTGGTCTACAGAGAAAGTTTCAGGACAGCCAAGGATACACAGAGAAACTTTGTCAAAAACAAAACTATATATCTCAAAACTTTTTAATTTTAATTTTATTTTTTAAAAGATTTATTTATTATCTTTATTTACATGAGTGGTCACATGCATGCATGGCTGGCTGTGCACGGCATGTGAGCAATGCCCACAGAGTCCAAAAGCAGGCATCAGAATCCCTGAAACTTGATTTACAGGGTGTTGTGAGCCACTATGTAGGTGCTGGGAAATGGATTCTGGCCCTTGACATTAACGATAAATGCTCCAGAACACTGAACCATCTCTCAGGTCTCAAAAATTTTAAAATGTTTTAAATTTACCTAACAATCTCAGAGATGACATCCTCTGTTCTTTGAAATGTGTAACATAAATATTCTGCCAATTTAAGATTCTCATTCCCTATTAGAGCAGATTTTATTGATGAACGTATCTCCAAATGCCTTCTCAGGGTGTTATCCGTGAGCAGATGATGTTGTGTGCCGTCACCTTAACGTTCTCCTTTCAGAAAGATGAAAGCCAGAAGGAACGTCCCCTTACAAAAAAAGTTGGAAATTATACTCAATAGGAGGAAATTCATGCCTGGTCCTATAGATCTAGTCAACTACTTATGACTTGAGAAGTTATAGACCCTAAAGGAGAACAGATCACCATTTTCCTAAAGCAAATTAATTTCAACCAGTACTCTAAATACGTATTCTTTTGACCTGCAGAGGAGTGTAGCCTTCAGCCTCATTCAGGAACCTTTTATCTGCATAACATGGAGACTATTACAGAGTTCCATAAGGGTCTAAATGCAGAGAATAAGTGAATTTTGGGTGCTCAGCCTCACTTGATACAAGTACAGTGCAACCTCTACACCCAAGTGTGGAAGAGTGGGTGGAACAATTGTAAGAGCCAGAGGCGCAGGACATCTGTTAAGAGCGAGGGTCTTCTAGACATGACATGGAAATCTCACTCACAAAATTTTAATAATATGGTTACTTAAATAAGACCTGCATTACACAATACCAGTGGACATGCCAACATGAGTGGGGGAAATTTCCCAAGGTCCCATCCGGAGATAAGTAGTTCCATGCAATCAGTGACTGCCGAGAGAAAGAGGCTCAGCTTTCTCCAGAGACAACCTCCTTGTAGATTAGCAAAGCCCAAGTGATCAGCCTTAAACACGTGTATACATGAGAAACACTAAATGGACTTCGTAGGCTGCATGTGTGTGTGTGTGTGTGTGAGAGAGAGAGAGAGAGAGAGAGAAGAAAATAGTCTTGTATTCTTGTATTTGGGGGAAAAAGAGCATTGAAGTAGCTGGCTTGGGAGAAAGAAGGGTAGAAATGATATGAATACAGTACTCTTGTATAAAAATGTCAAAATAAAAAAGGAAAGCATAGCATCTAACCTCTTTGGTCGGTGATATTTTTCTCTTTTCTTCTTTTTTTTTTCTTTTGATGTCTAATACCTGCAGGACAGCTGGTAACTAAATATCAGTAACAAAAGACAGTATATGGACTAGAGTCCAAGAAAATACAAAAAAAATCTGCTATTTATTCCTACTAACAATAGTGTTATGATTATAGTGCCATTCTGTGTTGTTAGTGAAACATCCAAGCCAGTCTATCAAACCTAAATAGTTAAGTCAACATACAGACTTGAATAAGAGAAAAAATAGCTATAAAGAAATACCTTTAAAATGTTAAAATAGAATTGGACAATGTCTTGATATCAAAAGTTATGATAATGCAAGTGGAAATGTGTCTCATACATTTAATTTCTGGCAAAAGATGGTTTGATTTTCACAATACTTTAAAACAAACCTTTTGAATGCTTGCAAGGTATTCTTATATGGAGGCAAGGTTCTCTGTGACTGCAATTGTAAAGATTTCTGTGTAAGGCGTGATGCAACTGTCATGAGACAGAAAATGCCACGAAAGCCCCTGTGTTGGTTTTTTTGGTTTTACAGATGGAATACACAGAATATTTTGCCCAAGAAGACACAGTCAGTGCCCTAGAAGTACTTCTAAGTCACACATAGAAAGTCAGAATCTGGGCTCTCAGTCTTTAAAAAAAAATGGATTTAAAATTTTTTACATGCAATGCATTTTAATTATATTTTTTCTACTCTCTCACCTTTTCCCAGATCTCCCTCACCTCCCTACCCACACAACTTTATAAATCAGTTTTCTCCATGAGTGCCACTAGGTATATCAACCACATTCCAGAGCAGGCCCCATGCCCCAGAACTGCCAACACAAAACAGACTCCATGGTGCATACGTGTGCGTGCGTGCGTGCGTGCGTGTGTGTGTGTGTGTGTTTGTGTGTGTGGTTTGCTTTGACCTTACTGGACTCTGAGTCTTAAGAACGAAAGCTCCCATTGGTACTGCATAATGGTCCAGAATTGCCATCAGCCAGAGAGATACAGAACAGCATCCCAGGCTGCAGCAGCATCTGCGTTCTCATGAACACCCATGCTGACTCGTGCACACAGTAGAGTTTGGGGAGATGCACTAGAGAGCAGCTCAGATTTCTGCGCACTGACTGTGTTATAAACTATCTCTCCTGGGAGATAAGAATCTAAGCTAGAAAATGCTTTATAGATTATTTTTCCAGTCTGTGTCTCTGCTTCCTTGATTATCTTGTCAGGTTGATCAACCCGCTGTGTTCTTACATGCCTGCAAAGATGACAGTTCTCCTCTTAGTTCTTCATGAGTTTCCTGCCTGATGGTCCTGACTCTACTCTTCAAATTAATTCACAAGGAAAGAATCATCTTGGCCCATGCTATAAGGCTCAGAGAACCAAGAAAGAATAGAGATGAGAGACACTCCAGCCGGCTTCACTAATGGCTTCCTTTCTTTGCTACTTCAACAAATAATATTTGTGCTATGATTTACAGTTTAGAATAAAAAGGCTTGCACACTGAGAATATTCAAGTATAAATAATTATATTTTCAAATGTAAATACATATATATATATTGTATGTGTGTGTCCTAGAAATGAGATGTTTTCAAGTTGTCACATTTACTGAAGATTGTACCATCTCCTAGGTTCTCCTAAAGTCCCATGTTTGCTGTGATTTGTTGCATTGCCCACATATAAAGAAACTGGGACCTAATATTACTCTGCAGCGAACTATTTTGTAAGGAGAAAAACAGGCTAACAATTGCAGAAAATAAGGCTGTACCTGTCTATCAAGGATCTCTGACGTTATAGTCATTGGTCATTTATGGAGTAGAATATTGGAACTATATTTAGACAAATGATTCAGTGTGCAGTAAATGCAAGCACTTAACTATATCAGTACTGATGCACTCCAAATAGTCAATGCATGCTTGTGGATGCATGTCTGCAGAGGGGATTTCATACAAAGAGGATCAAAATGAATTGCTTGCCATCACTGAGGTGACTGCATACAGACATTAGTTAGACACTTCTATGGTTCAACTTGGAGTGATACTAATTGAGAGCGAAGCTCCCATTCTGAGCTTCCTGCGAACAGAGGTTAATCCAATGAAATAACCTAACTTCAAGCCCAAGCGCCTACTCTTATTAGCCTCACAGACTAAAGGTGCTTACTATTCCTAGAAACACACTTCATCATATGCAAAGTGGAAACTCTAAGAGCCTCATCCGTTAATTTGGGACCACGGGTTCTGGTTGTTGTTTTCTTTTTTTTTAACACTCTACAACCAGAATACAATATAGTCTCATTAAAACATTTATAATGTTTCTGAGCATCTCCATGTGGGTAGGTGCTAGTATTAAAATAGAATTCTCATGCAGGTAACACTCAAACAGGTTCTTCAAGACTTATTGGGAAAGAAAATTACACGAGCTAATATACAGTTTCCCTACGAGTTGATACCACTGTTTGTCCTGTTAACAAAAGACTTTAGTATAATTAGGCTAAACGATCTCAAAAATGCTTACTATTCTCCACGGTGTTCAGGCTAATGACTGTACTGCAGGTACAGAGAATCAGAAAAGATAGGCAGGACTAACGGTATTTCTATGTGAATTCTGGCTATTTATGTTGCAGAAGCTTGCCTTATTTGTGAGTTAGGTACCCTAGCTATTATCAGATAATAAAAGATGTTTAAGTTTTCCCCCAAATATTTTTGTCACTTGAAGATGGCTGGCATCCTTTTGTGCCTGTGTTCAGATGTGTGGGTTGAGGAAAGAGGCTGAACAGAAATGCTTCTACACCCCAAAGGAAAGGACCTTCTTACGAAGGGTGCTTCTTTGTCAAAGGGTACAATGTGGTGGCCACTCTCATTTTTGTCTTCTATATTTATGCTGTTTTTCTTTGAGTAGACATAAGAACAGGAAGACTGCCCTTCTGAACCTCCTCTCTGTCAAAGGATTTCTAGGGATTTCCAGCATGTGGAGGAAGATCACAGTCTCCATGGAACTCCTGCCAAGCGACTGAAGCCAGAGACTTCCCACACTCCCTGGGGTCTCGTCAATTCTTATCAGAGATGTAGGGTTAGTGGCGGCAGCTCTTTGACTTCAGAAAAGAAAGAAACAGGAGAGGAAGAAGACGACTATTGGGAAACACAAATCTCTTGTCCAGTGTCCAGGAGTGGGTTTGTGCACAGGCAAGTGTTAAGGCTGGTGGCTCTCTGCACGATGGGTTCATACAAAAACATACTTACTCTATGCACATCTCATTCAAGGTGGGCAGCTGGAGCTCAGAAATTAAAGGGTGCACGCTGGATCAGATTTGCCCTTGATCTCTGTTTGCTGTCTTTAAAACCTGGTCCCATTCATTGACTGTGTTAGGTGCTTGCATGGCTAACATGGCCCAGCCCCCTTGCTCAGTATACTGAAGGCTTCTTGGAGGGCTTACAAAGCATTGTGAAGAGTTAAATGTAAATGAATCAGGAACACATGGATTCAATTTCCGTGGAAATTCACATGTGCTGGGAAATGAAGGGGGGCAGTGTCTGGCCAAATGTGCTTTGATTTATCTGACCCCAAAATACACCCTCCTTTCTGCTTTCCTCCCCTCAAAGTCATTTGAAAGTTTGGTTAATGTCAAACCGTGGCTGAGTTCTTGAGACCCTTGCAACTTGGAAAGGTTTGAGTTCTTAGAAAGGGCATTCAGGAAGCCTTGCCCCACCTCCAAGCCCAAGGCTCTCTCACATGGTTTTCTTCTAGTTAATGGGGTTAAATTAAGGCAAGGATGTGATGATGGTAGTTCAGTCCCAAAGCTAACTACCCCTGCAACCCACGGAAGCCTCCACTTCCTGCAATGAAAATTTTCATGCGGAAGATGTGCCCTACGCAATGTTTCTGCCAATAAAGATCAGGTTTATTTTTCTGGAAAACCACTGCTTGAATGGAGGAGTAGGCTTATATAATTTCTATCATCTCCCTGCTCCGTAATCTCCAAAGAACACGTATCTACCAATAGAGTTAATATCTATAACTGCTCCATACTCAGAGTGTTGAAGATGGGATCTCTTCCCGAAGATTCAGGGCTGTCAGACAGAGGCAAGCCTTCATATGAGAGGAGCTTAAGTGTAGATGACAGGAAAGAAATCTTGGGGGTCTCCTTTGACAAAGGAGACTTCATTTAGACTTCATTGGTCCAGTTCCCATATTTCTTGGGGATTTATGACTGTGTAGAGAAGAGAAAATGCTGTTTTTAATTTCCAAGTTTCATCATAGACAGTGGTCATCCTGTTATTTGTCTGCAGCGGGTGTCTGGGGAGAGCAAGCTGGATCAAGAGTTGAGGCTTTGAATTTCCTATCAGCACGAACTGGTCTTACCCCTGTCTTTCTGCTTCTCCACAGTCTTTATAGCAACCTACCATGCCCTACTGCCATGTACTTCCTTTACCCACTACACGTTATCCTGCCCACCTGACTTGCAGTTTGTTAAATTTCTTCCACGCGTTGTCATTTGCTGAGAATCTTTGTATGTGGTGACCACCAGAGGGAGCACCTCGACTGAGAGCAGTAAACGGGCCTGTGCTGAATCTGGCTAATTCTTCCAGGATAGTGTGCAAACTCGTCCCTTTCTTTTTCAGGTGTGTGTGTGTGTGTGTGTGTAAGTTTGTGTATGCATGCATACATGTATGTGTATATGTATTATCATGTTATCATATGTATACTCTTTATCTTCAGTATATGGGATAATTGACTCTGTTTAGAATCTTAAATACTTGATTTTCTGAGAGACTTTTCTGTAATATGTCCATGATACGTCATGTCCATTGATCTCCATATCTGAAGAAAGCTTCACATTCTTCCCAACATTCGCCCGCAATATCCAGTCCTGGCTATTTCCTTTACTGCTTATCAGTCTGATTTTACACATGTGTTTGTCTCCTGTGAGGACTGAGACACCATGAGTGGGTGAATGATGGCTTTAGATTTGGGCAGTAGCATTAGTGCACAGAACAAACCTGGCATGTAGTAGGTATTCTTGGCATTTCTTTGGATGAGTTATTTTAACAACAAACCTAAATGTTGATAGTATCCGTACAGAGGATTATAGGTCCAGAAGCTATAGTAAGTTCTGAATATCCTCATAGAGTTTACTTTAAAGGTATGGTGTGCTATGGCCAGGAAATACAGCCTAGTTTTTATTTATAAGAGTAGGTTTCCATCCAGTTCCAAGAAGTTGTATTCACACAATGACCACCCTCATACACTGTCTTCAAAATACTGGGAAGAAGCTGTGAACAATGGGATCGATGCCATTTGTGCTGGCATTATGGAGCATGCCAGGTTCAGAAGTTAGAGACTTCATGTCAAGCTTCACATCCATGGGTATTCTGAAGACGGGCCATCTGCAGGCATGGTGAGCTCCCACACGATCACAACCCTCCCAGAAAATTAAGCGAAGCCAAGAAAAATGCTACTTTTCTCATTTTGTAAAAGAAAGAGAGAGGGAGAAAGAACATGACGATAGGGTGGGTAGGGAGCTTGGAGGAATTGGGGGAGGGGAAAGAATAGGAACAAACATGAAAAGTTAATGAAAGTGAATTTAAGAATAGTATAGGTTCATAATTGGTGTATTTTCTATTTATTTTATAACTATCTATTCTGTGGATGATTGTACAAAAGGCTTAAGTTTTCCACAGATAAATGTGAAATAAGACTTTCTCCAGAGATTCATGAAGAAATGATGAAGAGAACTGAAATCAGGAGAAATAAATTCAAAAGACAGGTGTAAGGATATTTCATTACTCAAACTGTGTGCCATGGATTCTTTGATATTTTGCTCAAGGTGGGCTGTAAGTTTTGTTCTGGTTTTCCCAACCGCCAGCATAATGAGTAAAATATGATTTAGTGTGTGATTTACAGGCAGGGCTAGCCATATAATTTGCTGGCCTCAGTGCAAAATGAAAATGTGGGGTCCTTTATTCAAAAAGCTGGAAAAATGCCACTCCATGTAATAAAACATGAAACTTTTCCCTTTCTTCCATGCTCTCACTCAGGACCTGTCATGGTGCTTTTTATTTGTTATTTAATAGTACATTCCCTGGGGCAGGGGATGCTGGCTGGACCAATGCAGACTCTCAGGAACGGTTAGCCTCAGCCCTGACTGGCTGATTGGCTCTGCTGTTGCTGTGTTGTTTTCAGACATGCACTTTGTGTTCACTCTAAGGACAGGAAGCAGGTCTATCCTTCTGATGCCCCACGCTGCAACCTTCACAGAATTGCAAGTCCTGGGACGGAAGTAAGCAGGAGGCTTGGATTCCAGAACCCACAAGGGCTGCCAGCCAAGGCAGAGGCCACCACTGCTGTGCTTTGCCACAGGGTTCATAACTGCTAGACCTGGATCCTCCCGGCGGCTCATGTCTGTGTGCAAACACTCCCTGGTGTGGAAAGATCGTTGGCCTGGAAAGCAGAGGACAGGCAGCACTTAGGTGCAAGAGAGCGAGAGTCGTCCTCAGTGTCTGGGTGGGGTGGTAAGAAAATGATGGGCGATAGACAGAGAAACACAAAAGGAACAGAAGCCAGGGATCTATTCCAAGGGGAAAGAAGATGGAGCTGTGAGCTGCAGGTCTAAGCATCCAGGCATGTGCCACTGTTTTTCACTTAAAAAAATACAAATTTAAGCTGGGTATGGTAACTCCTGCCTACAATCCAATACTTGGGAGGTAGAGGAAAGAGGATTGCTGCAAATTTGAGGCCATACTTATATACAAAGATATATATGGCAAGTTCTAGGTCATCCAGAATGATGTACCAAGACTACAAAAACTAGCAAGTAAAGATATAATAATACAATTTTAAAGATTCATTTTTTCCTCATAATTTCAAAACAGTGAGCTATGAACATTAAATCACAAGCCTGAATCCTTTCTTGGGGGAGGTCCTGTTAAATTGTACAGGGTGTATGCTCAGAAAACAATTCTGTCAAATCACAACAAACACTGATTGCTAAAGAGACATCTGTTTGGGCTTTACACTGAGAACTGAAATGTCAGATAAATTTCTTCTAAATGTTCCTTTGAGGAAGACTCTGTGATTTCTCTAGAACTGGGCAATCGTATTTCCCATGCCTCCTGGATTCTTAAATTCATATATTACAGAGGAAGCCTGGCTCCGTGTGATGTTGTTTGGATGTAGGGACATGGGTGGGCTGTGGGGAGCTTTTCTGACCGGGTTCAGGACTTTATGACAGGCTTCGAAAATCTGCTGTGTCCACTTCACCATTAATGTCACAAGAAAAAGTGATCCTTATGGACCTAAAAACAGGACTTTTGTGAATCTGAAGGTGAGTTGGTTTTGGAAGTGGAAGGTACTATTGGAAATGAATTTATGTTATTTGTAAGAAACCCAGTGTATGGCGCTTAGTTATGGTGGTCTTAATAGGCTGGCACAGTGTTATAGCCAACCATGTTCTTACAGTCATTACACTAGTGTAGCATAATTACTTCAAGTACCTAATATGAATTATTATGAAACTTGTTTTCCAACTGTAGAGCAGAAATTAAGTAACTAACTTAATAAACAAGTAAACTAGACATCTGGACTAATGAGATGATGATACTTGCTACCAAGCCTGACAACTTGAGTTCTACCACAGGGGCCTGCATGAGGGAAGGAGAGAACCAAATTCCACAAGTCTTCCTCTGACTTTTATATGCCTGCTGTGGCACGCAAGCACAATAAATAAATAAATGTAATTTATGAAGCGAACCAGAAATCGCCACAGAGTGCTTTAGAGGCTGTGAGAAGTGTTTCTCTGCCCGTCTACTCCTTAATTTGGACCTATGTACGACATTATTTCCTCAGCGTTATATGCCACCTCTTGTATTTAAACTTGAAGTCTTCCTGGTGGAGGAAAACTCCTCTGCTCTCTAGTGTGGTCCAGTCTTTGCACCCCCTCTAACTTCACGTTATTTAGAGTTCTTCTAATTATCTAATCCAAAAGGATGCTACAGGATTATTTTCTGCCCACCTCTGGGTAGACAGACCATGAGACCAAAAGGGCAGGGATTGGTTCTGTCCTGTGGTCTGTTCCTAACGACCACCAGTTACCTTGGCCTTGACAAGAAGCCTCATTTCCTTTATGTTCAGAGGGCACATCTGGCCACAGAACATGTGAACTATGCACTTGCAAGGCTACAGACTGACCTCTGAAATCTAAGTTATCCAGATCGTGTGGCTAATAAAAACCCAGGAGCCCCCTTATTCCAGATCCTCCTGTTCCTTTCCACCGAGGGCCTTCAACTGTTGTGCACATTTTGCACTATTGTCATCATTCGCTGTTTCTAGATCACAGTGCCTGTTACTTCACTTGAATAATGTGAACAAAATGTATCACTCTTTTAGATGTATCATATTCCTAAAGCTTTATTTTTGTTCTGTGTTGTGGTCAATTTCTAATAGACTCTAAAAGAAATTATTTTCTTTCGTATTTATAGATTTTTAAAGATGCAACACAAATGCATGATTTCTCCTTTTTTCTTTCTTCTCTCTATATACTCCCCTCCACACTTTCTCTCAAGTTCATGGTTTTTTTCTTTAATATATATATGTGCATAAACATATTCATATCTATAACATTACTATTTGTATTTTATATATCTAACATATTTAAAATACATACTATAATATTTTGTCATCCTATTTCAAGTGGTCAGCCCTGAAATCATATACATACAAACAACACTACTCAGTGGGTTGTTATTTTTATATATGCGCACATTATTAATATAAACATATAAATTTTTAATATATATATAAACATACATAAATACAACCCACATACATATACAGATAGTGTTGTTTGCATATACGTGATTTCAGGGCTGACCTCTTGGAATAGGATAACAAATCAGGAGGCTCATTCCAAGGGACGAGTGTCTCTCCTCTCAGCAGTCATTGGCTGGCTGCCTGTAGTTCTTTGTCTAGGGGTGAGGGGCCATGGAATTTCCTCCTTTCAGGACAGCATGTCTATTGATTAATTGTTCAGGTCATGTTTAGGCTCACGCGTGTAGCTTCCTACACATTTCTAGATTTTAGCAAGGCACAAGGCATCCAGTTCAAGACTGCGTTTTACGGCCTCTTCAGTATGGGAGCTTCACTACTTTTTTTGAAGTTTTATGGTGCAGGGCTTCATGATACCGCACACAATGTATCAGCAAACATAATGGAAAACGCTTTTCATATTTAAAGAAATGCATACTAAGCAAAGTATTCAAGATTATTACTCTTCTGGAAGTCGTAGAATACCAAGCGTGACTTTCCGGACTATGGACAAAGTGAGGGTGTGACAGACAGAATGATAACCCCCTCCAAGGGAGGCACTGCCTTAGCATAGACAACCTGTGAACGAGAAGGAAGTGGGTATGGATTCAGATGGAACTTAATTTACTCTCCAGAAGACAGGGAGTGTTCCCTGAGTGTGTAATGAGTATTCTTAAATTTACAAGAGGAAAATGGAAGATGTGGATACCTTTATTATTATTGTTATATATGTCTCTATAGATAAGTACGACTCAATAAGGTTGTGTTATACGGCTGTAAGGGTGCCCTCGCTGTGTTGGATAGCCAATAAGGGAGATCATCTCTTGTGATAAATTTACTTAAGCTTGAAATCTCTGTCTGATCACAGCCTCAACTGAATTGTGTCAGGTAAACAACATAATGTCCTCTTTTGGCTACGGGTACCTTGTCTGTATGTGAGAAAAGTCATCTTTGTTACTCAACAAAGTCATTAATAACCCACTCTTCTGTATGTGATATATTAGACTAGTGTCATATTATCAAACTTCTTTGGGGAGGGATAATAACTTACAGTTGAAATTTGAAACAAAAACGTGAATGTTGGCATTTTCTTGGTAATCATAGCCCTTTTCTGTTCATAACATAGGAAACAGGAGTGAGGAACTGACATGTATCTGGGGTATTTCTACAGCAAGAGAATTTGGCCCATAGCTGTGAACTCACTCTTCTGCCACATAGCAGCATAGTATACCATTGAATCAATGGGGATGGGAGAGAGAGCTTTATTCATGAATGGGTCAGGCTGGTTCTGTGTATATAGCACAATAGTAGAGTACTTCCCTAGCTTGTGTACGGACTTGGGTTCTATTTTCATAACATAACCATATACAAACTAACAAAAAAGTACAAAAGACTTTCAGAACTCCCTTCTCTTCATCCAATATTGCAAAGAAAGGTCTGGCTCTTTCTAGTTGAGTATGTGCCCTTTTGGTCTGTGTTGCTCTATCAAAGACTTTAGATCATTAGGTACAGCAAGTTAATATCCTTCAGTCCTAGATTTAAACTTTGCATTTTAAAACAAAATAGGCAGATAATGAAAGGATTAAAAGTTGTTGGTAATATTTATTGATCTATATTTTATTAAAGAAATGATTGGAACAATTTCACATCGGTTAGAATGAGATCAAAATTAACAATTGTTTTTAGTTGAAGTGTGTTTTTCCAGAAGCCAGTTGGCTGGGAAGTTATTGCTTACCAATACAATATAGAATACAAATTGAAATAATATAACTTTCAGGAAATACCCAGGGATCCTTCCATTTTTAGCATCAGTTTCAGTAGAAGGACCCTTCACGGGAATCGTTCTCAGGGAGGGCTCCTGCTGCAGTGCATTCCCAAAGTCTGTTTCAGTCTTCGGAATCCGTATGCATTGTCCTGCCATTTGCTCCTCTCTTCGCTGGACTGTTTGGGGATCTCCTACTGTTTTACTCTCCACCAGCTCCATTCTCTCCAGTTGTCTTGACTTACAGATTGTCTTCTAGGGACTCATCCTTGCAAGGCCCTTTGTGATCTATGTCTTGCTTATTCTGAACATTTTCAATCTGCCATGGTTCCAAATACATCCGTAATTTTGGCCATGCCCTTCTTTCTCGACAGTTTCTTTGAATTTATTCTTTTCCATGGAGGAAGACCTAAAAGCTCCCCCTTCTTCTCCTGTGCTACTTTGTTCCTAACACCACTTTCTGGAAAATTTTATTAACTGTGAGCTACTCAGTTCTTCCCAATACTGTTTCAGCAGTGTATGCTTTATTAAAATTCTTTTTGTATACTTTTTGTATCCTGATAATTTCATTTATGTGATATTCCATCATGATAAATTAAGACAGATGCCTTTTAGTATAAACAAGTTTCTGTGCTTTGTTTATATTTATCAAGGCTTGTGCTTGAAAGATAGTCAACAAATAGTGAACTCATTGGTCAACAGGTACAATAACCTGATCTAATATTTTTGTATTTATCTGGTTATAGATTTAATAGGGGATATTGACAAATGACAGTCTTGAAGAACAGCAAGGATCAACTGTGTTATACCAAAGTACCTCTCCTCCCTATAGTTTCAAAATGCTTTTAAGAGCAATTAGGAGATTTTTAAAAACTATCGCAACACCATAATCCTCTTTTTTTAAAAAAGCCAGAGGTCATCTTACAATTGAACATTGGAGTAAGGATTAAAATGCTAGAATGGAGGGCTTTGCTTGCGTTAACTGCATCGCTGCTTCTGTGGCCTTGTTAAATGTGCTTTCTGAACCATGACAAGAAGCAGTGGTGGGGCAGAAGATCTGAAGCAATGGGCATCAGTTGAAGAAGTTTAAGGGGAAATTTTATTGATGGATAGCAGTCAGTTTAACATATATATAGTAACTGGTTTCTCTTCTCATAGGTAATTAACAAGATTATATTTTAATTTATATTTGGTATTTTCTAAGATTCTATTTTTTACATTTTCCAATTGATTTCATTCATGATAAACACACTGTTTGACTCTAATGCTTATGACAATTGTTTTTGTCGCAAAGGCTTACTTATCGAGACTCCTTAAATATTGGCAATCTCTATGCAGATAAAAATTAGCCCTCAAATTGTAATAAAGAGAGCGTTACATTTTCTGAAGGGTAAAAGACAATATGAAGTATATGGATATTCTTTTGAATTAACCATATCCCTCTGCCAAAAAAGCTTTTCCCTTGCAGTCTAGAAATTTCCCTGACATTTGTAAACATAAATTTCCCATAAAAGCCATTAAAATCATTTGTTAATTCATTAGCTAATCACAGTGGATTGGGAGGAAAGCCATGAACTTTGTGTAGTTGACACCCTATATTTTTCTTTAGTCAAAAAAAATAGTGGAACTATGGGTAAAATACTTCATGCAACACACTCTGCTGATAATCAGAGTTAGGTTGTAAGCCACAGACACAGGGACAGTAGCTGTGTGTTAACTCACATTTACTTATATGTCACAGACACAGGGACAGTAGCTGTATGTTGACTCACTTTTCCTTACAGTCATCTGGGCTACACCACTCTTAGGATTGCTCCGAGTCTTATGCACCATCAGACAGATTGTCCATATTCTTAAATTCCTTTGCATCAATGGGTGATTATAAGTAGACAGGGAAGCAAATTGACATGCCAAATTACTTTGGACAATGTAGAGAGAATTAATATTTTCTAGACATTTCCTACATAGCAGGCACTATGTTTCAAACTTTAAATCGTATATTCAAAAATTATATGTGTTAATATATTAAGATATGTCTAGTACCTTAAAATGCATTTATCTATAAAACATCACTAAGAAATACTGAGTACTTAGATAATACTAAGATTACTTAGCTGATAAGAATATTAAAATCAGAAGATTAAATAAGAACATTAAATATTAAAATCAGAAGATTAAATCTCTGTCTCAAGACCCATATAACAATAATTAGAGATAGGAGTCAAATAATTTCCGATGTAGGGCTGGAGAGATGGCTCAGTGGTTAAGAGCACTGGCTGCTCTTCCAGAGGTCGTGAGTTCAATTCCCAGCAACCACATGGTGGCTCACAACCATCTGTAATGAGATCTGGCGCCCTCTTCTGGCATGTGGGCATACATGGAGGCAGAATGTTGTATACATAATAAATAAATATTAAAAAAAACTTTAAAAAAATAATAATTTCCGATGTCAAAAGTACTCTGTCATGTTTGCTACTGCTCCCAAAAGGGGAATCCTTCAGAAAAAATCCATAAGTGACATTATGCCAAGAATTTTGGGGAATGTGGTAAAGAGGAAGAAGAAAGATATAGAAACCAGAATCCTCGCACTATGGAAAGTTTTCTGAGTCCAAAAACTGAGGGGATTACCAAAGCTGAAATTTTTGAAATGTCCTCTTTGTGATCAATTACTCCAAAAGTACTTCTTTAGTTTAAGATGAAATAGCAAGTCAATATGATCCAGTTTTTCTTCACTATGCTTTTTAAAACAAAATAACGTTCTCTAACCATATGAACTCTCATGTGTGAAATTAAGTGAATTCAGGCCTGTAGTGATTGTCATACCCAAATTCTGTCATGTTATGTCCTTATTTTAGTGTCCTTAATTTCTAAAAAATAATATTGCATTTATTAATGTGCTGTGTATGTGTATACATTGGGTAAAGCTAAAACACTGATTTTTTAAAAATTAGTTTTGATGCTCAGTTTTCTGCAAAATATAAACTATCTCTACTATTACAAGGGCATGGTAGGAATCCATGGTCTAGAGAATTTGTTACAATCCACCATGATATTGCTCCTTTCATGGAAATAAAATTTTCTTTCTTTCTTTCTTTCTTTCTTTCTTTCTTTCTTTCTTTCTTTCTTTCTTTCTTTCTTTCTTGCACCATTGTTAGTGTCTCTTGTCATTATATCTTCCTGGAACTTTTCTCCAGGAATCTATACAGTGCAGGAAACTCAGGTTTCCCATTGTCTATTAGCTCTCTTGGAAAATCTTATTCCAAAAGAATACTTGTAAAGATAAATCAAATAAAATCTCATTGATGGGTGAATTACAGCTAAATAAAGAATTCAAAAGGTCTTTGTTCCCAAGGAAATCAAAATTGAAAACAGTTCACAAATTCATATATAATGAGCAGGAGTAGAAGGCATTTAGTGGCACTCAAAGAGGGTAGAAATATAAAGAAAAGGTTTGAAAAGCTCATAAGATGAGTTGAGTGGCTGAGACTTGAGTTGTGGCTTCTTGGGAGGTTAGGGTCCTTTGTAAAGTCTACCAGCTTGTGCGAGAATGCCTTGAAGATGTGTACACTTCCTTTTTAACTGCAGTCTTCCTGCCCTGAAGACTGAGAGCTTGGATATTGTCATTGGGCAAGAGAGTTGAGGAAATTACAAAAACAATGGCATGTGGGGAGATCACTAAGATTACAGGACCCTAATAGTGATCACACAAATCTAGTAATCCTCTGTGTTGTATTTTATTGTCTGGCTCTCTAGATGGGGGCATGTAGGCAAGGCAGTTGAGAAGCCTTTGTTCATTTCAGCAAGTTGGATATTTCCTAGGTTCACTTTAAAATACAGGAGAGAGAGAGAGAGAGAGAGAGAGAGAGAGAGAGAGAGAGAGAGAGAGAGAGAGAGGAGAGATCAGAAAGGAGAAAGAAAGAAAGAAATGACCCACAACAACAAAGTTTTAGAAGTCTCTTAAAACTAAGTCATGGTAATTTAATATAACAATATTATGCTTTTAGAGTTAAGAGACATAACATATGGCAATGAGAAGCATGTTGCTAAAGGATAGGAATAGCTTGGCCATTCCCTAAACTGTCACTAGAGGGGGTGGTTGCATGCAGATAAGGTTCAAGTCCCAGGCCATAATCACATTTTGCAGTGAGGCCTTCCCACCTCCACCAGCAATAACAGTTTTGGGTATTTTGTTGCTGTTGCTATGGGAATCCCTAAACAAGGGGTAAATATGTCTACAATAGCCATAGACAATTTTATTTTTCATCCTTTTTCAGGGCATGGCAACCCCAGAGCAGTCCCTCTGCAGCTTGCTGCTGCTCACTGGCCTGTTAAGTCTGGGGAGCACAAGTCATCTATTATTGCTAACTGGTATATCACAGCACACAGCTCTGTTCACACACTGTGGTGCATTGTAAGGTCTCTGCTCTATGGAGAGAGAGAGAGAGAGAGAGAGAGAGAGAGAGAGAGAGAGAGAGGAAAAAACTGTTTTGCCCATCCCCCCTTTCCCTAGCTTGATCCCTCTTCCAACAACAGCTGAATCTTTAAATGTGGATACCTCATGAATCTTTCTTTATCTGTCTACTAGACACTCGCGCTTAAGTGTCGAAAATACCAATTTAATTGAGCGTATAGACACCGACAGAAAGAATCATTAGATTTACCCTTTGGGGCACAAAGGTAACTGTGCGAGTTACCTGACATATAACTGAAGCAACTGGGCTTCGTAAAATGTGTAACTTTAAATGAAAACTATGATGGAACTTCAATGTCAGTGGCATAAATTAGAATGTATCCAAACTGTCCAGTGTATAGGAGACAGAACTCTAAGCCAGAGTAAGAGTCCTAGCCAGGGATGTTAATTGAGCAGAGAATAAGAAGGTTATTGTTAGTAGCAAGTGACTTTATCTCCTTCTTACCCTTATAGTTGTGTATGTAATTTGCTATATAATTTAGCAGCCAGTGGGCTGTGGATAATAGCTCAGTGGTAGGGCATTTACCTAGCTCGCAGAGTTCTTTCTAGCATTTAAGCAAACAAACAATTAACTACAGGAACATGCGCAGATTAGCCTCTGTGTTTGAGATGTCTACAGTCAAGGGAACACAGACTCATTGAAAGCTGGTCCTAGTCCAGTGGGCAACTAGGAAGGTGAAGAGAACAGCAAAGATCCCTAATTCAGTTAGATCTCTGCTGCACCAGCCCCCTTATCATGCCGAGTTGCTTTCTTACAAAACTAGCGGGGGAGGACCAGAACCTCAGACACAATTCTGTGAGATCAGAAAGCAAGTCCGTTAGTTTCCATTAGTTCATCATATATCTTTGGATATGCACATAGAGTAGATAGTCAGTGTATATGTGTTCTGTAAATGAGAATATAAACGAACGATGATAAAATATTGCCATGGCAGATAAAGTCTGAGGGTAGTGGATGTGTTCAAAATGATAGATGCTGAACACTTTACCGTCGGGCAGCATATCTGAATGAAAATATAACATTCAGCCTTTAATGTAATCGTCCAGGTTTTACCTTTTGTTGAGCTACAATCTCACTCTAGATATCAAAATATTTAAATCATAATGCAAATAAATACCGAGGGCAGTAGGAATCCATGTGTAAATTCTTACAAAGAAGAAAAGAAATGAAATAACTGTCTGTGACGCCTCTGAAATGGCTCGAAATGCCATCTTTTGCGGGGAACAGCTAGTCTTTCCTAGAAATCTGCATCATAATTTGGGTTCCTGGCACCTAGGAAGTATCGTAGTTTCTGTCTGGTATTTCCCAGGGAATGGTTTCTTGGGGATTTCAAAGATGTAAAATCCTAATGGTGTAGGGATGCTTGAGCTGTGAGCCACTGTAAGGCAGGCCTGGATGATGATGCTAGGGGATGGCTGGTGAGACTTGGCTTCTTCTCCATCCGGCCTCAGGGTATCTACTTAACTGGAAACACGTTCTTCAGTTGCAGCCAAAGAGGGGCGACCTTTCCCCAAATGGTTCTTGTTTTGTGATTCAGCTTGTGAGTCATTTGGTTAACAACCTTTTCCTGTCTGTCCCAGACACCCGTTGGGAAAACCGGATCCTCTGATTTGGAGAGGACTCCTTGGCCCAGTTGTCAAGGGTATTGTGAGATTGTCAGTGAAGTGGAGGCTCTTGAGAATTCTTGTATTTTCCTGAGCTATGGAAGAAGGCTAGAACTACATACAATAAGACAGCAGAACATAACACTACATTGCCTGCTAGGTACCACTGTGACAGACGATTTTAAAATTGTTGACAGAATCTCATGCTACTATACTGAGGTATGGCTAGAGTGTTTTAAACAAACTGAATTAAAATTTGGTTTAAGTGAAAAAAATTTTAAGCTAAATTTAACTGTCACCGTAGGGCTATTAAGTCACACCTTGATGCTGCCAACATGGGAGTATGTTCTCAATAAAGAGATGTTTTCCACCTTCTTTAAGTTTGCCATTCCTGGCCCTTCCTCTTTAGCTAGGGGATAGTACAAGCAGGAAGGCCCACGTCAGATGCCCATTCTTAATCTTGGGCATACTAGCTCCCAGAACCATAAGAACAAAGTTATGTTTACTGTAAATTACCCATGTCTCAAGTAGTCTGAGACAAACACAGAGAAGTTGCTGCTGTGAGGACCAGCTTTCAGCAGCTCAGGAATTGAGCAGCTCATGGAATCGGCAGGCTAATCACTCAGACTTTTCCATCTGGGGGAGTAACACACACACACACACACACACACACACACACACACACACACACCCCTTTGGGATCTTTCTATCTCTCTCTCATCTCTTCATTTCTTTTCCTACCTTTAGCTAGACATATCTTTCCATTAAAGACTTTATTCCCTGTATAAAAATTGTTTTGTGGTTGCATTCTATTTTTAAATGAGTTACTACAATATAATCATTAAATGTAAATCATGTAAATACAAGTAAAAAACAAAATGTTTTCCATGATTAAACATTTTATATATTACAGTTAAAAAACATATTGTCTCCAAGAACTCACACACATCCATGTCCAGGAAACTTGTCATGAATTAACAGAGTATAAGCAAGCAAGGTATTTTTCTCAGTCATTTCTCTTATTGTCATGCTCCGTTTTGTGGTTACATGGAAGGGAAGGAACAATTGCTTTATTATTTATCTGAAAAAGTAATCTTATAAAAATCTTTAAAAAGATCACAGATCTAAACTTTCATATATGAAGAACAATTAGCTCTACTTTAATTCCTCAAGGTGTATCAACAGTTTTTTTTTTTTAATATCGGGAAGCCTAGGAAAGAAATGGGTACAAGGAACTAATCACCACCTTTGATTATCAACCCATCCGAGCCAGAAAGATACATCAATCAGCAATAGCCAACTTCCATTGTTTTGTTCTCTGACTTCAACTAGTCCCTCATTCAACTATTAAAAGTGTGCCTCTCTAAACTTTAAATTGTTCCCCAAGATTTTCCACCTCAAAGCCACTGACAAAAACATCTTAACTTTCCCTTAAATCATTATTTAAAGCTTTGTTTTAACTATGATGCACACTGAAACCCTGAACACATCACCCAACATTAAGATTAAAAGAATTTGGTTACTCTAGCTTCTGGGACTCAGTTGCTTCCTTTAATAATTAACCTAAGCCACAGTTTATATGGCTCCTCAAGAGAAACTCATGAGTCCTAATTTTCTGAGAAATCACACTGACATCCAAAGGGGTTGTACCAGCTTGCATTCCCACCAGCAATGCAGGAATGTTCCCTTTTCTCCACAACCTCTTTAGCATAAGTTGTCATCAGTGTTTTTGATCTTCGCTATTCTTACAGGTGTAAGATGGAATCTCAGAGTTGTTTTGATTTGCATTTCTCTGATGACTAAGGATGTTGAACATTTCCTTAAGTGTCTTTCAGCCACTTTAGATTCCTCTGTTGAAAGTTCTCTGTTTAGGTCTGTATTCCACTTTTTAAAAATTGGATTATTTGTTCCTTTGATGACCAATTTCTTGGGGTTGGTGAAGATCTTTGCCCATTCTGTAGGCTGTCATTTTGTCTTGTTGACCATATCCTTTGCTTTAGAAGGTCCCATTTATTAATTGTTTCTCTCAGTATCTGTGCTACTCGGGTTATAGTTAGGATGTGGTCTCATGAGTCCTAGCTGCTTGACACTTCCTTGTTCTTATTATCTATGTTCTGTAGTCCCTGCTTCTATCATGGGGTAACAACATATCCTGCTTTCACCTATATTAATTTTCCCACTAAATCAACCTCTCTCACATTCCCATATTATATTTATTAAAACCCCCCCAATCATCAGAATTCTATTTAAGCTAATACTGTGATTGTATAAAGTCATTGCTCAGTGGGACCTCCAAGATGTTAGGAATATTTCCTAACCGAGCCACTCCACCAAAGCAAAATAATCCCAATCAAACTAAATCAGACAAATTAAAAGATATCCAGGTTTAATTAGACACCTGTGCTCCCGGGTGGCCCCGAGGGGAAACGGAAAGCCACCTATGTGACCACTAGAGAGGAAGAGGGAAAACCACATGTTTACTTTTGGGGGGAGCAGTTTAAATAGCCTGTAGAAGTGGTTTTGACCTTTCCTGGGAAGCGGTCAAGGTTTGGTGGGATACCTTGACCCTTCTCAGGAAGGGCTCAAGGTCTGGTAGGCTACCTTGACCCTTTTCAGGGAGGGGTCAAGGTTCCAGGGGCACAGGGGAGGAGCCTCCAAAGATGGAGGCCAGAGGCTGGGATTACATACAACATAAAAGTAATCATCTTCATAATAATCCACAGGTAAAAAATGTCCAGTAGAATGGGATATTCACATGAGATAATTGCACTACATTAAAGGCAGTGGGGATTCCCCCCATACCCATTCACACCATGCCAGATACAGAGAAAAATGGCAGAGCTAAATATGTAAAGACACAGCAGTAGCAAGAGACATTCTGGGGACAAAGTCTTACATGTCTTTCCTGTCCCTTATTCACCCATCAGGGCTTTGCTTCCTGGTGGGCCCATCTCCTGAACCTCAATTGCCACCTGCTTCTTCTCTGACATGGCCACTAATATCTCCTCCTTTATTTGTTTGTTAGATGAAGCCTGTGAATCTCTCTAGCCAGAATATAACTCCAGACTTTTGGACATGGCCACTGGCCATTCATTCCTTCTTATATATGACTTTGATTGCCTCTCAGCATCTACCTTAAGCCTTCTTTGTGTCTTAAACAAAGTGGCAGAGGTAGAATAGATACACCAGCAGTTCAAGGATCAGAATTGGGAGCATTAGCTAACTCTAATCTCCTTTACACATAGGGATGGGCACTTCAGCTAGGTTTAGGTTAATCTGTAAAAAACAAAGAATAAAGTTGTGAAGCCTGTTAGTTCTGTTGGGGAAAAGATGGTATTGTTTTTCCTGCATACAAAAGTGGATTTTTATAGCCCTGCAAATTATAACCTGCCATACAGTGACAACCTAGGGGAGTTGACCTTATGTTAAAGCTGGAATGTCCAAGGATGCTAATGGACTGGAAAGAAATGGTTACCAACCATTTTTGAGTGAAAAAAGGCCCTTCTTTTACCACACATATTTTGTTTTATTGTTTGATAAATATGGTTTGAGTTGGGTGTTGTATTATTGCTGACAAAACATAACAAAATACGCAATTTATCATTCAATTGTATGTCTTACAAGTATTTGTAAGCTATCTTATATATGAGATATAAAGACCAAGGATAATAGAGTATAGCAAAAAGATAGACATGTATATGGAAATACATTTATGTAATGGAGAATGTAAGCGTAGATAAGCATATACAAGCTACAATGGAAACATGGAAGGAAAGATCCTAAATGTACCTTCATGGCACAGCCAGGGTCGCTTGTGCATTGACATTGGAGGAAATTATCAAAGTCTTAAATAAAATGAAATAAGAAATTGTATATGGGGAAAGTGGCCTGGGATATGCTTCAAGCAATATTTCTTTTAAGATGGAATTTTTTTTCACTGTGATGGAGGTCTATCAAGGAATTCTGATCAGCACTTTCATTTTGATGCCATGTATATTATGATTTCTTGGTCTCCATCTGAAGGAGACTTTAAAATCCCATTAGTCAAGAGCATGAGAAGTACAACTCCTGGGCCTTGTATCTTATCCTGTTCTCTCCCCATGCCACAGTTTTCCCCTTTGAAAAGGAGGCTGCAATGAGACTATTGTGAGCCCCACACACGTTATTTTAACATTATAGTAGGTACCCTGTAGATGTGCAATATTAAATTTTTATTTCACCACAATTCTTTCCTTATTGGTTCTGGTTTCTAAATCATTTCTGTGGGCTTCCTGAACAACTTATAGATGCTTAAAAATAAAACTGGTTGGCCAGCTGCTTTGTTTGACAATGTGAGATCTCAACCTGACAGCTTAGTTTTAGGCGTCAGTCATTTACTATTCTTGTATTTTAGTGTCTCTGTCCCAACTATTTAATGAGGTTCAGTTATCTTAGATTTCTGAAGCTATGTATGAATATGTATGTATTACATTTATAAAGTATTGCAGATAAAATATTTTCAATCACTAGAGATCTTTGCAGATATGATGATGGGAGCATGCCTAGGATTAATAACAGCTCATGATGGATCTATATGAGGAAGGCAAAGTGAACTGTCTATGTGAGATTTTTTTTCTTAAATGTAGAAGTAACTAAGAAATAGACATGTGAAAGACATGCTGACATTCAGCTGATGTTTTCACCTGTATAGATGCACTTGTCTATTATTCTTTTATCTGCTAACTGATCTGATAAGTTTTCCAACAAATAAGGGATGCACCATAGTATATGTTATTTTTTAATAATTAATACAACTGGGTTTTATTTGCATTGTTTCTTTGCAACTGTTTCTACATTTTATATCTGAAACTTGCTGCTAAGAAACAGAGGTAAGCCAGATTCAGAAAGACAAACATAATGTATATGCACTTATAAGTGGACATTAACTGCTAAGTAAAAGACAATCATGCTACAGACTCAGACAGGCTAAATAACAAGGGGGGGTTGGTCTTGAAACTAATGGCAATGCGAAGAATCTGGCAGGGGTGGGGGTACTGGAAGAGAAGACTGAAATTGGAGGGCTTTTGGAGGGTGATGTAGAAATCTAGTGCATGGAAACTCGAGTGTGACCATGGCATGGGGATGTATGTGGAGCCCAAAATGGCCATCTTCTATAGCTAGGCAATGTTCTTATCAGTGGGACTGGGATAACAACCCAGCCACAAAACAGTTGACCTACTATCTGTCTTGCCTGAAAGATGCGCTGGGGTAATGGTGGTGGAGAACTTGTGGGAGTGGCCAACCAATGACTGGTCCAACTTGAGGCCCACGGAACAAGAGGGAGCCCATGCTTGATACTGCCTGGATGGCCAGGAATCAGAGGCAGGATGGCCCAGAGACTCAGGATAGAACCAAACATGACTCGCAAAAGAAAAAAGAGAGATAGAAAAGTCAATGAAGTGATTCCTAATGATATTCTGCTATACTCAGATCGATGCCTAGGCCGGTTGTCATCAGAGAGGTGTCACCCAACAACTGATTGGAGCTGATGCAGAGATCCACAGCCAAACACTAGGCAGAGCCAGGGGAACTACGAAGAAGAGGGGAAGAAGGACTGTAGGAGCCAGAGAGATAAGAATACCAAAAGAACATGGCCCACAGCACCAACTGTACAGGGCTCATGGGAGCTCACAGAGACGGAAGTGATAAACACAGACCCTGTATGGGTCTGAGCGAGGGCCTTTGCATGTACCTTATGGTTGTATATCTTAGTGTTCTTGTGTGACTCCCAACAATGGGAGTGGGGGTGTCTTTGACTCTTTTGCCTGTGTTTGTGACCCTTATCCTCCTGTTGGTTTGCCTATTCTATCCTTGATATGAGGGTTTTGTGCCTAACCTTAGTGTGTCTAGTTAGGTCATGGTCAGTGGTTATCCTTTGAGGTCTGATCCTTTTTTTTGAGGGGGGAACAAAGAAGAAGTAGATCTTGGGGAGAGGGAAGGTGGGGAAACTCTTGTCAGGATATAATGTATGAGAGAAGAATAAAAGAAAAAAACAGTGACATTTTAAAAGCAAACATGTTGGGTTAAGTCAATACTAGTATCCTGGAAGGTGAGTTCAAGACAACAAAATCAAATCCCAGATGGAGATGATGTAAGAAGTGAGCAGCGACAGCTCAGCTCCGTGGAATGAGGCATCAGCTGGCCAAGGAACTGGTCACCCCCTCTTCTCTTCACTTTCAATTTTGGACAGTCAGTTATTTAGCTCTCGAGTCTCAGCTTAGATGGAGAATGCACAGCGTAAGTCTGACCACAGAAATTATTGGTGAAATTAAAACACATCAATTTCCAGCACTGAATTTGGAATGGAGTGGATGTTATGGTACCCACTGTTATTAGCTGTTGACTAGCAGTGTGAGGAAGAAGAATGGTTACATAATACGATATACTTAGACAAGTAAATAAAGAAAATGGACATCTATTACCATCACCTGCTGTCAACTAACTACGGAGTTTCTAAGAAATATTTCTGGTATAGTTCACTTCAATGTAAGAATGTTAGTCAGGAACAAGTAGATTCTGAGATCATACTTGGGCTCACAGGGCATCAAACATAATTCTAGTTCATTTCAGCTTGTTTTGCCTTTTACCTGCAGACTTGACACATTATCCTACTTGCAATAAATAGATGAATGCTTGCAAGAGCTGCTTTACTCATAGATAGGAACCTAGGTTGATTTGCACCAGAGAGGCATCATCCACTAATTGATGTGAGCAGATGCAGAGATCCACAGCCAAACATTAGACGGAGTTCAGGGAACCCTGCAGAGAGGAGGAGGAAGGATTGTAGAAGTCAGAGGGGTTGAGGACACCAGAACATGGTCCACAGAATTAACTCAGCGGAGCTCCTAGGGGCTCACAGACAGTGACATAAACATCATGGAGCGTGTATGGATCTCAGTTAGGTCCTCTACATACATGTTATAATTTCATAGCTGGGTGTTTTTGTAGGACTCCTAACAGTGAAAGTAAGGGTAATCTAACTCTTTGGCCTGCTATTAGGACCCTCTTTATTTCCTACTGGGTTGCCTTGTCCAGCCCTGATATGAGGTTGTGAGCCTAGTCTTACTGTAATTTTTTATGCCATGTTTTGTTGATATCTATGGGAGACCTGCTCTTTCCTTAAGGGAACTTGAGGAGGCATGGATCTGGGAGAGGGGGTGGGGTGGAGATTGGGAGGATTGGAAGTAGGGGAAACTGCAGACAGGATGTACTGTACGAGAGAAAAATAAGTAAGTAAATACATAACTAAATGGATAAGGTAATGATAATAATGACAATGATAGTTTCCAGGTCAAGTGTTACCTTAATATATGACTGACGATTCCTAAGAGGATGCTGCCTTTGTTTTCACGTGATTTGTGCTTTGCTTATTCAGTTGTACTTTAGAATGTGACAGTACTATTGCTGTTGAATTTTACTTACTTATAAGCTCCTTGGTATTAGACAGCGAATCTAATACTCTCTTTTTCAAATGCCTTTACAGACAAGTAACTTTCAGAAAATACTAGCTGGATGTGAATTTTAATTGAGAGGATACAAATGCTCTCACTTTCTGAGTCTCTCTAGTGAGTCAGAGTGCTTCACTGCCTGGACTGGCAAGGACAAGTTACAGGGAGCAAGTCATACATACAGTCATACAAATCATTCATACATACAAATCATCCTGCTAATCATGCAGTACTTGTTCTGAGTCATCTTATGTTGGCTGCCACCCCAGAGCCGGTGGTGCCAGAAGCAGGATAGTCCTATAAGTTCCTTGGAAGAGATCTAGTCAAATATTTGATTCCTGTAAATGTACTGTGCTGTGGGCATCCGGCAGATGTGTGTGGGCTTCCATTTGCATTGATGGGGCCTTCTTATGGTGTGGCAGCTACTGTAAAACACAGGGCGGGAGAAGGCAGAGATGGTGGGTAGCCAAAGTGACAACTTACCAAAGTATCCAAAACTCAATTATGGTCTTGTCATTCTGCCTTCTTGGGGTACCCTAGAGATGCAATGAGGGAAGAGGGGCTTGCACTGTCACCTAGCAGAATATTGGAAGTTGTTGATGATGCTGATGATTTCCAACTTCTACCCTGCAGTTATTTCCTATATATTTTCACAACGCCTATAACTTTGGGACAAATAATTCAGGGAGGCTGTGAGAAATTCCCAATGACTATAGCTGTGAATGATCAGTAGCCAATATGACCATGACCTGTGGAATGAGACACGGGCACACTGTCTTTGATGAGATTTAAAGGCATAGATACAATATTAATGTCAGAGCAACAGCTGTCAGATTTCAGTCTCCAGGAATGAAGCATATGCACAACTTGAAAACTCACTGTACCTATAAATTGAAACCATAGGCTTTGATCTGAATTAGATATTCATAGGGTATCACAGGACCATCTGTGATTTAACAAGACTTCTAGCTAATTCTGAAGTATGCAAAAGTATAAGAAACACTGCAATGGAATATCTAATAATACAATGCCAATAAAAATATTGCATAAATAATTTTTGTATATTTAGACCTTTCTGTGGAATCAACCTGTGTTTATTCTGCATAATCCAGAGCATCAATTTATCTTGCAAAAACTCAATTGTCAAAATCTCCAACATCAGAAAAAATGAAGGAAACTTGAAATGGAGGTAGATGAGGAGAGTAAGTAAGGAGGGCAAATCAGCATTCCATTCTTTGGAATCAGATTGTAAAAAACTCAACATTGCGCAAAATTCTGACTTACATCAGGAAGAATTTAGATGGGGCTGAGCCTCTACTGTTTTGCATTTGAGAGGAAACCAAGTACAGTCTTCCCGTTCTTACAAAAAATTTGTACAAGCATTGATTGTCCTTGAAGATAACCCTAATAGCCAAGGGGAAAACTACTGACAACTGGCAAATGATACGGTGTGCAAAAAGTGCAGATTTTCTATAGACCATGGAAATCAGAACATATTTTTTGAATGAAGAAACAGGAAATTATGAGGAACATTCTTGTTCAGTGAGTCCTTTCTGAGTTCAGTTACATAGTTCATCGCAAAGTTGGTATCTTGACTCTGAAGATGTATCAGAATATTCAGGTTTTAGAAAACCAAGACTTTGTAATACAATTCTGTGATCCATATCTAACAGTCATTAAGCAAAAATGGAATATAGGCACTGATTAACTTGCCTTGTCTCATCTTGGTCACTCTTTCTCATTCATTAGGCTCCTCCCTTTTTCTTCTCACCTCTGGAATAACTATCTTGTCACACCCCACAGCTAAGGACTTGCTACTTTTATTTTAAATAGCATTTTGACTCTATTTATTTTTTTTCCAGCTACAATCCAGTCATTGGCTAGATCCTTGCAGAAGCCTAAAACCTGCTTCTACTGTGTAAATGGGAAGTGTGAACAACCAGGAATACTTCATTAGCTGGAATATTTTCCCAAAGAATTCCTCATGGAACTTAGTTTTAATATCATCTTAAGCTTTCATAAGTGCAGGACAAATGGTCTTTATCCTATCAATTGACAGGTTTTATCATGCAAACACATTGATTTGGTGGGAAAAAAACCACTATATTTTAGTGTGGCTCTTCACATCTTTGATAGTATTTCTTGAAGGTTGACTTTCCAACTGGTTAGGGAAGACAAAGTCATCTTCAGTGCTTTGAGGAGGCTGCTATGAACTTCAGCTTTAAACGGTGTTCAATTCATCTTATGGAATTCCCTTTAAGATACTAGATTGCAGGGCAGTGGTGGTGCACGCCTTTAATCCCAGCACTTGGGAGGCAGAGGCAGGCGGATCTCTGTGAGATCGAGACCAGCCTGGTCTACAGAGCTAGTTCCAGGACAGGCTCCAAGGCTCCAAAGCCACAGAGAAACCCTGTCTCGAAAAACCAAAAAAAAAAAAAAAATACTAGATTGTATATTTTAGCATGCAATGTTATTAATTTTTTTGCATTGTATGGTTGCTGCTAAATGGAATGATGCCTCTCTTAGCACAAGCTTCCTGACAGCACACTTGCTGGAGCTCTGGCTTCTGAGAAAAGAAAAGAACATTATATCATCCTGTCATTCAGCTCATGGCTGGCATCACTTGGTTGTGTGTTCCCAGAACAGAACCTTGGATATTTTAACAAGAGGTGGTTAGTATAGGCTTTAACATTGAGAAGACATTCAATGGAAATTGCCCCACCTACCACCCAGGCTTCTGACTTGGTTGTTTGGGTTATGGACTAAGCCGTAACATATTTAAATTTTCCTTAGGGATTCCACATACAATCAAGTTTAAAAAGCACCGGTGCTGAGCTCTACCTGCATGACATCTGCCTTGGCTGAAGAGCTAACAGTAACAACTCAGAATTTGCCTCCAGGTATGCTTTGTCCTGAATAACTCCCTTGAATGCGTGCTTTGAGCCTGTCTACAGGGAACTCAGAAGTTTGGATCTGTGCCAGTATTTTCACAGGATTGCTTAACTAAACCAACACACCATTGTCTCTTTCCTTTGGAGAATTATGTCTGTATTTTGGTTCTTGGCTATCGATTGGCCGGATGCCTTTGAGGAGGGGTGGAGATTGTGGAGGAGTTAACCTCTGATCTGTAAAGAAGCCTGGTAAGATGGTGGGACATGAGTTTCTTATTTCTGCTGCCTGAAGTCACAGATGTAGTAACTTAAAGTAGAGAATGCTTACTATCAGGTTTTTGGAGATCATGAGTCCAAGATGAGTCTTAAGGGGCTAAAATCATTGTTACAAAGTGAACGGAAAACAAAAATGAGGACATGACCTCTTCTAGGTATAAGTCGAGGGGGAGGTTTATTGTAGCTATGAGGGAGAAAATAGCCAGAGTCGTCTGGAATCGTCCAGACTGAACTGGGCCATGAGAGGAGAGAGAGGTGGGGGAGAGCAAGAACAGCTGGCCAGGAGCCAAGAGACCAAGAGTCCACATGGCCAAAATGACTCAGTCTATATAGGAATCAGAGGCTGGGAGAAGGGATGAGCAGCCCAGCCCCGAGGACGGAAAGTTTTAGGGTAGGAGTAGGAGGTGAAGTGCTGGGAGGAGCCACGGGTACTGACTGAGACCTGTGAGTTTTGGAGCTAACACTCACACGTGCACTGTTCAAGAGCTTCAGTGGAGAATCTCTTTCCTTGCCCTATTTTCAGAGCGTAGACAGCACCCCATGTCTTAGTTTCTTTCTGTTGTCTGTGTCTTCCCTCCTGACTCTGCTTCTTCCACTGCTCTGTCTTGTTTTCATGACAATGATCACTGTGATGATACTTTGCCTAACACGAGTATTGCTAGCAGCGGACATCTTCACATTTGTAGCCAAATTACATCCAGGACACAGAAGATGACATATTCACAGCTTCTTCTGATTATAATGCTGGTATCTTGATGAGAGACAAGGTGTTATCCTGCCCACCATTTTTAATGATGTATCTCCAGAAATACTGTACTCAACTTTTACTCTTTTAATAAGAATTTATTAGGACAATAATACACATGCAAGGCAATCATTGGAGCTATGTAAAATATTTACAAAATGATTTATAGTATCATTATTGCACGTCGATGCAGCAAAGGCATCTATCCCAGCATTTTGCAAGAAATGCCCCCACAGTCCTAATTCTTGGGTCCTCTGAATGATATTTGTTACCTAAATCATTAACATTTAACAAGATCAAATAGAATTCTGCCATGGGCATTCATTGATTTTATTGCTATTCTAGGTGATCCATGTTGCCAGAGGAAATAACATACTCTGAGACCCCCAGGTTCTAGGCCTCAACTAAGATCAGTCAGAACCAAATTCCTGGGAGGATACACAGATATCCAAGTGTCTGTACATATTTAGAGTTTCTCAGACTGTTGGAGCATACTCCAGGTCTGAGAGTGACAACTCAAGTTACTTGGTTTGTACTTCCAAGGTTTTGCTTTTCTCACTTTCCATGCTTGAAAGAGAGAAGAAAGCCACATGGTGCTCTCTACATGCTGGCTAATCCACGGAGACCCTCGCTTAGCTAGAATCCAGAGTAAAAACGCAACAGTGCTTCGGCAGTCGTTCACTAAAAGCGGGAAATAGTTAAGAAATACAAACAGAACGTCCTTGCTCTAACCCCAGTGTCAGGAGAGACAGTGGTGACTTGCGCAGAAGTGAGCTTGGCTCTGTGGACGTCCATGGTCCCTTGTCTTTCAGTCTAGAAATGTCCAAGGATGGCTCTGAGGATGGAGCATGAGTTATCTGATGGAACACAGGCAGAGATTTTGTGTGAAGGGAACCTGTGTCACTCTTCAGAGGACTTTTCTTCAAACCTAGTCAGGAGGCAGAACCACCCCGTTCATCCTTCAGAGCCATTTTCCTACACAGTGGTTTTCTGTTTGCCTTTCCCTCCACCCTGCAATCAATGGCCTCTTGATGTGACAGGCATACTATGGCATACCAAGCTGAAGACAGGCCTTTTTGGGGAGGGTGGGGATGGTGGGCCCTTTGTTGTGACACTTTACTCATTTCCTCTGTTTTGACTCTCAAAGGCACCCTGTTAATGCCTTTGTCAACACAACATACTTGCTTCTATCCTGCTTGAGTCTTCTCCTTTCATACAACTGACTGATATTTAAAATGCAGTACACACTTCATTTATTGTAAGCCTCTCCACATTAGAATGATGGAAAATGGGAGTGGGCACCTGAACCACTTTTATACCTTCAGATAGTGCTGTATCCTAAGGATCAGAGATACTACCTAGAACATAATAGGTGATTAGGAAATATTTACTGGATGCATGAATTTCTTCTTTCTAAGAATCTTTTCAGAGAAGTACATCATTAATCCCATTTACAAAAGGTAGAAATTGAGGCTCTAGAAATCAATTTCCCAGTTGACAGGATTTAGACTCATGGGAAATACACTTCCCATCATACCTGTGGAGCATTTCCAAAGATGGTTAGCTAAAAGGACAAGATGAATCATCAAAGAAAGTGGTACCTTCCAAATGGCAGCCTGGAGACAAAGAGGTCTGAGAGATAGCAATGTGCCTGCCTGCCTTAGGGTTATTCTGCAAGGAAATGTCTGGAGCTGTTGCTGCCACCATCCTCTGATGATGTCAGGACCCAGTTTCTTGACCCTCTAATATGGACCCTCTATGGAGGATACAGGGTTGCAGCATCAGAACAGCACTGTACTGGTATCCAGGTTCACAGACTACTCATCCACCATGGCCTTTGTCTCTCTACTGTTCAAACCACCTTGGTGAACTACAACCACTATTATGTAAGCCAATTCAATATACCTCTTTTTACAACATAATATAGAATATATGTTGTTTTCTATCTCACACATACACACAGAGAGAATATCCTATGTCTGTAAACACACACACACACACACACACACAATCAGTTTTGTTCCTTTATGGAACCTGGAATAATAATTGTCCAAATATGATTTCAAATTACATCCTTTGTCTACTATTTCATATTTATCCTTCTTCCTACCAGCCATCTGTTCAGAATAAATTTCTTCAGACCAGTGTTGTTGAGAGATTTTCTTCTGAGCGAAGGTCTAAGCATTGCATCTAATCATTCATGAATGGCTGCTTCTTAGCTCTTAGCTCAGATATGAAATAGGAACATCTAACACAAATAGTTCATGAGGGTGATTGCATAAGAATGTTTGTTTAATGAGCTAATTATTTTCTTGCCAGAATAGTATAAATCTTGACTCAGCAGGTGGTGTGTAGGTACTTACCAAGGCTTCCAGGTGTTCCTATTCTTTGACTTTTGGAAAAGGAAATTTCTGGAGAAATGAGTTGACTCAATCCAGTATTTTGAAACATTTCATTTGAAGATGAAAGATATGACCTTTAGAACCCACAGAAGCATTTTAGGATTTGCTTTTCCCATGCTTGAGTATATTTTCACTTTCTCTGTGATTGAAAGTCAATATTGGTTTGCTAAAAGTGCATTAATTTATATGAAACTAATAGCCATCATGTTTTTACTGATGATAAATACTTTTAAATTTTATGTGTGATATGTGCACATGTGTATGTTGGTGCCTAGGGAATTTAGAAGAGGGCCTTTGTTGGAGGAGGGCACTTGTTGGTTCCCAGTTGCACAGCTAGCTTAGACCCAAAATAATCACACAGAAACAGAAACTGTATTATTTAAATCACTGCTTGGCCCATTAGCTCTAGCTTCTTATTGGCTAACTCATATCTTAATTTAGCCCATCTCTGTATTCTGTTTATCGCCATGTGGCTGTGGCTTACTGGCTAATGTTCTGACTGGCATCTGTCTCCAGTGGCTCCTTGCCATCTCTCTGACTCTGCCCTTCTTTCTCCCAGCCTTGATCCTAGCTTTTCCTGCCTACCTAAATGTCCAAAGCAGTTTCTTTATTCATTAGTGGTAATCACAGAACACAGAGGGGACTCCCACATCACCTCCCCTTTTCTGCTTAAATAGAAAGGAAGGTTATACCTTTAGCATAGTAAAGTTACATATAACAAAACAGGTATCAAACAAAAATTACAGTTACAACATTTATATCTACTTTATATTTTATCATAACTAAGGAAAACTATAACTATAAATTCTTCAACTCCATCAAAGACTCCAGATGGATATAATATTACCTAAGTAAACAATAAGTTCATTGTAAGCAACTTCCAAAACTCTAAAATTGACAGAGACTTCTTGCTGCCTGGATAGTCACCCAAAGTTCTTCTGTACCAGTGGGGCATCTAGCTTCAGCCTACAGGCCCATAGTGTCCAGCAGGCTTTTCCATGAAGCAGAAAATTTCAAAGACAGTTCCACCTATATTGGCAGTTTGTCAGTCATTTTCTTCTGTGTCCTGCCGAATGTCTAGCAGACTCTTTCATGAAGCAGGAACCCACAAAGACCATCTCACCTTTAGGCAAGTTCAGCAGCCCTTTCTCTGTGGGTCCTGCATGTCTAGTTAAGCAGTCCAGGCAAGAGCAGTTTCTTGCCCAAATGACTGACTTTGTTGACTCCCCATGGTAAACCTTACCCTTTCTGAGTAGTGGATGGGGATGGAGTGGGTAGAAAATAGGGGAACCAGGGGGAGAGGAGGGAGGGGGAGTTGAGATTGGTGTGTAAAATTAAAAAAAAAGATTGTTTTAAATAGAAAGATGTGCAAAAAAAACCCAAAATGTTTATTTTAGTTTATGGTTTTTAGATATTTCAGCTCATGATGGGATGGGCAGAGCAAAACCATGATAGGGAAAAGAAAGATTAAAAAATGGGACTGTCATTCCATGGTCCTCTCTGCGCATGCCCCACATTAACTACAGATTTCTCTTGAAGCCTTACACCCAACTGCATCACAGGCTGGGGACAAACCTTTAGACCATGAGCCATGGGAAGAGTTATCTAAACCAGAGCAGCAGTTACACATATGTGTGGACATTTGCACACATGTTTTCCCTTGACAGCATATTTTCATACAATAACTATATTTTATTACTATTATTAATTTCAGCAAAATGGTTGTGATAAATAGTTACTATAATTATTAAGAGATCTAAGTAATAATACAGTTAGAAAAGCTCAAAAGTCAGACAGTTTATACAAATTATTCAATTCTGTTTTTATTGTTTCCAATTGTCATTCACATTTTTACTTTATACAGTAGAAAACTAAGTGGAATAAACCATCTCCGTGATCACATTGCTGTATATAGAAGAGGGGATTTTTTTAATTTAAATAACCTTTTTTCATTTATTTTACATACCAATCAGTTTCCCTTCCTCCTCTCCTCCTGTCCCCTCCCCTCATCTCTGCTTCAGCTTCCATCAGTTACCGGATAGAGTATCTCTGATGATGATTAGAGAAGTCACCAATCTGTTTAGAGTAGATGACCAATTCAGGCACCCTCTCCACCATTGCTAGGAGTCTTAGTTGGGGTCATCTTTGTGGGTTCCTAGGGGTTTCCCTGGCACCAGGTTTTTCCCTAACCCTAAAATGCTCCCTCCATTAGACCATCTCTTTTGTTACCCTCCCCCTCCATCTTGCCTTCAATGAGCCCCCTGCACTTAGCCTGTCCAACTGGCTCTCTCTAGTTCCCATCCCTCCATCTCCCCAATGCCCCTCACTGCTGCCAAGTTTAACCAGGAGATCTTTTCTAATTTCCCTTCCCATGCATCCTTCTTTGGGCCCTCCTTGTTATCTAGCCTCTCTGGGGCTGTGGATTGAAGGTTGGTTATCCTGTGCTTTACTCCTAATAACCACCTATGAGTGAGTATATACCATGTTTGTCTTTCTAGGGCTGGGTTACTTCACTCAGAATGTGTTTTTCTATTTCCATCCATTTGCCTACAAATTTAATGACGTCATTGTTTTTGGTTTTTTTTCACAATGAGTAGTACCCCATTGTATAAATTACATTTTCCTTATCCATGCTTTGGTTGAGGGGCATTTAGCTTGTTTCTAGGTTCTGGCTATTACAAATAATGCCGCTATGAACATAGCTGAGTAAGTGTTCTTGTGGTATAATTGAATATCCTTTGGGTATATACCTAAAATTGGTATGGCTGGGTCTTGAGGTAGATTGATTCCCAATTCTCTGAGAAACCTCCTGGCGGTACATGTTTGTACACCCACGAGCAGTGGAAGAGTGTTTCCCTTTCTCCACATCCTCTCCAACTTCATCATCAGTGTTTTTGATCTTAGCCATTCTTACAGGTGTAAGATGGTATCTCAGAATCATTTTGATTTGCATTTTCTTGATGGTTAAGAATGTTGAGCAATTCTTTAATTATCTTTTGGTCATTTGAGATTCGTCTGTTGAGAACTCTCTGTTTAGAACTGTATCCCATTTTTTAATTGTATTATTTGGCATTTTGATGTTTAACTTCTTGAGTTCTTTAAATATTTTGGAGATCACTTGCTGGTCAAATGTGGGATTGGTAAGGATATTTTCCCACTCTGTAGGCTATTGTTTTTGTCTTATTGACAGTGTCCTTTGCCTTGCAGAAGCGTTTCAGTTTCAGGAAATCCCATTTATTAATTGTTGTTCTTAGTATCTGTGCTACTGTTGATGATTCCACTAAAATTAGGAGCAAGACAAGGTTGTCCACATCTTCACATCTATTCAGTACAGTATTGGAAGTTTCATCTAGAGCAGATTAAGGGGATACAAATTGGGAAAAAAGTCAAACTTTTACTATTTGGAGATGATAAGATAGTATACATAAGTGACCCCAAAAATTCTATCTGGGAACTCCTAAAGCTGATAAACACCTTCAGTAATGTGGTGGGATGTAATATTAATTTAAAACCAGTAGCTCTCCTATATACAAATGATAAACATACTGAGAAAAAGATCAGAGAAAAAAATACCCTTTATAATAGCCATAAATAATATAAAATACCTTGAGGAAACTCTAACCAAACAAGTGAAAGACTTATATGACAAGATATTTAAACCTTTAAAGAAAGAAATTGAGGAAGATATCAGAAAATGAAAAGATTTCCCATGATCATGAATAGGTAGGGTTAACATAGTAAAGATGACAGTTTTACCAAAATCAATCTACAGATTCAATGCATCCCCATAAAATCCCAACACAATTCTCAGACTACAAAAGAATAACACTCAACTTCATATGGAAAAACAAAAAACCCAGAATAATTAAAACAATCATGTACAATATAGAAACTTTTAGAATCATCACTATCCCTGGCTTCAAGGTCTATAATAGAGCTATAGTAATAAAAGTAGCTTGGTATTGGCATAAAAACAGACAGCTGGACCAATGGAATTGAACTGAAGACCCTGACATAAACCCACACCTATGAACACCATACTTCTGACAAAGAATCCAAAATTATGCAATGATAAAAGAAGGCATCTTTAACAAATGGTTCTGACATAACTGGATGTTGACATGTAGAAGAATGCAAATAGATCCATATCTATTGCTCTGCGCACAACTCAAGTCCAAGTATATCAAAGGAATCAACATAAATCTAGTTACACTGAACTTGATAGAAGAAAAAGTGAGAAGTAGTCTTGAACGCATTGGCACAGAAGAGAAGAAATTTAAACTTGATCTTGGGGAATCTAGGTATTTCTACCATCGTTCTTCTTTCAACACAGCAAAGGACTGTCTTGTGGTTGTTTCCTGCTTTTATTGCCATTTTTGGAAAAGTTTGGAGATTTCAAGTTTTTGCGATATTAAGTTTTTAAGGAGTATTTCATTTACTAAGAGGAAGTAGGAGGTCTTATTCTAGGTCACTCATATTTTCATGTTTTCTGTAATTGGAAGTCCCTACCAAGTAGATAACAAATAGTCCTTAAAATAAAAGGTAAATTTTTAAAAAACCTAGAAAGATAATTTGCCAACTGCTAATAAAATACATACTCACATGCATTATACACAAATGTCAACACTTAACAAATCAAGTGCATTAAAGGACTAGTCCATTGGCCTTAAAGGCACAAACCTAGTTAATAAATACACCTAACTCCAACTTGTATGTGTTTCACTTTAATATTCTCTGATTTTTCCAGAATAAACATTTACATTTACCAGAGCTTTCTTTTTCCCACCATTTAAAATGCTATCCAAAGTCAGTTCAGGCCACTTTTCCAAAGCTATTTTTAATGGTTTAGAAGTTGACTCAATGTCTATTTATAATATTAATGATGAGTGAACTTCCCAAAAAGCGTAACAGTCATTTTGTTATGTTGGGACAACAGTCAGTTATCCCAACATTACAGTGCACATGCATGCAGTGGACTGCCTCAGAGCATAGTATTTTGCAATTTTAAAATGAAAGTAATAAAACAAAAACAGGTACTAATAACTATGTCCATTTATGATATCACCTGGTTCATTTGTATATTCCTAAATAAGCAATATAGCAATATTTGCAATATAGCAAAATCTACTTCAGCATCAAAACAATCACAGTGATACTGGCTAAGATAATGTTAGGAGGTATATTTGAAAAATGGAATAATATTTTTAGGGTTTGTTTTAAGTATTTCAGAAAAAAAGAAACTGTTTCAAGATGATATGACCATTGGGAAAACATGCAGGGAATGGTGAGCCTTCCTGAGTTTTCTATTAGCAAAGCAATTGGGAGTAGCAGATGGAGAGAAACTGATCACAAACCAAATAACCCACCAGGCAGTCATCAACTAAACGGGTTAAGACCAATCCTCTCTAGGACCAATTTTTTTCCCAAAGTACTTTGTCATAAAGAAACTTTATAATACCTCTGTTTGAATTTACAAAAAATAAAATATTATTTTTAAGTTTCTTTTCTGTTTGTTTGTTTTGTGAGACAGGTTTCTCTGTAGCTTTGGAGCCTGTCCTGGAACTAGCTCTTGTAGACCAGGCTGGCCTCGAACTCACAGAGATCCACCTGCCTCTACCTCCCAAGTGCTGGGATTAAAGGCTTGTGCCACCACTGCCTGGTTGAAAATTATTTTAGTGTAAGTATGTCCCATGTAGTATTGGGATACTAAGAAGTCATTTGATGTTTATCTGGAATTCAAGTTTTACTGGGCATCTTGATGTCTGTCTGGCAGATTCGCCTCAAAACCAGTCACATGGTAGCATTATAATTGTCTGTTTTGTACATATATTTATGCATTTAGTGTGGCAATGATACGTAGTTTAGAAAAGAGGAAAACTTCTGAGGATCTGCTCTTTCCTTCCATCATGTGTGACCTGGGAATCAAACTCAGTGCTTCCATCATGGCTACAAGCACACCTCTGACAAGTGCCAGTCCCTGGTGACCAAGCATTCTAACCTATGAGCCTATGGGGGCCATTCTTATTTTTTTTTAAAAAACAAAAACAAAAACTACACCTTCCAAAGACAGCAGTGGGAGAAAATGTGACATCACTTCAAGAAAGGCAGTTAATTCTCCCTGTCTCCCTCTCTTTCTCTCTGTCTCTGTCTGTCTGTCTCTCTTCTGTTCATGCTCCTTCCTTGGTTAGGTCCATCACCACACTTATGATTGTCACACAAAGCTAATTTGAGAGTTGAAGACTGACATTCAGTGATGTCAGATGAAGAATTTAGTATTTTCAGTTTTTGAAGATTTCTGAGCCAGGAGGCAGTGGAATTAAAGAGTTCATAGAAATCCTAACAAGGGTATGAGCCAATGAAGAAGAGGCTATAAGAAGACAGCTTGTCAAGTGGGTACTAGCACAAAGGAGTAAGCAGAAGTGAGTCACTAGCCAAGGATGTTGGCAGCAGAGCAATTTCAGAATGAAAATTCTGTGTCACTGATTGGATGACAAGTGAGAGCGATGTTCTGTATGCAATGTATTCATTGAAATTCTAGGACGGTGGAAGTTATCAGCGCAGGGTATTAAGTTGCCTCCACAAAAGATACAGAAAACGTTTAAAGAATCTAGAGTCCAGAGAAATCAACAGAACAGAATTGATAGGGTGTTGATGCTAATCAGAGCTTTTTAGTTTCATCATTTGATTATTTTAAGGTTATTATAACTTATTGCCAGAAGCTGAGGGACTTCCTCTTTGGACTTGCTTCCTATTTATGTTTCTGAGTAAATATCCCTTTTCAAAAGCACAGCCATTAATAACTCATCTATTTGTACATTCTTCCAAACCACTATATTATCCCATCTATGGGTTAACATGGATGACAGTCACTATTAAGCTCTTAATGGCTATTTATTTATTCCTGAGAAATGTTCACTTGAATGTTTTCATTGAATATCTACACATTCATTAGTCATTTGTTTACCATTACACACATTGGTGGAACTCTTAAGTGCACCATTTTGCTGAGCTGTTGGAGAAGAATCAAGATGAAGAAAAGCATATTGTTTGGAACTCATTAGAAACATGTCCCAATAGTAGTGATTCTGTTTATTATAGACCCAAAACAAATCAAGTCATCTACAGACATAAAAAGCAGAACTGAAAGACTCACTTGGGGACAAAAGTGCTAGGAAGACAATTGCTTACTGTTAAAACCCTTTTAGAAGATGGATAATAGCTAAGTAACTAGAAATTTAGTAATTTAGAAAACTGTAAATTTAGTATTGTTCCTGAGGACTATGGTTTAGAATTATCAATGGTGGATCTTTGTGATAATTCAATAGGAAACCAAATATAGTAGGATCTATATGAAAAATTAGCTCTCTGAATAGGTGTATGGTTTCAATATGATATACATATTTAAAAAAATGGCTCAACAGTTATCAAATTATATGGTATTTAAGAACAGTCAATGATATGATTTGGGAAAGTAAAGATGAAAAATTAAAATGACATATACCTGTGTTTCAACACTATGTCTGGCTTCTTTCTGTTGTGCTATCTCTAAGTCCCTCAAACTCTCTCAGCTTCAGAATTCCACAATGTTGATATCATATTAACTGTATAGTGACCAGAAGCACTGATAAGCTCCACCTAAAAATGTGCAGATCAAGGTAAAAGTAGGGGTTACTGGCATTATTTCCTCATGATTCCGATCCCTTATCAGGCTGCTGCCTGGGAACTGGTGATTTGTGGACCACTTTGATATATTTAACGCTGGGTAGCTACAAAGCCTCCAAAGATATTTCTCTAGCCACAGCTTAACCACAATGGCAACTTTGCTGAATTTCTGCTTTTACTCAAAATCAAGGTAATTCTTCTGTTGTTAATTTCAGTCCCCAACTGCTGTGAGTTACCCTGCTGAATTTTTGAGTATTGTGCATACAAGGAGTATCCTATCACATAAATGGGGGCATCCATTGCTGCCCACAAAAAAAGCTCTGGGTTCTATCCGAAATGCCAGTAAGTTTCCTTGTTGCTCCAGTTCCAGCTCTTACAGCTGAGCAAGGACACAGAATTGCTATCTCCTGCACATTCTCCCCACCCACTGCTTGCCCATTCACTGAAAACAATCTCTCTACTTTCTTTTATAAGAAGGGGGAAACTAGGGAGTCCTACAGCAAAGAGAGCTGACTTCATTTGATTATAACACAGCACCCCTAGAATTTTATGATTAGGATGGGGAAGGGAGGTAATAGTAATGAAAGTTAAGCAGAGCTACTACTCCTTGTTACTATCTGACCAACTGGACCCAGAGCCGCAAATCAGGGACCTGACTTGTTAAGTTAAACATCTCAGAGACCTCAAGATTCTTACCTAAATAAGAAATTACATTTCATGAAGCATGCATCTGTGCTAAGCATTGTGACAGGACCATCATTCTAAACACAGGAAGTTGGAAGGCCTGAGATGGAGTCCATGAGCACTAACACTTTGCATAGATTTCTCTTATACAGAGGTAGGACTAGGAGATAGATGCTTAGCCACTTTCTGATTGGGTTTGAGCCCTGCTCCACAGGAAGGAATTTCATGCCTGGACCTGTAATCATGGTCTAAAGCCCATGGATGCGGGGGGGGGGGTGTCTTAGGCTCTAACATAGAACCTTGCATTATTATTTTCTAAATGGTCATGCTGTCAAATTCCAATCACTTTCTCTCTCTCTCTCTCTCTATATATATATGCTATGCCCATAGGCTTGTGGTGCTCTCACCCTTGGCTAGAATAGATGCTCGTTAACTAAGAGCTGAATAACTGTTCAAAATTCTGAAAATCAGAGACTCGTATTCAGCCCTAAATGGGACAGCTATCTTAACCTCTCCATCATGAAACCTCAGAGAACTTCACAGAAAAGGAGATAAGAAGAATGTAAGAGCAAAATGGTGGGTACCAGTGATGTAGGCTGCTTCCTTTGGGCATGGCATGGCTCTCACACTCACGAACTCACAGGAGATGTGGTTGTCTGCACTATACCTGCACAAGATCAAGTCAACCTAAGTACTAGAGCAGATGGGTTGTATGAGCTCCAGGCACAACCACATATTGAGGAGCTATTGGCTATGAGTAGCTGCTGGTGGAGGGAGAACCATTCTTTTTTTCTATGAGGTTGAGGCAACTGATATAATTCTCATGCTCCAGGGGATGGTTTTACACCCTTATATTTATAGGCAACAGTAATTGGACTTCATGGGTTATTGAAAAGCAAAACAACAAAAATATGTAAGTTTGAGAGAGGGTAAATGTAGGTATGTTTATTCATTTCCCAATTTATTAATATGTGGAATCATTTAAAATGAAAATACTTATAAATGATCAATTCTATAATTGTTGTTACTGGTACCTGTAAAAAAAATGGAAGTTAAAAATCCCTTGCAGAGAAGGGACAGGACAAGGGCTTTGAATAATTTCTTATCAGCAGTTGAAAGGCAAGTTCAAGAAAAAGTAACGAAGTCCAGATATTCCTGGAGCAGATATTGGGGGGTTGATTTTATTATGAATTTCATAGTGTCAATTGATTAAGGAAGTTTGCAGTTCTGAGTGCTTTAGCAAGTTTCTCATCTGTTCCACAGAAGTTAACACAGCTGGGATAGAGAAGCTTCCAGAGCCTTCCTGGGCTTTCACGTTCCATCCCTGTTGCTCCACCCCTAGTTAAAATTACAGCACAATTAGAACATATTCTCCCTTGCACAAACTAATGGAAGAGAAGTTCTTTCCTTCTCTATTCCTTTTCCAGGGCTATGGAGAGTATTTGTGTTGTGACAACATTAAATATAAATACAATTGCAGTGCCCTGTAGTCCTGAAGTTGCCCATTGACTCCTCCTCCTCTCCTTTCCCCACCCTCTCTGAATGGTTTTTGCTGTTTAAGAGTATACCATCCCAAATTAGCTAAAGGTCATCAGCTCATTCAAAATGCTATCTGTAGTTGAATCAGTCTCAGCTTCCAAATTAGATCTTTTGCACATGAAATTCTTCTAAAGTAATTACTAGTTATAGTTGATCAAGACAATACCAACAGACAACTAACTGGAAGGGGGCACTCTCACGGAGCAACAGTAGGGGAAGAACTTATCAGGAACTACTGCCTGTTGAGAGAGGGGTAAATTAGTCCTCAGACATGGGCACCCTAATTGATGATGTAACCAAGGGATCAATCCTGAAATCATACACATACAAGCAACACAAAGTGGACTGAACCAATTGCATTTATATGTTAATATGTATATTTGTTTCTCTCTGTGTGTTTGTAACAATAATAAGTAAAAGAGACTATCAATATGAATGGGAGAGATATGGCAAAGATAAGAAGGTTTGAAGGGAGGAAAGGGAAGAGGAGGAATGATGTATTAATATTATAATTAAAATATATAGAATAAAAATATAATCTACTCATCATTTTTAATTGTAATTAAGAACTGAAAGTTTTTCTAAACTTATAAAGAATGGTCCTAGTTGTGCCTAGGTGTGTTATCTGCTTGTCAAAGTGTCAATGCTTCCTTAAATTTAATTTCAACAAAAATATACCTGAAGCCAAATTCACAATATTATGATTCTAAAAGTCTAGGATAGATTCCATCTTTAATAGTATTTAATGTATTTCAGATGCTTTTTCTAAAATACTCAAATTACAAATTTGATTCAAATTTTAAGTACACTGTATGTACAGAACAGTATGAATGAACAGGGATAAAAAGAAGTCCTTGGACTTATTTATGGGAATTGGAACAGAAAACCAACTATCTCTTGAGGTCTAAGGTTGGAGTTAGACAAAGAGTGCTGTGGTGTGGCAAGTCCTTCTATATATGTGTTGCTTTTATTGGTTAATGAATAAAGAAGCTGCTTTCAGCCAATGGCTTATCAGAACAGAGATTGATGGGGAAAACTAAACTGAATGCTGGGAGAGAGAATGTGGAGTCAGGAGACACTATGTAGCAGCCAGCAGGAAAAATATGAGCTGGAATTTTGCCAGTAAGCCACAGCCACATGGCAATAAACAGATTAATAGAAATGGGTTAAATTAAGATGCAAGAGCTAACTAATAAAAAGCTGGAGCTAATAGGCCAAGGAGTGGTTTAGTTAATACAATTTCTGTGTGGTTATTTCAGGGCTGAGAGGCTGGAAACAAACAAGCAGCCTCCTACAACAGGGCTGGCATGAGGAGGATGAAGGAGTTCAGAAGAATGAAGTATGAAGAATGACTGCAGAGACCCAAAACAGTCTCAGCTGCCTCTTTAGTGATCTGAGCATTATTTCTGATTTGTGCAAAGACAATCACCTTTGCATAAAACAACTGTCACTTTTGGTAGAGTTGGCAATGTTAACTCTTAGTTTTTCTAATTGAACTGAAAGGTCTTGTGCGGACTTGCCTACATCCCTTAAAAGAGTTACAACTCCTCATCTGACTCAAGTGTTTTCTAAATCATTTCAAATAATATCAGGAGGTTAGATGGCTCCCTGTAATCTACCAGATTCAAATAATTCTCATTATCTCAGGCTATAGAAAACTGGCCTGTTAACTGCTTGTCTGAATGGTTGAGTAATTTCTAATATAAAGCATCTAAGAGGTTATAAATAGAATAATCAAGCATCCAGGTGTGGAATGAGGGCTCAGACTCGCAAACAAGTAATATTATGTGGTCCTGAATATGAGCATTTTTTTTTATTCAGCCAGGGCTGGGGCAGGGGTTCTATGCTCTGTGGAAGACTAGTATCTTCAGTATAATCAGTTCCTCTGAGCATCCAGCCTGGCCATGTGAGCCACACAGTGGAGATGTTGTCAGAGGTCTCAGTCAGATCGCTCTTTTTGTAGGCTTTGCATAATCCTAAAATAGACATCATTGTGTTATAATGGCACTTTGCAGCTGAAAGGATCACTTGTACCATAAATGATGGACTTCATAGCTAACCCTCATCAGTAGTTGGCTCTAAGAGACTTCTGCTAGATTTTGACTGCTGGGCACTGGTTGGAACAGGTTGTCAGAATAATTTTTATATCATCAAATTCTCCTCCATTCCAAGAAAATAAAAGCTACATATACTATGAAAAATATCCTTTCCTTCATCGTTCTTACCTTCCCTTGCTCCTTTCCTTTCACCATTTTTTTATGTGTCAATTAAAGAAGCATTCCAAAATCACCTATATGTGCCTCGTTCTTTGCCAGTGGAGAAATGGAAAACACATAATATTATCCCCAGTTTTACACACACACACACACACACACACACACACACACACACGGGGTCATAAGTATAAACAATAATTGAGTTAAATGACACAGTTATGGTGAATACCTTGACAAGGGACATAAGAGGGGAAGGGTTCACTCTGACTTCTACTTCCTGAGTGCAGTCCACCATGCAAGAGAAGTCCTGACAGCAGGCACTTGAAACAACTGATCATGTTGCATTTCCAGGCTGGAAGATAAGGAATGTGCCTGTTTAGCTATGTTCCTCCTTTTTACACAGCACAGACCCAAGTCCGAGGAAATAGTGTCAGCCACTTTTGGAGTATGCCTTCTCACCTCAGTTTCTCTAACCTAGATTCCTCTCTAGCCCGCTCAGAGACTGACTTTCTCAAAACAGTCCTTCATAGGCATGCCTACAGGCTTCTTTCATAGAGGCTTCCAGATCCTGTCACATTGAAAGTCAACATGAATCATCCCATGCTGAAATAGAATCATTACATCATCTACTCATATACTTGCCAGGTATACATCAAGGATTAATTTAAAATCTTATAAGAATCGAGTCATTCAATCTTATCTAAATTCTAAAAGATAACCACTACAAATATCCCTAGTTTGTAAAACAGAAAACTGAAGTATAAACAGGGAAATAATATTAAATGAATTTATGTTTAAACAAGGCACACTGATCTCAAGTGAAAACTTTATCCTGTTTGGTATCCCACTGCTTAAATGTGAGCAGCGTGCAGAGTGAACAGGCCAGGTGTTTCTACAGAGCTTATGTTTGTTACACGTTGTTCAAGTTTTATACAGATTTTTGTATGCACGCAACATATATGTATGAAATATATCTGTAGTGTATATATTACTTTAGCACACAGCGTTGCTATGATTTGGGTAATATTATTATCCATTTCTTGATTGGCATATTTAAGTACAGTGAGGTTATAGCAAGTTCCCCAAAGCTCAGTGAGCAGAAAAGGTAGATATTTTAAAATGAGTTGGCCACAGTGCTGAATAGATCATCACTGAGTTTGTGTCCACGCTTTTTTTCAAACTATATAAATAACCAAAGACTCTACTAAGTACAGTTAAAGTCACCTCATTTTTAATCTTAGCTTTCATCTACATACTTCATAAAGGTTGCTAAACACATTTGGTGGGGAAAACAGGTATGTGGGGATTTTCATGTGTGAAACTAGATTCAAAAAAAGTCTGTGTCAGGACCTTTCAGGGATAATTTCATTTATAGTTCTGTGTAGCATTACCCGTGTCTAAGATTCAACCCCTGTAAATTGATTCTCTATTCCTATGTTGACTGCTACAAAGAACAAGGATGTTTTGAGAGTGTGGGGAGATAATCTGAGTCTTAGACTCACAGCTATACCCTGGTGTCCTTCTGGGGGAGGTTTAACAAAAGAAGAGCACATCTGTTGAGTTCCCTGATAACCTCTGTCTGCGGTTGTTTGAGACGTATTTGGGTACTGCGCTATACTGTTCACCTGCCCTTTACCAGTCATCATGCTGAGCACTGAAATAGGAATCAAGAGAAAAGAACATTAACCATCTACATGGCTTCAATGTAGGGGGGCCTCCATTTTCTCAGAAAAGAAAAGATAGGGGAGTTAAAGGTTGCAACTTTTCCTTTATTGCATGTGACATGATTGTGTTATTTACTGATTACCCAAGGCTTCACATTTTAACCAACAGTGTGCAAAGTTAAGACTTGAAAAAAAAAACCCAAACAAGTTCACATATTTATAAGTAGCTGTCAGTTAGAGAGAATTGATAGGCACCTCTCTCCATATGCTTAGCGTTTTCCAGGAGCCATACTTTAAATGTCTTATCTTTTTTAAAAGAAATGGCATTGACATGAAACAGCTAGCAAGCAGTTCATCTTCTGCCATCTTATCTTTACTTAACGGCTCCTTCTCCCACCCAATTCGATGCAGCTGCCAGGAGCTGAGATTATTTTTATCTAAACATATATTAGATATACATACAATAAAGCCTAGTTGCATGTCTGTGTACTCCCGCCATCATGCCTAAGAATCTAAATTGAATACCAGAGTAGAGAAAAACATATTAGCCAAATTTTAGTCTGCAGGAACCAGTTGGTACCAAATTTTATATACCATGGCTCTATGGCTACATATATCTTTGATTACTTGGCCATGGATATGAAGTTTGGGACTGTTATTCCTAAGCAAATGGATAGATAGGAAAAAAGCATTTCTTAAACTGTTTCATAGAGGACTATGTGAATTCAGGTAAAGTATGTAGAAAAATAACACAAAAATGTTTTAAGAGTATACTTAGTGAAAATTAGATAGTATTATTTATATGTTCTAGCCATAGGAAAATAAATATTGCTGAATTACTTATAAACATCTTGGGACAGTATTGGCCCCATATTTAAAATGCTGGTGGTAAGTAAGACTTCAGCAGACTGAGGAGTTTCAACAATGGGAAACAAATTTGGTATTTGTAGGCTACAAAGAACACAGGGTAAGTCATAACCAGGTTTATAAACTTTAGAACTTGAAATTTGTAAACTAAGTGATTACGATTAAGTAGAGGCTAGAGTCTAGGTTAGTAGCTGGCACAAGAATATGAGAAAGAGAGAGAGAGAGAGAGAGAAGAGAGAGAGAGAGAGAGGATATATGTGATAACTTGGAATACAATGTGAAATACTAATTCAAATGTAATACAAAATTTATATTGCAATATAATTTTAATTCTGCAGATATATAACTGCACACATATATCACTTTTATTTTTATTTGAGAGATATTCATGATATAACCTAACCTGGCATTGAACTTACCATGTATCCTAGGCTGATGTCAAACTTCTGAACCATCCATCACAGTCTCCCAAGGGTTAGAATCACAGGTATTAGTCATCATGTCTGCCTTAGGCACTCTTCTTAACAAAAGGCTTGTGTGAATATCAAACATTTGTTAAACAAGCATGTAGACTTGTATGCTGTTGTTGAATTTGTTCTTTGTTCTTTCTTCTCATAGATCACCATGTTTAGTAGTGTGTTTCTCTTGTGCAGAGGTAGGCTTACTTGCTGCCTGCATTTGGGACTCTCAAAAACGATAGAGTAGCAGTTTAGTTTGTCAGTTAAACTGTAGTTAGTGTTCCTTTTCTATCCTTAAATATTATCCTGTACGTGGCACTGTCCTTAAGCATCTCAAAGCATGCCTTCTATTGTGTATTTATGCTTTAGTGGTTTCAATTTCCATTAGAATATTAGGAAATGAACTAAGATGTATCCCAAATGTTGTAAAAGTGTCAGCAGGAAGCAGAATATGAGACTTTAATAAAATGAGTTAATTATGGACAAGATTAAGGAAATAACGAGAAATGTTAAAAGAGCCAGAAAATTGCAACTATGGGAATTGCTTGTGTAGGGAAACTAAATTAAATAGCATGAGCCCAGTGAGAACTAGAACCATTGGGTCATCTGATGTCTATAGGAGACACTGTTAGGAAAAGAAGTCATTGTCTAAAAAGGAAAGACATGGGGGAAATGCCAGCTTATTCACCTTCTTCCATCGGCTAATACGCTGTGTATGTCTTCTGTTGTCCAAATTTTACCAGACACATGCAAATGTGTGAACCTACAAAGTTCAGTCTCGAAGAACTGGATTCCTTGAGCTCAGAATCAGTATGAGGACTGCTCACTAGTGCTGGGTCAACATCAAACAAGCAGTAAGCTCAGCTTGTGATATGATGGAAACATGACATGTATGGAAAGTAGCTGCATCGTCCATCATTTTACTAAAGCTCACAAAACTGAGTCTCATATTGGCTGAAAAATTTTCACAAGTACAGTTCTCTGGAAACTGACAAAGTCAGGATCTTCGTTAATAAAATTTGTTGTTTTTTATATCTAGTGTTCATGTGTACAAGTGCTTTCCACTCTCCTACTTGAATTCATATTTGTAGACAGCCCAAATGCAGGTCATCCCAAGTCCATGGTCCGTCCTTTTTACCCACCAATTCAGTTCACCCATTTCCATTTCTCCAAATATGGCTCAAGCTCCTCCCTCTTACTGGAAACTTGTTCGCTAGCTTGTCTACTTTCGCCTCCTAGACTTTTCATTACTACTTATCTTTTTGCTACCTTGAAGTGTCATTGATTTGATGACTTGCCAAAAACAAGGGAAGTTAAGCCTAGATTGGGTATATTAGTTATTGCAATAATGCACCTTCTAGAGAGTAATAGAAAAAGTCAATTCATGTGCACAATTGACCATAGTCAGAGTTATTGTCATGTTAAATTTGAATTGTGAAGACATTATGGTAATGATCTGAGATGCAAAAGGATCCAAGTCATGCTTTGACTGAAGGCTACAGAAGGGTTAATAAGTTATCTCTTCATGGGAAACTGAAAGTTTGTGGCTGATGAAGCAGCATGAAATAGGTAGAATAACATTGAACATGTCTCAAGTGAAGACACTTCCATAATCGGCAATCAGGGATATACTTAGTCCTGTTTCTACCTTTGGGTAACACCTGTTGGGCCATGTTGTCTAAAGCTGAGAATCACAGGATACCTGAGTGAGATATCCAAATCGTTCTCTCTCCAGCTTTCTAAACCCTGAGAGCATTTCGTGATCTTTCTGTGATGAAGAGACACAGATTTAGCTAAGACCTCCCCAATTTCCAACAAATCGAACTCATCCCCGCGTTCTTAATGAGCCAAACTTTCAAAATTGAAACCACAAGTTTCTTTCTCCCATGCCCTCTTTGGTCTTCCTCAGACATTCACAGAACAAGTGGACACCATTTTAGCATTAACCCCATTCAATGGAGAAAAAGCATCAGTGTGTTGTTTAGAATGTTGGGATGTTACTTTTGTTCTACATAAGTGCTAAGCGTTAAGACAGTTGTATGTGGGTATTGGGAGAAAGCAATAGAAGTTTCTTGCTTCAAGGTAAAAGTGAGGGCACTGTGGATGAATAAGAATATATCATTTCACCGGAGGCAAAATATTGGAAAAGTTTGCGTTTAGCGAATGAAAGGAAGTTGAGAAGGGGAAGAGAAAAAGCTTTATATTTACAACAACTTCTATCACACTTAAGGCATCTATTCAGCTATCAACCATGCCAAGTTACGAGTGCTCCATTCATCTTTTTCCAGTTTGAGCCTAAATTGAGCAGGAAAACTATTTGCCAAGCATGACCCTTCTATGAACTCTTTGATTGCCATGTGCCATGGGAAAGCCGGAAGACCAAACGGCAACTGTAAAGATAATTTTGAGATCAATCTTTTAGTCTTCATTCTTCTTAACACCTGCCAACATACTGCCCCCAGCATTTGCCTCATAGAAGGTGTCAGGATGTGATGGTGGCACTGTCGCCACTATCTGATACCTGGAAAGTTGGAGTGATGATGAATCTCGGCAGACATAGATCCGCGATATATCCACTTTCTTCAGATCTCACTGTAGGGTGCTTGCCATCTGCTCTTCCAGGACCTGACTGACCTTCCCACACAGGGAAGAGTCCCCAGAAGGTCACTGGGTTCAGTTTCATTTCTCCAGGCACTCAGAATCTGAGACATCAAAGCCAATGACCATTCTCTTTTATTAAATTAGTATCCCAAATATCACATGTGTGCAAGGCTACCATTTATTTACATGGAACTAAATCTCTCTTGATGAAATTGCATTAATTTCCTGTTTTTCTGCATGTGCATTATTGTATGTAAGAGGGAAACGTTCAATCATATTTTAGTTAATTCAGTTTTGTGGATTTTTTTGAGATTAAAATCCATTTGCTTTCACAGTAAACACAATAAATTGCTGCATCACGATAGATTCACTTGTAGCCAAATGACATTTTAACTTTTGAAATTTGACTTTTGAGAATTATATATATATATCATTAAGGAATTCAGCCTCAGATTAAGTTATCTTGACATTTTCCCTCCAGTTTCTCAAGGTGGCAATCTAGAGTTATTACTACCATTAGATTCTGGGTCCTGTATGCAAGAGAGAAGATACAAAATTATCTTACTTTTAATGAACTTTAAAAGATCCCAGCCAGGATTCTTTTGATTCAGACCAGGAGCATCAGGCTGAAACAGCAGCCTGTCAGTACTGGAAGACTGACAATTTGCACTCTTGTTTAGTTTTGTTTCTTAATGTGGACCAGAATGTTGGGGGTCTTCTGAGAGAAGCTGAGAAGATCATAGTTGCAGGGTGGGGTCTCCTGGGAGAGGCTGGCTGTGTGGTATTTGTGGAGGCAGAAAAGGGGGTGGGATGGGTGCAAGCAGAGATCACAGAGATCAAAGAACCATCAGGGCCCTCAGCTTTCCACAGCAGAAAAGCCTTTGGCAACTCTTTGAAGTTCAATTTACCCTCTGCCCCCAATCAGGAGAGTGTCAGGGAACTTGAGTGAGAGGATTCGGCAGTGCTGTTTAATGAGCCTAGGAGGCTGATAGTATCTTCGGAACACCTTATAAAACAAGAGTGCAGGAGAAATTACTCTACTTCCTACCTACAATCTGTCATCCTCAAGTTAGTACACAAAATCTAAGTAGCTTGACCACTGCACTTTTCCAAGGTCCTCCAACAAAGTGACGGAAATAGTCATGCTATGGTTATAGCTTCTATCCTCAAACCAGTACTCCACTTAGTCAGTAATTCTCAGGAATAAAAAGCCTTGAACACAGTGTCACCGCTTTGCTTAGTAGGGTTTCCCCCCTCTGTCATGTCCCTGAACTGATTATTATTTTCTTTCTCTGTAATCCGTTGTCGTCATTTTGTTTCTGTATTTCAAAGCAAGTGAGACTTATATAGTGCAGTCATCATACTAATTTTTCCTTATGGCCTACAAAATAATTCTTAAACCACCCCCCCATACCAAAGTTGCTGGGAGGATAACTCTCAGCCCAAATTTCAATTTGCAGCTCTTGAAAGTAAGACAGATATGGATTCTACTGAACAGCAAACATTAAGATGAAAACGCTAAGAAGCCACCAATTAATAGGCAAATACATTCCCCTTCTCTGTCATAAATAGAAAGCTTTACTACGAAGAAATATGCAAATTAGATTGTGTCATTGTTTTCTTAAAATAAGCTTTGTTCATAAAATTAACTTCCCAATTCATAAACTCCCTTCTTCATTTAACCTGAATCTGCCAACCCAGGTGTTTTTTTTTTTTTTTTTTTTTTTTTTTTTTTTTTTTTTTTTTTTTTTTTTTTTTTTTTTTTTTTTTCCTGGCTTCCTTGGTTGTTCTCACGAATCTTCTCTCCACTAGGCCTGGAAACACAAGAATCTTATTTTAACTAGCTAGGCAGTAGGAGAAACAGAGATCTTCAGTGTGTGTGTGTGTGTGTGTGTGTGTGTGTTTGTGTGTGTGTGTGTGTGTGTGTGGCAGGGTCAGGGGTTAATCAGGAGAAACAGAGATTTCCAGGGTGTGTGTGTGTGTGTGTGTGTGTGTGTGTGTGTGTGCGCGCGCGCGCGCATGGCAGGGTTGGGGGGGTTAATCTGACTCAGTTAGTGACTTTAGGAAGAGTCACTATGCTGAAATTTCTTTCTGTGCTCATCCCTGCAGAGTTGTCCATAAGAACCACATTAACAAGTTAGGTTCTATTTGTTTCAAGTTAATTCTATCATTTGTCTTCTGGACGAGATCCAAATGTCGCTACAGTCTTAACGATGAATCCACAGCAAGTATCAGGCTGAGAAGTCGCACTGGAACACCATTCATCAGGACGAAGCCATAGTGAAGACCAGGTTTCCAATCTATGTTTTGAAGCTGATTCTTTCTTCTGAAAATGCTCCCACTCTGGCTCAAAATTTTCTGTTGTTTGTTTGTTTGTTTCCCTAAAGAATGAGACATTTAACAAAGAGAAAAGTCGTATAGCAACACTTTAGAACTTCTCTTTTCTCTCTGTCACTAAACTAGAAAACCTAATGGGTGAATTTATTTAATTATAGAAATGTTAGTGTTGCTGGGCGGTCCAATGAAATGATAAAAATGCACTTCCATACAACAAAATAAATTATGGACCATAGTATTTTTCTCAGTTTAAAGTCTTTAAAGAAAAACTGTGTGTGTGTCTTTGTATATGTGGATGTGTGCCTGTATGCATGCGTGTGTGTTTGTGGAGTATCTACCAGTTGGAAAGAAAATGAAGATGTGGACCATCTAAAAGAGCAAGTAGGTTAGAAGTTAGAGTAGAATAATATTAGATTTCAAAACTTAACAAACATAGCATCTAGAAGATTGTGATTGAGAGTGCTCTATAGATTGAGATTGTAATGTATTGAAAACAAACTAAAATATTATATAGGAGAACTAAATCATAATCCATAAGTTTAAAAACTATATTCATATATGTAGGTATATAAAAATTGAGTATCTACAAAAGAGAAACCTTTGCAAGTCATTGTCTTACCTTTGGCATCTGAAAGGATCATAGTAATTTAAAATGTAAGATGCCATCTCATGAGGGCATGAGAGAATGAAAGAGCAAGAAGAAGACCGAGGGATCTGATTTACATTTACATTCATATGCAGAAACTGAGCAGAGACCTTCTTGTGGTTAGAGATAATTTAGCAGCATAATAAGCAGGCACTCTGGGGCTTTTAGGAAATGCAAAGGTCTTTAAAAAGAAGCATTGAGGAGTCTGTAAAAATAATCAGAGCTATGGGGGGAGCTCTGCTTGTTTTCCCAACATTTACCCTCATTCATGAACATTTTATCCCCTAATTTCAGTTCACTGAAGAGAAATGAAGTGGATGGAAGAGAAATTGAGTGTTCTGGAAGAATGTAGATGGAGTCTGGGGATTAGTAGAAGAGATCAATTAATCTCCTTTCAAAAAGTTAGTTAAATAGAGATTTACATAAAAAAGATTGCACTATGATGTATAGTTAGAAAAACTTCATTTACGATACAGAAGAGACAAAAAGAAAAAATAACTGGGTATTTAAACAGCTGTGATAAGATAGAGCCCCACAATACTATAGTCTTAAGACCAATTAAAACCAGAGAAAGACCACAGTATTGGATCCTAATGTTGCCCTTGGGGTTACTGTGAAAAATGGCACGTAAACCAGAGATGCATTGAAGTCTGGACTGTACTACACTGATCAATTTAGGCTCCCTCATCTAATCATTTTTTGGATATTTCCAAGTGCCAGGGATATGATTGTTACTATGAAACATCAGAGATCATTCGAGACCCTCTGGAGCGACTATAGATGTTAAGAGCAGCCTGCCATTGTGTGTTTCATCCTTCTGCAGAAACAGAATGTCCAGTCATATTTTATTTAGTGGCCAGGATACAATTTATCCAATTCTACAAAGGTTCATTTATATTTCACGTAGCTGCACTTAAAATCATGCTTTAAAATGCTTGATCACCATGCGGTGTGGCACATGCCTTTAATCCCAGCACTTGGGAAGCAGAAGAAGGCAGATCTCTGTGAGTTCGAGGCCAGCCTGGTCTACAAAAGCTAGTTCCAGGACAGGTTCCAAAGCTACAGAGAAACCCTGTGTCAAAAAACCAAAAGAAAAATAAATAAATAGATAAAAAAATATTTTAAAATGCTCAATCTTCTAAAACCACAGTTATAGCAAGTGTTTAGTTTATAGAAACTGAGTTAAATTATCTACATGGAGTGAAGAAGGGAACTGTTCCATTTTCATTTTGCTGCTGTGGGAAAATACTCAGGAATAAAGCATGTCAGAGGAAGAAAGGGATTATTTCAATTTATAACTTAGAGTATACCATTGAGGGAAATTATTGTAGAAATTTGAGTACAAACTTGAACCAGAAACCATGCCTGCTTTCCTATACACATCAGGATAAACTGTCCAGGAAATGGTATTGTCCACAATGAGCCAAACACCCCTATGTAGATTAGCAATTAGGAAAATCCCCCATGGTCATGCTCACTAGGCCAGTCTGCTCTGGGAAATCCTTCAATCAAGATTCTCTTGTCAGCTGGGAACTAGTAGCTTTAATCCCAGCACTCAGAAGGCAGAGGCAAGCTGATCTCTATTAGCGCCAGCCTGGTCTTACAGCGAGAGTTCTCAGACAACCAGAGCTACAGATAAGCCCTATCTTGAAAAAAAAACAAAAACAAAAAAGAGGAGGACTGCCTTTTTATGTGGTTCTAGGCTGTATCAAGTTTGAAATGAAAACTAATAAGAATGGGAATTTTCTAACAAAATTCATGAGCATCTGCATTCCCAAATGTTTTTTCTTTACATTCACAAATAATGTGCTTCTTAATTCAACACACAGGGGTCTGAGAACCAGCCCTGCCTTCTGAGAGGAGCAATGTCTTTCTCAAGTCTTAGTAAGTTTGAGTGTCCAATTTTCCCCAATCTATAAAATACAGAAAATATATTTACCTCATCTGTTTGCTATGAAATCACAAGATGATAACTTCCATAAAACACTTGGCGAGCTGTTACTGATGTTCAGGAAGCACCTCCATAGGAGGTGCTGCTTGGGTACCACTAATTGTGAACTGAAATACATGTGAAAGGATGTGGAAAGCTATAGTCAAAGAAAACATCATTGTGCATTTTAAGAAATGTGGAAAAGTGTCAACTCACAAGGGGACAAATTTTATTTTTGTGTTTAGCACCGTTACTTTTTAGTCTGTGCTTTGCATGTACTCTTTAATAAGATGTTAGTAGTTATAGACACATGTAACTGTTCTGATAATAATTATCTCATGCTGAGATGTCTTGCTAGTCTCATGGTAGAGAATTTCATTTCATCTCTTTCTTCATCCTTCTGCATAAGCATCCCAACAAAACTCAAAGCAGAGTTCTTCAGTAAGAATGCTCAGCTTTAATTCATACTAACAGTACATTTAATGTGCACTTTCATTTCTTGAAGTATATTCATGTTTTTCTTTACCTCCTTAGCTCAATTCTGGAATGAATCATTTTGCAGAATCTAAATCTCTGCATGCTTAACTAGTATTTGGCTCCTAGTTTTAATATATGGATTAGCTTTTGTTGTATATCTCAAAAAATTCTGGGAAATTTAACTGCTCATGTTTTGCTCATGAGACTTGCTTGTATTTGAACTGTGACTGCTTCTCCACTAAATCACCATAATGTTTATCATGTGCTTTCCCCTACACTCTTCTACATCTACAAAGTTTCAAAATGGCACAGGACAGGATTTTATACTCATTTATTTCCCCGTTTAGTATCTTGCCTCATCAATGACCCCCATTAAAGACCAAAATCTTACAGTATTCATGAATCTTCATCACCATTTTTCATCCCTATCCTTAGTCTCGCTAGTACTTCCATTGCGTAAAGAGAGCAGAGAGTCTCATAGCTTACTTATATGCTGTCAATGTTATATTTCCCCATGCTTTCCTTCTACTACATTGAAGGACCATCAGATAAAAGTCATGCCTCTTTGTGGAAATCTGAATTTTCCCAAAGTGACTGTGCTGGTTAGTTGTTTGTCTACTTAACCCAAACTAGAACCACAAGTCACTCTTTCTGAGGAAGAGGGAATCTCAGTTGAGAAGATACCTCCATCATATTGGCCTCTAAGCAAGTATCTAAGACATTTTCTTGATTAATGATTGATGGGGTGGAGTTTAAACCCTACTGTGGATAGTACCACTGCTTGACAGGTAGTCCTAGGTTAAATAAGAAAGGAAGCTAAATTAGACATCGTAGGTAAACCAGTAAGCTGTGTTCCCCCATGATCTCTGATTTCACTCTTGCCTGTAGTTCCTGCTGCAGTTTGTCTTAATGGCAGACTCTTATTGGGATAAGCCAGATAAACTCATTTAGTACCAAGTTACTTTCTGTCACAGTATTTATCACCGCCACAGACAGCAAACTACAACAGGGACCTACATTTTTCTAGATATTTATTTTTGTTTTCAAGACATGAGAAATCAAATTCATGCAAAAAGAATGTCACTATACATGCATGTTTCTTTTCAGAAAACCAATTTTCCTGCTCCACATGCCATAACACATTTATGCTTTGCTAAACACAGCCAGAATTTACTTCCACAAATTTTTAGAATTTTACAGGAATGTTTTAGCACTGTATAAGAGACTTTTTTTCTCACAATTGCAGGAACATTTTCAGTTAGCATGATCCTGAAATTTTTCCAGGAAAAAGGAAACAAAAATTTTTAATTGATAAGTATAATTGTATATATTTTGGCACACAGCATGATGTTTTCACTCATTACATGATATATTCACTCATTACAAATTGAATCCAGATGTTTATTATATGTGCTATGTCAAATAATTTATGTTTCAAAACTACTTAAAGTTTGTTCTTTAGCAACTTGCAAGTGTTCAACACATTATTATTGACTGTAACCTCCGAATATTTTCTGGAAATAACCTGGAAATTTTGTTTCTGAAGGCAAGAGTTGCTCTAAACTCCTTCCTCTTACCCTATTCCAATTTGCATTTTAAAGGAACATTTATCCTGTTCCCTGATTGTTGTATTAATTAGAATCCCCATCAATAGAGATTGATTCTTTCTTTGCTAATATTTTTCTTAAGAATTTTTCTTAAGAATTTTTCAAATTTTCTAAAGTCTCACCTCTTCATGCTTTTCAGGGACATGTCCCCCGTGAATTGGATTATTGAACTTTTTTATATTCCTTTTGGTTGTTTTTATGCCTTCTTTGGGGAAATGTCTGTTCAATTTTTCTGCTCATTTTAAATCTAGGTTGTTTGCTTACTATTGATTTGGGTTCTCTTATATTTTTGTCCTCATACCCTTATAAGTATGGATTGTAGATATGTCTTCTGACTTCATAAGCTGTTCTTCGCTAAGTTGGTTGAGTCTTTTCTGTGAAGAAGCCTCTGAGTTGATGTTAGTCTTCTTTTCTCTTTTTGTTCTTATCGGTGTTTCAGGGTCATATTTTTAGAAACCCACAGCAATGTCATGGAGATTTTTACTGTGTTTTCTTTTAGTATTGTTGGCTTTAGATCTTACATATAAAACTTTAATATTTTCAAATTGTTTCTTTTATATGGTAGGAGATGAGAATCAATTCTATACTTTTGTGTGAGGATATCCAGTTGTCTAACACCATTTAGTAAAGGAATAGGATTTTTGCCAAGATCAATTGTTTATAAATAGTTGCATTTGTTTCTAGACTATCATTCTGTTTCTATTGAGCTGTGTGTTTGTATGAATGGTCATTCCATGTTATTTTGATTATTACTTTGTCACGGATTTTAAAATCCTGTAAATGTTGCAGTTTACCCACAGAGACTGGGTATAGAGAGTGAGTACCTGGAGTGTGGCTGTAACTCAGTATTCACAAACAGGCTGTAGTTGGGAATATAACGGATCTTTTCCTGGAATGGTCAACTATGGCTGTTTCTTGGTGAAGGGGAATTCTTCAGCTGTGTTTCCCAATCTGTGTTTGCATGTTGAGAAGGTGTTGGTTTACCTTAGTGGCAAAAGAATCCTCATCTCTTGTTGAGCCGGATGCTTGGAATCACCATGTCGAATGATACCAATAGTTCATTTGGTCAATTAGTCATTGATTCAGTTGTTAGGAATGGCTTAAGGGCTTAAAAAACTTATAAATACACAATCGACTCACATAATTTGGCATGTTACCCATGATTTTTCTCCTTACACATATGCAAGAATTTTCTAAAAGCGTCAAACTACAGAGTTAGTGAGATAAACAGTATAATGTATAATTACTATAAAGAACTTTGACACAGTGACAGGAACTTGATAAATATTTGTGTGAAATGTCTGAAGAGCCAAATGGTCAAGACATGTGTAGTTTCCTTTGGATGATGTGCAACTGATATTTAGTAGTATGTATTGATGTGCAACTGATATTTAGTAGTATGTATTGAAACATGAAATCATACTATTCTAGTCTGTTTCTTCTGCTATAACAGATAGACCTCACACAAGCTAACAAAAAAAATGAACTTTTTGCACATTTCTGGCATCTGATGCAGTGTAACATACCACCACTAGGTGCTTTGATAGCTCATAAGGCCCTGCTCCACCAATACTGTATTTATTCACGTGTTAGAAGAAGAGGTATGAAAAGGTTTGAACAGATTCCCTTATGCCTTTTTACATGAACACTAATTCCTTTAACAAGAGCAGAGATCTTGCAAGCTGATCATTCCTGGAAGGACCAATTCTCAACAGGAATGATGGAGGGACACAAAGAAGCACATGCATGAAGCATACAGAGAGAGAGAGAGAAAGAGAGACAGAGAGAGAGAGAGAGAGAGAGAGACAGACAGACAGACAGACAGACAGATATGGAGACACAGAAACAGAGAAAGACAGAGACATAGAAAGGGAGAAAGGCAGAGATGACAAAGACACAGAGACAGAGATAGAGAGATACAGTGTTAGACACAGAGAGAGTGATGTGTCTTTTGACTCTCAGTCTCATTTGCACTTGATAGACTTGGGTTGAAATTAAAAACCCTTAGGTCCTTAATTTCACTTCTTGTCTACCCCAGTTTATTACTCTGTGAGTCTCACCTGATTTTTTATGACAGCAATCTAAATATTTAAAGTTGCTTGGAGAGCTCAGCTGTTCATCTTCACTTCCCTACAATTAGGAGGTCTTCTAAATTGATCCACTATAATTTATTATCTCCCCAACTTAATTATTTCATAATAAGTCCTACATATCCAAACAGAATTCAGCTGTTCAAAAGTTCCCCTAATGAAAACATCCTTCAAAGACTTTGATTTAATATTGACCTAAAAAACGTGGCATTTTCCTGTGTGGAATCGAAAGGGAAATGACAGAGCAAGCAGAGAGCATTTGCAAATATTGTACACTCCCCTCTAGTGCTCCCTTGAACTTCTGACTCCCGGTTTCATGAGAAAGAAACGGAATCCTGGAAATTAGACTTCCTCAGTAAGATCAAATGGCAGATCCCCACCTTCCAAGCACTGTCTTAGTGGGACCAACGATGCAAGACATGATTTTTTAACCTCTGGACTTACCATGTTCTTGGCCTTTGCTCAGAAATTCTCAGCAAGGGTGATAATGATAACTGACAGCTCTGAACAAGAACCCAAGAAATCGGAGGACTGAGCCAAGCAATCTGCTCACCACTCAGGTACTATAATCACCTCCCACTGGCAGCAGCTTTTGGGTACTGTCAAGGTGAGCTAGCCTGAAGTGGGGACCCACAAGTGATATTTTTGTATCTCATTATGAAGCCTGCCTGGGGTCTCCTAGTTGATCTCCATGCATTAGGCTATGAGCCACCAAGAGCGCATAAATATGAAATTTGTTTTCCCTTATACCTGTTGGTTTAGGATTGATTGTCTTTCTCTGATTTTCCCAGGATGCTCTGGTTCTTTATTTTATTGCCCTACAAGGAACAGAGTACACCCATTCAATGGATCAAATAGGAAATGAGAATGACATCATTTTTCCTTGGGGAATTAATGTATTAAGGAAGGCTTTCCTTTTTAATAGTTCCATAAAACATTGCTTAGGTGTTTCCAGCACCTTTGGAATCATTGCTTTGCATACCCAAGAACAGAGAATTCCAGGTAGACACAGTTAGATTATGACATTCTCAAGGAAAAAAATTGTCAGAAATATCTGAGCATGAGTTCAAACACAGGATAGTCATGGTGGGCAAATTCATAGAAGTCTAAGTCATATGGGTCAACCCTGAAAGAAAAATAAAACTTTACAAAAGAAACATGCCATGTGTTCATGTAAACTGCCAGATACTGAAGATGATGTGAGCCCTTGTTGTTTTCATGTACAAATAGACAATTTCCAGTAATGTTAATAAAAATTCTATGTTCGCTATAATATTTAAATTTGAATGGTGAAATAGATGCTTCATACGCTTAAAAATATAAAGTTTCTTTTTCCTCAATCATATGTGTGTGGAAGCAACTAGTTTCCTACCTTTCAAAGATGACTAAAAAAGAGGAATCAAATGCCTTGATGAATCTATTGATTCATTCTTATGAAATAATTTCTCACTTGTGAGTATGTTCAAGAGAGGTAAACAAATTCATGACTGTATTTATAATGCTAAAAGAAATTAAAAGCATCTAAAATTCTAACATGAGTTAACTATTATAAAAGTAATATTTTGCAGACATTTTATGTCATACACATTTTAATGTAAAATAATGAGTAAAAACGACAGATATTTTATTATCTAAATTATGTTAAAATATATTAATAAAATATGCTAGAATAAATGTTTCTGGGTAGTAAGGTTAAGAATTATTTTTCTTTTGAACATTTTTTTTAAAAAAATCTTTTCCATGAAGAATCAGAAATCCACAACTAAAATAAAATATTCTAGTGAAAAATGAAACTTAAAAATATACAGGAAGGACATATGAAAGACTAGTTAGTATGAGGAAGTATACATATCTGTGTAAACTCTGTTGACTTTTTCAGAGTTGATTCCAAAATTAGTTTTTCACTTTCAGTTTCATTTAGAAGTTTATTGAGTTTAAGATACTCTAAAACAAATGTGATTTTTAGAAAAAATAAGAAGCAAATATATTGTTTTAAGGAGTTCAATCTTAATTGGGATCGGAATGACCTTAAGTGAGACACTGACGTAAAAAAGGAAAGGAATAAATAATTAAAACGTGTCCTTGAAATGAATGTAGTACTTGGAGACATGGAGGTTGTTTCTTCCCATTGCTTGTCAATAAATTTCCATTTGGCTCTTTTACTGTATGAAAGAACTACAGTGGGAAAAGAAGACATGAGAAAATTGGCATTGCTTTATAACCAACTCTTAAATTTGTTTATTGTTTATTGAGTTGTTGGAAATATATGTACTTTCTCCATTCACATAAACCGACTCTTGCAGTGTTTTGTACCATTCCTCAGTATTTCCAGTTCAGAGAGCATCGCACGCTATACTGAAGTACCCTCTCTACTTTCCGGACTACTAGCCCATTTTCTGCATTTCCCTGGAGGTTGCCTTGAGTTAGGTCTGAGTGCTAAATCTAGATTTGGGCACTTTTCCAGCTGTTAAACAGTGCAGCAGCCTCTATCTGTTTCCTTTCAGGAATTAATGAAGGCGTGGCTCGGAACAGCAGTTTTGTGTCAACGGTATTATTAGGATATGGCTGTGGAAATGGCTTTGTGGATAAAAGTGCTTGAACCACACGCCTGTCCTCCTAGTTCAGATGCCAGGTCCAAGTGAGAGAGTGGATACAGTACTGTGCCTCTATTCCCTGTGCTCTGGATATTCTTCAAAATGAGGTGCTTGCCTCAAACCTGGAGCAGCGAAAACTGATCATATATATGATCCCTTAAGCTCGGAGTCAATAGGACTTGCGTTGAAGAAAAACAAAAATAGGAATTCAGGGATCCTCCTAAAGTTTAGTGAAGGGAACGGGGAGCAAGAGAATATGTATTCAGTAACTCAAAGGAAATTCACTTTGTGCACATCTACCACACGCTGCAGACCATTTTAAAGAATTTGGATCTCTCAATGACGTGTGTAGATAGAGAATTAACCAAGAAAATGATATGATTGTGTTTAGTTATTGGAAACAATGAATTGGATAGGTGAAGTTGAATGTTACTCAGTTCGAGTTCCTTTCTAACAGTTCATGGAAGAGATCATCGTGTTCTGAACAATAGAAATTATGGAACTGATGTGGCAATCCCGAATGTTATAAAGTGCATCACATATACCTTGTATTGAGTATAAGCACTAACATAGACGCAGAACAAAATTGTGGACGCTGTGAGGCTTATGGCTTATGTAACTGGGCAACCACTGGACTCCAGAGAGTTTGGGGGAATAAGAATGCGATCTTGGTTGTGGTTATAGAGTGCAAGAGCTTTATCTGTTGTCTAACTGGAGATATTGGATGTGCAGTGAAATGCGAAGGTCTGACACCAAAGAGAGAAATCTGAACTAAAAGCAAATATTCAGAAACATAAACACCATTGAAGTCAAAATAGTGACATGAAATCACCTAGGGAGAATGTACCAAGAACGTCTAGACAACCCTGAGAAACACCAATGGAAGAATTCATTCCAAGAAGATAGTTATTACTTTTCAAGTGGCTATATCTGACTTTGTCAAAATAGGTTTTAGTTTTACAGCAGGAGTAAGATGCAGGATGCTGAGAATGAAGAACCTATCCTAAAAAAATGTGGAAAGGAAAGTACAAGTTTGTAAGTTCACTGTACAAAGTTGAGATGTAACCCACAAGGTAATTCATGGCTGGCCAGGGAAGTACAGTCATGCAATATTTGATTGGTGTAAGCAGAGAAAAAAATAGTTTATTTTAAACTTGGGAAATATAAAAAAAATCTGAGATTTAATTGCATATTTCAGATTTAGGAACAAAATAAAACTCCTTTTCAAGTTCAGCTTATAGATTTTCAAAAATCTAATTTTATTTCTTTAATTTTATTAGAAGATTTGAATTTACATAGTAAAAATTTTACAGAAGATGAAACACATTCAGATTAAAATCAAAATGAAACTCTTTTCATTGAAATGTATGGAATGGTGCAAAACCAGAATGTCATGACATTTTCTGAAATATCATTAATTAGAAAAGAAAATATGTCTGGAGGTAAATCTGAACAGTGATCCCTAGCAGAGCATAATCAGGAATTTAACATTCTAACAAATGTTCAGATGCTAATCCATCAGTCATAATTTTTGAGGTGTTCTTTTCTTTTTTTTTCTTTTTGTCATTGTAATGATTCCTAACCATACTCTGCTATACTCTTAGAGTTGGTGCCTAGTCCTCCTGGCGCCAGAGAAGCTTCAGCCAGCATCTGATGGAAACAGATGAAGAGACCCATAGTCAAACATTAGGTGGCGCTTGGGGAATCCTGCAAAGAGGGGGAGAAAGGATTGTAGGAGCCAGAGGGGTCAAGGACACAACGGGAAAACCCACAGAATCAACTAACGTGTACTTAGAGGTGCTCACAGAGACTAAACCGACATCCAGGGAGCCTGCATGGGACTGACTCTGCATGTCTGTTACAGTTGTGTAGCTTGGTCCACTTGTGGACTCCTAACAGTGGGAACAGGTTCTGTCTCTGACTCTTTTACTGAATTTTGGGATCCTCCTTCTCATACTGGGTTACCTTGTGCAACCTTAACCCATGAGGACGTGCTTATTCTTACTGCAACTTGGTATGCCATGCTTTGTTGATATCCATGGAAGATCTGCACTTTTCTAGATAGAAAGACAGGAGGAGTGGATCGGAGGGCAGGAACAGAGGGGCCTCTTGGGAAGGGACTGGGAAGATAGGTGAAGGGGAATCTGCAGCCAGGATGTAAAGTAACAACAATGGTAATAATGATAATAATAATAAAGATTTTTGAGGTTTTAAGAAAAGACTAGGAAAAAAATTGCTGAGATTGTTTACAGGGAAATGCTCTGTTAAGCGTAGAATTTAAACTAGAAAGGGTCCCCTGGCAAGAAAAGTTTCCTTCCAGAATTATTATTTTAGTTCCTTGAATAAAGGAAATATATTAGTAAATTAATAATCTGGGCGGGGATAGGAGGAGGAGTGGGGAATGAATATGACCAGAAAACATTGCATTCATATATGTTTGCAATTCTCAAAGAATTAATACAAATAGACATTAAAACATTTAAAAATTGAGAGAACTTCACTGGGTTTCAATAAACACATTTGTTGAATTCAATGTTATGTAGAAATCATTTGGTTCTGACATTTCTGACCTCTGGGTTATTTTACTGAGAGATGATATTAAATATTTTTTCCTTGAGGATTGAGATAGTAATTTATTTACCTAAAATCAAACATTTTATACTGATGTTCAGTGGGCAATGAAAAGTCTACTCTAACTGAGTAGATATGTTAAATTCTGGGGATTGACACAGATTGGTAAACAAAACAAAATATGTAGGTATATTCCTACCCAAAAATCTTAAGAAACACAGAGATTCTCAAAGAAGGAAGGATATTTAATGATTGCATGTTCTTTTACTTGGATAATATATACTCATACAATACTGTTGAAGCAAACCCCAGTGGTTAGTCTTCCAAAGATGGCGTGGGAATGCTTGGTTAGTTGTAGAGTATTGCCAGCTGTTCCTCAGGATAGAAATATCCTGGTCATCGAGAAACAATGCTTTTGCTTGGGAAGATTTTTGGAAGCAAGTTCATTTTATGGCCACTCTTGAAATTTCGTGGATATTGAAATCATTCTATGATTGTAAGAGTTCAAAGGGAGATTACTTGCCTCTTTAAGTAAATGTGCCTCCTTCTATTCATAAAAATACTGCTTGAGCCAAAGTAACAAGGACAGATCTTTTGTTTTGCTTAAATAATGGATCTATTCCAGAATCTCAAAGTGCTTTGCAAGCATGAGATTTTCATTCAGTATCTTTATGTTTTTGAAGGGGACTTAATGCAAAGTTATGATGTTTCTGGAAACTTGGGGCAGATTGAATAAAACCTGACAAGGCTGCCAATAGGTTTGAGGATGAGCCAAGAATAGCAAACAGGATTTCTACATCTGTGTTTTAACATCCAGACACACAGACACATATTCATCAATATTAAATAATTAGAACAACAGACTAGAATGTCATTTAGGAAAAAAAAAACCCGTTATTGACCAAAGTCTGTCTGGGTGGGCATTGGAACAGACTTATTTATACTGGAATCTCAGTGGCTTCCTTGTCCCACTCAAGGTGAACTGAATTCTAATATTCCTTTGAGATCTGATATTCTCAGGCTCTGTGAACCTAAATCTCCACCAGGGACCATGACTGAAAATAAGAATGTTTCAAAAGATTTGTGAAAATGGCATGGCACAGTAATTTTGCATGTCTCTTTGTTCTTTTCCTTTGCCTTTTCTGAAACTAGCACTATTCCTTCCCATTTCCTTCTCTAGCTCCCTTTGAAAAAAGAGTGTGGATAAAATGATAATTTGTCTTACGTTATTGTATAATTAGTCATACTCTTCCTTCTCTCGATGGATAATGAACCTAGATAAATAAAAGCAGAGTCTTGGAATAAAGCATAGCCCTGTCATTAATTAAGTGTATGACTTTGGACAAATTAATTAATCCATCCAAATTCTGATTTCCTTCTTGATGAAATGGAGATGTTATAGAAACAATACACACATTTGTGGGGAATCAACGAACATGAAGAGTTTAGCACAACAGTGCATAAAGAGTAAAAAAAAAATCTTGCTTCTCTCTTTTTCCTTCCCCTTGATAGATAACTTATGCAGACGCCAACCTGAATGACGGTACCAATGGACATGCTAATATGCAACAGGGGAAGCTCGCCAGGCTTCAGCCCTAGACAAAGACCATGTGAAAGTCAGAAATACTGAAAATAGGAGGAATAGTCTTCCTAAAAGAAGAACTCACTAATTAGCCATTTAATACCAAATTTACAGTACTGGAATAATGTGTTTGTGTGTGTGTGTGTTTGGTATGTATCTAATACATTGCAGTATAATGTATAACATTACACAGACTGAGTAGGATATATTTATGTATTTTGTAATGTATGTATATGTGTGTACATGTATGTGTGTGTATATATATATATATATATATATATGAACAATAAGAGAAAGAGATCCCATAAATTTGACAGAGAACAATGAGAGTGCATAGGAGAAGTGGGTAGGAGGAAAGTGAAAGGGGAAAAATGATGTGATTATATTATAATTTCAAGAAAATTATTATAAAAATTTGGTAATTCTCATGTCCTGAAATTGTGTATCTTACCATAAAAGAAAAAGTCCACAAATCATAACAACATAAAACATTCCCAATTAAATTAAAAGATTTATTTAACAAGTAAGAATTTTACATGTCACGAAAACAACTTCTTTTTCATTTTTATGACCAAATGAAGTCTAGAACCACATAGTTTACTTAACTTTAATGGTGTAAATTATATCTGAGCTTAATTATTGGAAGAGTTCAGCAAAACATAATGCCTTTTATTTATAGATTATATTATTCTCATCCTACTAATGAATACATGGCCCATATATTTAAATATAGTAATTGAAAGCTAGAACCTTTGTTTGGTCTTGCAAAGGATACTAGCCATTATAATAGGGTTTAGTTTAACAAACCAAAGCCTTGTGGCCTGTGCAGTGCTCTCTGTTGAAATAGAGCATTAGCTAAGGCAAGTTTAGCATCCAAGAACCTAGATTGAATTACTTTTAGGGGGGGGGAGGGTTAAGTATTGATGGTGCATGCCTTGAACTGCTTTTCAAGTTGGCATGACCACCCAGATCACGCCTGGTTGTGAATGCTGACTGGCTTGGTAAACGACCTATGATGGCTATGAGGAGCAGAGAGGACACCTGTCCTAAAGGTAAGCAGCAAACACTCATTTCCTCACTGCAATAAGAGGAATTGATGGCCAGGAGAGCAAGCACATGAAGGACAGTTTATTGATGGGCCCTTTATAGTTTGTGAAATAGCTTGGAAGAGAGGAGTGGATTGTGATACTAAAATGCCTCCTCATACCTTGGCATCGAGCCTCTTCCATAGCTTTTGGTTGGTGGTAATCACAGGGTGTGTTTGTACAATCAAAGCTGTAATAGAACATTTTCTTTGGAGAGAATTTTGGGAGGTTCCCAGGTTTGAGATTTTGTTTTTGTTTTTGTTTTTTTTTTAGTACCAAAATGTGTTTTTCAGTCAGTTAGCTTGTGCCATTGCACGACAATTACATGTGTACTGCCTGTGAGTTGTTTTCTTCTCTTTGAGAAATCCTTTGTTCTCTGTTAATCAGAGGAAACCCAATCTGTGTTAAAAGTGGGCTTTTGAAGACATGGATATAATTTGGTCATCAGATGGACTCAACCATGTTCTGTGACCTTTCTCATGATCACCTCATCCCATGTGAAGCCAAGCCATCACCGAAGTGAGAATGTTAGACAAGGACAGTACAGTCAATGACGTAACAATGGCCTCAAGGTTTCAACATGAAGATTTGCTGATGCTAAGGTTCTTTACTCAAATTGCACACAATACTGGCAAAATTCTATAACCTATGCCACGATCAATTACAATGAGTTGTTTGTAAAATCATGTCTTACCTAACTGTGGAAAGCTGCAATAACTGGAAATGAAATCTAGGAGCAAATATCTCATTGGGGGTAATTCAAGTACTTCTGCTGTTTCTGCATTTCATGTTTGAAAAGCAGCCTTATTCAAAAAAAGATATCCTTTGGGGACAATTTCAGAAAATAACCGTAAGAGGGGCATTTCTTTCGTCTTTGCAGCATTTTTCTCTTCTCTATTCTGCTTTCCTTTCTAAAAGAAGGGGAAGAAAAATATCCTAAGATGTTTCAGTGTTTTTATCCACCACTTCTCCTTTATTTTTTAAACAAATGCTACTTTTTATTGTTTTTAAAGGTAGTGAATTTAACACATCCTCTGAATTCTTGATGGCCATATAAAGTCAACTCATTTTCTTTATAATATGGAACTACCTGCAGGAGAGAAAGACTTAATGTTGAACTTTGCTTAGATTGTAACCACCCTAAATATTTTGTAGAATTTGAAATTTGCAAAAAATGCTCCAGAGAAATAGCTCAAAATTTTATCAGTCATTAACATATAATATGCATAACATTGCATTATGATTCTCTTGCTCCTCATCTCATGAATAATAGAGAATATGTCTGACAAAAGCACACGCTGATAGAGAAATATTCATGGAAAGGCAGCAAAAGTCAGTTACACACGTTGAGTGCATGTGCCAATGTTTGTCTCTGCAGCTTTTCCATGTTTCAAAATATAGGAAACACCCTAGGACAGAAAAGAGAGAGAGGGTGGGGGTTATTAGAAGTCTCTCTTCCATAAATGGTCACCAAATCAAAGTGTGAGAAGCTTCTGTGTTATTAAATGAATGACTGAATCTTTCTGTAGATTGTACTGAATAAAAAAAATCACGAAGTATCCTATAAAATATATAATTACTATTATTTATTCAAGATATTTAGTGTTTTTAGCTTTATTGAACATATGTACTTACCGTGCGTGTGGTATGCTTATGTGTACAGTCATGCATTTGCGATGGCATGTGTATGGTGGTCAGAAAACAACTTTCACGAGAGGATTCCATCTACCACATATACCCAGGGGTTGAACTAAGTTCATCAAGCTTCACGTCAAGCGTCTTTATTCCTGAAGCCATCGCTCTGGCCCTCAAAACTTACTCTAACTGCTAGCCTTAGGTTTGCTTCTCAGAAGACAGTCTTCTAAAAGCACCAAAAAAATAAGAGTACTGATTACTATTAGATTATCAGATATTACCTTTCAAGATGACCGCACATTATTACAAGACTTTGATCTGTCCATCCTTTTCTTTACTAGTTTTTCAAATGAATAGCTTCATTCTCTAACAATATCATTGTCCATCAATTTATTTTCAATTTTAAGTGCTCTTTGGAGCCTGTTCCTGCCGGTTTATGGTTGACCTCAAATTTTGTCCTGTACTTCTTCTGGAGGCAGCTTCACACTGGGAAAATGTCAGTCCAGAAACAGAATCATCAATTCATTCAATGTTCTTCACTAACTGCCTTTTCAATGAAAATTTAGATACACAATCAATGAAGAGTTAAATAAAAATCTATAAAGCAGTTTTATTTTGAACTGAGTGTGGTAGTACACACCTTTAATCCCAGCACTCGGGAGACAGAGGCTGGACTATCTCTGAGGTCAAGGCCAACCTGGTCTACAGAGAGAGATCCAGGACAGCCAGTGCTACACAGAGAAACTCTCCCTGCCTCAAAACACCAAAAAGAAGAAAACTGTCTTTATTTTAATGATTCAGCATCTTCCACATAGCTGTAACTGAGCAGTTGAAAGAAAGCTCCAGGAACTGGAAAACAAAGGGAAAATTCTGGAAGAAATGCTCTCCAAAGTTTAGTGACAAAGTGTATAAATTCTTTTAAGATAGAGTTTCTATACTGAAAGCATGCACAGCATCTAGTTCAGGGAATAATCTAGACATTTATGTTGTTTAACAAGGTTTGCACAGTCTTTCAATATATATGCTAGTCAGAAATGCAAGGAACAGAAAAGACTCCCAAGTTGCTATGCTAAGCACTTTGTAACTTGTTTTTGATTGGTAGTTGATAGTGAATTAATACTCTGGGAATCAAAAGTAGGACACTTACTGCTTAAAATGAAAGATTTTTGTGTTAGCATGAACAGTAAAAATGCAAGCAGTGCTTGAGTTTATAGTCTTCGACAGACATCCAAATCTAACCTCTTCCTCCAAGTTGTCCATGTCCTTTGTGAGCATTTGAAGTATTCTGTCTGACTCAGCTGTGCTACAGACAGAATTTTGTGTCTTCTTGCTTTAGAAGTTTAGAATGTGCCTATCTGCCTTAACTGAACTTCTTTTGAAGTTATACTAACAGTATCGAAAGGACAATGAGCTGAAAATTATGCCCACAGAACAATTCACAGAATAGTTTGTGTTCCTGCTTTTGGGGGATTGTTTGCATGTACGACCAACATTTAGACCAAAGCCTGAGCCAGATTCCGAGTGAGTTGCTTACTTGTTTCTGTCCCAACTTGAAGTCATTTTTGCTAACGATTAGAAACCAGAGAATAGCTCATAAATAAAGTTCATTTTCCATGTCCCCATCTGTTTAATTCATTAAAAAATTAAGAGCATAGAGGATGCAATGTACATATACCACACAATATTAACTTTCATCATACTTTAATCACGCATGTATTTTAACAATTGCTTTATTTTTGCAGTAAATATTTTAATATCAAGAAAACTTCTAGAGGTAATTGGCAGCTCCTTTACAGACATTAATAAGCACCATTTCTCTAGAAAAACATAACTTCATATATGTATGTAAATATATATATATGACTCTCACCATTATCTGTCTGTTTATCTATCTATCTAAAATTGGTGAAATTCTTATTCAGATATACATATTTAATGAATGAAAAAATTAATGAGAAAATAAAATAATTAGTAAAACAAATTAGTAAATAATTAATACAATGAATGAAAATTACAAGCCTGATGTTTATTATATACACAAAGACAATTATTGAAGCAAGTCTTTCATGCAGTTGGTATATGCACAGGGTACAATATATGTAGGACGTCACTCCACCCAGCCTTCGAGAACAAAGATAAGATGAGTTTAGTAATGCCTGAGATATAAGCCAAAGAGTTCAGACTCTAGATTTTTGGATATTTCTGACTCTAAGAATTCTCTGTTTTTGGTGCCACACAACTTAATACTTTTGGGAAGTATAGCAACCAGGCCCCACTAAAGCCTTGGCTATAAGACACCAAGCACCAGTGAGATTTAGGACGGGGAAGGCTAGACCATAACAAAGGAGCTGACAAGTTCAGTTTCTCTCTGGTTTTGATACTCGTGAAGAAATAACACTTGATCACTTTCCCATATCAATGTACGGTGTATGACTTTCAAATTAACCTGGCAAGTGTTTTCCTAAGACAGGAAATCATCGTTGAAGTTAATGAGCAATTAAGTGTGGCACTGTGGAGTTTCCTCCCCCAAAAGACAACAGGTGTCCTGTGTGTGTGAAGCTTGCCTGTCCTCTCCTCCCGGTAATCCATCTCATTCCATCTCTCTCTAATTACTGTTTTATTATCTCATTAATCTTGTAGGACTCATCGCAAGTAGATGGGGCAAAGGTGTAACCTCTCCAGTACTGCAGCCAAACACCAAGTGAAGATAGGGATTCCGTATTTCTTCTTAACTGGGCTTTCTTCTTCAGGAGTTCCCATCCTGCTGAGTCAATGGCTTGGGGTGAATAATTTACTGCAAGTACATTTAGCATTTAGTGCTGCTAGATAGTCCTAGTCTGTTCTTAAAAATAAGCTAATGAAGCTGCTTAGATCATACAAAATATGGCAGAATTCTGTCTTGTCTTCAAAAAGACTTAATATTGGGGGCAGAGGAAAATTCAGATGATGTGACGATTAGTGTTCTTTGTCTATCTGAATGGATTTGGAACCACCTAGAAAACATACTTCTGGGCATATATTTTAGGATGCTTCTAGACATGTTTATCTCAGAAGACTTAACCATGAATGTGGGGGGGGGAGACACCACCTGATGGAAATAGGTCCTGGAGTGAATTTCAAAACAAGTCATCTAAGAGCCAGCCTCCATCTCTCTCAGCTTCCTAACTGCAGACGCTGTGTGATGACCTCCCTCACGCTCCTGCCTCCAAGGGCTGGAGTTGTTCCGTTATGCTGAATCTACTATCGTTCATTTGCTCTGATGGCAAAGAGGAAAGAAACTGATGCAGGTTTCACTATAGCAACAAGCACAATTACTCTAGTGGCAATCTTTGGAAGCTGATGCAAAAAGAAAATGTAGGTGTTTCAGGGTATCGTCGTAAGGGAAGTTAGTGGGAATATAAAAGGAAAAGACTGGGCAGGGGAAACTTTCAGATGTCCAATGTGACACTTGCAAGTGACAAGATGGAAGAAAGGAACACCCACAGCAAAACGTCAGTTCTGGTCTGGCAGAGGTGTCCCTGATCTGATCTGATAGCAAGCTCTCGAGGAGTGGCCATCAGAGGGCTGTCTCCTGGGCTGAAATGACCAAGTCCTAGAAAGCTTTCTACATTGACTTGCTGTAGGAGATTACCACCAGTAAAAGTGCATGCTACCAAAGGCATTGCGGGCTTGTCAGCTAACTGCTCTGCTTGCAACTGAATGAAGAGCTCCTTCTTGAAGGGAGATCAAAGGAAATCTCTTCCATGACTTGAACAATATTTTGGCTTTTTTGGCTTGTATTAATCTCCGCCTTAAGTTATAATAGTGAAATACACTTATGAGAAATTCCAGGCAACTGAACACTCTAGTTGTTTGAATGTGTGAGTATTTGAGTCTGCTGGAGGTCTTATTAAACATGTGTTGCTGGGTCTACATCCAGGTTTCTGGTTCAGGAAGTCTGGGATGAAGCCCAAGATTATGGCTTATAACATTAGTCCTAAGGAGGTGCTAAGGTGACAGGTCTCAGGCTTCCAGCTTAAGAATTATTTCAGCAAAGTGTAGAAAAGAACCAGGCACAGCTAAAGAAGAGGGCATGGCTAAATGCAAGTTCTCTTTTTTCCTGGACCTTCAATTACTTCCTAAGAAATTGGTCATCAGTCTTTTCTATCAAAGTTCTATCTAATCCAAAGAGAGTCAGTCCAAGTGCTTAGATATCAGGATGAAAGGGAAAAAGTCAAAATAAAAATGTTCTTGCATGGTATATGTGTGTGGTATGTGTTTATGTATTTGAATGTGGTGTATGGATTATGTGGTCTGGTCTGTGTGTGTGTTTGCTGTGTTTATATATGTGTGTATGTTATGTGCTATGGTATAGGGTATGTATGTGGTTTGTTTTTATGTATTTGTGTGTGGTGTATAGGATATATAATGTGGTGTGTCTACATGGTGCATGCTTATGTATGTATGTGTGGCATATTGTTTGGGTACATGCATGTGTGTGTTATGTGTGATAAGGGCTGTGTGTATATGTATGTGTGGGGGCATTACATTGTGTTTTATGTATTTATATACATGTTTGTGGTATATGTGTGTTGGTGTGATCTGTGTTGATGTATGTGTGTGTGATATCTGTTTAAGTATATTTGTGGTGTCTGTAGTAGTGATAGTGGCAGTGTTGTGTGTGTGTGTGACTGTGTGTGTGGTATGTTTTTATGTATTTGTATGTGCTGTATATTTTATATGTGTAGTATGTTTATTATATGTATGGGTTTATTGTGTATGTATGTGCATGGTGTGGTATGCATGTGTATGGTGTGGTATGTATGTGTATGTCTGTGGGAGGTTCTTTTGCTGTTTATTTAATCCTTTAAGTTGTCTTATGTCTTTTCAGGACTCGGTAATATATGAGAATGAAAAGGACCTGGCTCATTCAGAGAGTCCGGTTTGATCACATGCTCGTTCAGTCTCAGTCTAGCTGGATTTGGTGAGCTCCCTTTAGATCAGGCACACTGTCTCTGTGGGTGGACCAACCCCTTGCGGTCCTGACTTCCTTGCTCATCTTCTCCCTCCCTTTGCTCTTCAACTGGACCTTGGGAGCTCAGTCCAGTGCTCCGATGTGGGTCTCTGTCTCTATCTCCATCCATCACCGGATGAAGGTTCTATGGTGATATTCGAGATATTCATCAGTGTGACTATGGGACAAGGCCCATTCAGGCACCTTCTCCTCTGCTGCCCTAGCTGGGGACATCCCTGTGGATACCCGGGATCCCTTCTAGACCCAAATCTCTTGCCAACCCTAAAATGGCTCCCTTAATTTAAGATATCGTCTTCCCTGCTCCCAAATCCGCCCTTCTTCCATCTCAACGCTCCCACTCCCCCAAGCTCTCCCCAATCTTTCCCTTCTCCCTTCTTTCTCCCCCTCTCCCCTTCCTCCCACCTGACCGCCACCCCCATGCTCCCAACTTTTGCCCGGCGATCTTGTGTGCTTCCAATTTCCAGGAGGACCTATATATGTTTTTCTTTGGGTTCACCTTATTATTTGGCTTCTTTAGGTTCGTGAACTATGAGCTCAATGGAGGCTTACTGAGAAGCCATTGATAAAGGCACTGGGACTTGTTTCTACTGCATGTACTGGCTTTTTGGGATCCTAGTCTGTTTGGATGCACACCTTCATAGGCCTGGATGGAGGGGGGAGGGCCTTGGACATCCCACAGGGCAGGGTACCCTGCCCTCTCTTAAGACTAGAGGGGGAGGGAGGAGGATGAGTGGGGGAGTGTGAGGGGAATGGGGGGAGGGGAGGAAGTGGAAATTTTGAATGTAAAAATAAAAAAAAATAAACAAAAACCAAAAAAAAAAGAAAGAAAGAAAAGAACCTGGCTCAACAGTTTTTCTTTCCCAAAATGCCAGTGAAATTACTGCGTGTTTTACCCACTTCTTAACTACCCAGGGTCTGACTGTGCTCAGTGTGTGAAGTCAGAGCATGAGGTCACCATGTCTCCACACAGGAACCCGGCACACACCATTCCTCTGCTCTCATCTTTCTGCTAACCAGGACTCTTTGTTCTTCTGGGTGGGTGGTCTCGGGGGAGGTCATTAAGTCTTAATGACCTTTGCATCCGGGAGAGTGTGTGCTCTGCCTGCCTGTCAGACTGGGGCCCTCTCTGCCTCGCTTCTCATCCATAAAGACAGTCCTGGGCTGTGTGCTCCATTTCTTGAAAGGGAAAGAATGACGGAACGCACCTGCACATGATTCAGTTCCGCCCTGGCAGCCCTCTCCTCAGCAAGGAGGTGCCACAATAACACTTACTCGACTTCCAAAGTCCCTGCTCGGATTCCGACACTTGAGCAATGCCAGTGATTTCGTGATTCCTTCTGAATATTGTTGGTTGAGTCATTTTTAATCCAAAAAATATCCTGCAGATTGCTGTAGGTTGAAGTACCAGTTGGGAGCTGGATAAACGCTTACAAGGAGAAACCAGCCAATTATGTCAGGCAACGGGGGTCATGGAAAAAGCCCTGGAGATGCATCACTTTAAAGGCAATTAGTATTGCTTTTTGTGAATTTCATATGTGAGGGCTGTAGTTGCATCATGGAAATGCATTCTGTAGAAGTTGATCATAGCCCAGACTCTGCCAGTCCCTAAGCAGAGTAACTTAAACATGTTCTTGAGCCATTTCCATCCCCTGTTAGAAAGACCAAGTGACATTTCTGTCACAGGGCACATTCAAAGTGAAGATATAAGTAAACGTATTTTGGCAATATATCACATGTGATGTGCCTTGTATCACACATCATGCCTTACAGTAACACCACATCATCTATGTTCTCCCTAGTTCTAATTTTACCGTTCATATCCGCCCGGTCTATTAGAAGATACAGAGATTCCTTCCTCGGATGGACTGAATGCAAGAGTGAATGTGGAGTCTGGGAAGATGGCTCAGTAGGCAAAGGGCTTAATAAATAAGCATGAGGGCCTGAGTTCAAATCCCAAGACCAACTAATACAAAAGCCAGATATGTATCTATAACTTCAGCACTTGGGGTATAAAGACAGCCAGATCCCTGGAGCTAGCTAACCACCCAAGAGAGCCAAGCTGGTGAGCTAACAGCTCAAGTGAGATACCCTTTCTTCAAACTCATGCAGAAAGGGCTGGAGTCATGGCTCAGTGGTTAAGAGCTCCTGAAAAGGACCCCGGTTTAGTTCACAGCACCCACATGGTGGCTTGCAGTGACCAATAACTCCAACTAAAGGGAATCCAGTGCCTTTTTCTGACCTCTACAGGCAACAGACACACATGGTGCACACACATACACACACCTGAAGTCAAACCAGTCACAGACACAAAACAAGCATTTCAAAAGCTTTAAAATAAATTGGAAATCAGAAGACTATCCCTGACATCAATTTCTAAGCTCCACAGGTGCAAGTCCACGCGCACACATGTGTGCACACACTCAGGCAGACCATGTGGACATTATTGAAATGCCAAATTATGGAGATCTGAAATAGTGCTCTTCCATGACTAATGATTTTTTAATTTTTTGGCTTCATTGGTTTCTGGCTCCATAGTTCTTCTCCTTTGCCCATAATATCATATATAAATATATTTAAGAAATATTACTCAGTCAATTGAACACTCTGCTGGTTCCCAAACAGGTATAGGTTTGAGTCAACTGGAAGTCTAGTTAGAGCATGTATTTCCAAGCCAGATACCTGAAGTTTTCCTTGTTGTCCATTCTGTCTTAGACTGGTAAGCTTTGTACACCAGCTGCATGAATATACCAACTACACCTTCCTCCACCTCCTGTGACCCTCCCCAAACCTTTAGAAGTATTCAGACTGCAAGACTTCGAATTGTCTGCCTGCCTACCCTAGCCTACTAGCCTTCTCTCTAACCTGAACCTAAAGCTACTTAGGTCAGATGCACTTCGCTCCACTCTGTGCTCTTTCCCTGTGGCTAGTTGAAGCAAAAAATCCCTTCCTTTCTGCTATTTTATCTTTGTCTGTACCTCTCTCGTTTTCTGCTTCATGTTTTCCCACACCAGAATGCTTTATATATGGCTAGTATCGAGTGACCCCTTGCATTTCCTCTCATGTGTCACTTCCACAGAAACCTGTCCCCAAATTCCCAGTAAAATTCAAGTCTCTTCCTGAGTAAACTGGGAGCATGGGAACCTTGGGGGGAGGGGTAAAAGGGAGAGGAGAGGCAGGGAGGGGAGCAGAGAAAAATGTATAGCTCAATAAAAATCAATTAAAAAAAAAAGAAACCAAAAAAAAAATTCACGTCTCTCTTAATGTGCTCAAATAACCTACTTTGTACTAACCACTCCTGCTACCCGTTAACTTTCTCCTTCCTCTTCCAATGTACTGGCAATTAGACCCCTGCTACTCCCCATGAATGTCCAGGGACTGAATGGGGGGCTTCCTGGGCACACTGTGTGGCCATTGACTCTAGTTTATATTTAGAATGTGTTTTTAAAATTAGGGTGTAAAGATAAAAGCATCTTCTCTAGTTGACTGCTTTGGTTAGCAATCCTTAATTTCTATGAACCTATTTTATGTTTCCTTCAAATTTAATAATTTAAATATTAACCCCTGTAATTAATGTTATGTTTTGTAACCTCCATATATTTTTATATAATTATCTAACTAAAGATTCAATTTTCTAACTGGTTGAAGTCATTAAAGTTAGTTTATAAATATTCTTAAATAAAACAGGTACATACCTTAATTCTATTACTTGCCACAAGACATTGAGTAAAACATTCAAATGCTCTCCATCTAAAAACATGATAGTTTCAAAGTCACAGGATTATGATAATGACCAGAAACAGACATGAGTATGAACCACTGAAGCTAGTATTCCCACGAATTAGATGGCAACGCATATCCATCTCCCTCTTCAACCAAGAACTTTCCCTACCAGAGGGAAATCTATACCCTTCCCCTTGTTCATTTATGAGTTAGTGTTTCAGAGCTTTGCTTAGTAGAGCAAAGTGCTTCTGTTAATTGCCACCATCAGCTTGAAACTCATCTGATTTGCCAAGGAGTCAATATGTCACATCCCCAGAGAAAGTTTCAAGTCAAACCATTTTTATCGTTACTCTTTCAGACGCACATGTAGTTGTGCATTGTGGGTGATTTCAATAAACAAATACTCAATTTTAATCTAGGACTACAGAAATAGAAGGGGGTAGAAGACCGTGTGCCAGCTGCAGAGAGCAGGCTGCTGTGTGTTACAGGTGAAAGCCCCGTGCTTTTGTTTCCTTGAGACATCAAGGGAAGGGGCCGTGGAGTATTTATTTGTTTTGTGGTAACCTCTCAGATGTACTGCATCTGCTGTGCTGTCGGAGATGTGGGGCTCCCCTGTGATGACTCTCCGCCTGCCTCAGACAACAGACTTGTTTGTATTTCTTGGCTTTGATCTCTCCCTGGTATCTAAATGAAGCTTTTCTTCTGTCTTCCAAGCTAAGAATTTTGTTAGCTCCCAGTCACAAGATGGCTCTGCTTCTGCCTTCACCCAGCGGTGGGGAGTTGGGGAGGCCCACCCTTGATTCTACTCCAAAACCTTTAGTTATAGAGTGGCCTGGAGCCAAGAAGAAGCATAGCAAACTTACCGAAAACAAATGCGGTATGCAAGAGAGGGCCCTCTCAGGTCTGTGGAATAAGCTTCAACTTGTCAAGGTGTCTGAAACTAGAATTTCGTAGTTGAAATCTATGCTAGATGGAGGGAGACAAGATGATAGGAGCAATCACTATCCTTCCCAGAACGCACAGCAGTTTGGCGAAAGGTACAAATGCCAGGTTCAGATCTCCAGGACCACGAGAAATGAATTATCATCGGTGATAAATGCAGTGCGTTGTCACGTTTCCAAGCATTAGAGTTTTAATCACTCTGAGAATATTCGAGAGAGAATCTACTGTGTCTCTCAATATCAGACATAACAATACATAGTCAATTGGATGCACTGGCTTCAGGTCTGAGGTTGAAAGGTGTGGGGGAGCAGAGTTGTTCAGAGAGACCAACAGAGAGGGAGCAGAGAAGCCTATTTCTGCTACCAGAAGTTTCCATCATTTCTCTATAAGGCCATATGAATGCCCACCAACATATGAATGGCTAACGAAATGTATCATACATACACAGTGGGGTATTATTCAACTGTATAGAATTAAATTGTGAAATTTGCAGGAAAATGGATGGGTCTGGAAAGTGTAATATTAAACAAGATGATTCAAACTCAGAAAAACAACAAAACAAAACCACAAAACTACATTCTCCCTAACATGTGGATCTGAGACTGTCCTGGAACTCACTCTGAAGGCCTTGAAACCAGATCTGCCTACCTCTGTCTCCCTAGTGCCGGGATTAAAGGCGTATACCAACAATGCCCAGCAAGTATAGTATTTTAATACACACATGTAAACAGGTCTAAGTGTGGATTGAGTCTCAAATTTTAAAAAGGACCATGAGAGAGGGTGCTATTAAGTGATAAGAATATATGGCATATAGACAAAAAAAGTGCACGAGGTACAAAAATGATTGAAAGCTAATTTTTTTTCTCTTTTAGACACTTCCATTGTTTATGCTTTGCAGGAAGGTTCTATGGATCCATATTTCTGTGTATCACGTAGCATTAGTCGCTCTTGCATTCTGAAGGAATGTAGCATGGGGCTCCTTTGAGTCAGTCATTGTGAAAGCTGGGCGTCCTTTTTAATTCCATTGTGCACTAGGAAGTAGACTGATCAAGCATGAATAAGATCGCCACATTGACCCACTTAGAAAATGTAATTTTAAAAGGTTGCTCTAAGACCAAATGTATGATTTTTCCCTTCTGTTTAAAACTATACCAAATCATCATATAATTGCAGTATTTAATAGGTAAATGGTATTGCCATATATAAAATATGTTTTTAAATATTAATAATTTTAAGGGGAATTATCACAGATACTCATGTATTCAATTGTGAATATTTTCAACATTTTATTAATTATTTGACAATTGCATGCAATGTACTTTGATCATATTCACCCCTCTCTCCACCTTCCAGGCCGACCCCACTTCCCTCCTCACCCAGCATCCTTGTCTTCTTTGAGAGTATTCAATGAAGATGGAATAGTTCTTTACTACACCGTGGACACTCAGAAAACACTCAGTGGGTTCTGTTTTCTGGGCATCAAAACACAGTATACTCTCAATAATGCTTAATATCCAAATGGAGCAGATTCTTTCACTCCCTACCAGAGGGATCATTTATTACTACCAAATCAAAATGTCTGTGTTTGTGAATATCCCACATCAGATTTTATATCTAGTCAGGATATTTAGTCTCTTTTATATATTTCTAGAGCTTGTAATGTGTAATTTGACTATAGAGCAGATTATTTACATTAGTTAGTTGGTTAGTACACAATACTCTATTCTCCTTGAGGGCAGGCCCCTGGCACTCCCCACTATTGCATGCCAGCTCCTCCAGAGAATATTTGAACCCAAAGAATGCTGTAGTATTTAAACCTCTAGCCCACTACTTATTACACAAAGAGAAGAACCAGGCTGCAAGGGCTCTTTGTTCCTCTGTTTCCTCTTCTGCAAAGTAGAATAATTAAACTTGATGCTTAAGTCAGCCACAAGAATGGAGAATGGAATAGCACAGTAGAAGTTCCCCAAACCGAATGCTCAGTGTGAGTGACTGTCAGCACTAACGGCAGAACTGAAGGACAACAGTCACAGGACCTTGGTAACTGTGTGTTTTTTAGTTGTGTTTCTCTTCTGCTTTATTTTGTACTTTGTATTGTACTTAGCTCCATTTTTCTACGCCAGTGAGAAAGAGAAAATGACTCTTATATAAAAATAATTTAAATGGTGAAGATATAGGAGTTGAATATGTCTGTGTGTGAAAGAGGGAACAAGCTGGTGATTTGGATGCCGTGGGTCCTCACTACATTTCATTTACTTCATTTGGGAAACAGAACTTCTCAGAATGTTTTATCAAGTGCCAGTTCTTTTTTATCGTCTTTTGGGGCCTGCTACCCAGCTACCAAACAAGTACATGGGGACTTATTCTTAGTTACGAATGCCCAGCCTTTGTTTGGGTTATCTCTAGCGAGCTTTTCTAACTGAAATTATCCCATTTCTCTTTAACTACATTTTGCCTTTGGGCTTTTTACCTTCCTTAATTCTATGTCTCTCTTTTCTTTTTCCTCTGTGGCTGGCTGTATGACTAGATGGCTGGACCCTGGTGTTCTCTCCTCCTTTTCTCGCTCCCTCCCTTCTTTCTTCTTCTCTCAAGCCTAGATTTCTCCTCTCTCTGATATCCTGCTGTTGCCTGAGTCAATGGAGATCTTGCGACTCTGGCTCTCCAGGTTCAGTCCCTTCAAACACTGCAGCAGATCACAGATGGGCTAGATGCTGGCGTGTGCCAATTCCAAGTCCTGTATATGTGCCTGGGTGGCAACTGAATTGGTCAGTCCCGGTTGCTGGGACCACTCCTCTCAGGTGACAGAAAGTGCCAGCTCTCCAAGGCCCATGTTGAGAAGGGAGGCAAGCTTTCCCAAGTGTGTGTGAGGCTGTTCACCTATTAGGGACAGAATCAACTTTGCTGTGCTGTAATCCAGACCCCAAGCATCTTCATTACTTTCCATTTGGATGATGCCATGGCTACAGAAGGCAGTGTGGGCCACAGAGGTTGGCATGGTACCAGCACATATCTCACAGACTCCAGCACGGCCACAGGGGGCAGTCCAGAGGCAGGACTTTTCTGTGGCCTTTGTTGGCAACATGGGCCATAGAGATAGATCACCACATAGCCAGGTTGCAGGACAACTACAAACCCAAACATGGTCCCTAGCCAGATGTCTTCATGTCCCCAGGTGGTTGCATATGCCACTCTGTTGAACCTTGCACCAGTTGCTAGGTGGTTCTCAGACAACAGCATTACCCAGATGGCCACCCAGATCTCAGACATCTTCCCAGGCTTTGATGGTACCAAAAGACATGGATATCAACACATACCATGACCGCAGCAAGGCCATGGCCCCCGACATGGCTTTGGACTGCCACTCAGGCCTAGGTGGCACCACATCCCCAGATTGCTGTACAGGGTACTCAGATCAGGCAACAGTGACTGTATGACCTTCAGACACCAACACAGCCTCAGATTCTGTCCAGAGCCTGGGTTTTTGTACTACTTTTGACAGTAACAGGAGCCAGTAACATCAACACAGTCCTGTCACAGTAAGGTCATGGATCCTGAAAGTAATCTTGGCTGCAGTCCTGTTTGGACATCTGCAGGGTCCCAGGTGGCAGTGCTATCCACCCTATTTGCATGACTCTGGTGGCAGAGTAACCCTCTGACACCAACATGACCTCAGGTATTTATCCATACCCCCAGCATCTGCACAACCTTCAGTGGTAGTAGGAGTCACTGACAATGATGAAGATCAGGCAGCATTAGGGTTAAGGCCCCAGACATGTACCCTGGCCATAGCTCAAACTCTGACTACTCCATGGACCTTATCAGCAGCCCAGGCTATGCAGATCATGTTATTCAGATCAGGACAGTTCCTGCGGTGGCTTGGTCTTTAGGCACCTACTTAATCACATGCTGCAGCCCTAACCTCAAGTATTCTCATGGTCTTTGGTGGTAGCAGGAACTACAGGCATTGACATCGACCAAGGCTGCCGTAGGGCCACAGACCCAGAGGTAACCCTTGACTACAGCCCAGTTCTGGATGACACCATGTACCAGGTAGCAAGCAGGCGTCCCACATCAGCCGGTTCCTCATGACCTCTTCAGATCCATCTCTCTCCATAGGGCACAAATCTTTCTCTGCCCCCCCTTCCTTTCACACCCCACCATATATTTGCTCACCTTAATGGTGCCCTGAGCGGGTGTGTGCAAGTTCATCTCTGGCTGCTCTGTTTTAATGGCACCAAACAGGCCTATAACTCCTTCCCACCTGCTCAGAGCAAACTGCCCCGAGTGGATATGTGCCTGGTTTTAGTATTTTTTTTTATTTGGTTACATTTTGGTGGGGTTTTGGTGGGGTTCTTTGTTTTCTTGGTTTGGGGGAGATTTATTGTTTTATTGGGTTTTTGTTTTGTTTTGAGAAAGAACATAAAGTTGTGTGTACAGGGAAGGAGAGGATCAAAGTTCTTTGGGGAAGGGAAACAATAGGATCAAAACATATTCAAATTAAAAAAATTAAATAATAAAAACACATTGAAAATGGATGTTGAGAAAAATAAATCCAGGATCAGTTTATTACTGTTTTCATTTCAAAGTAATGCAATTATATTTTCCCCGCTGCTCAGGTATATAACCTGAAGTTGGACACGTGTAATACCACTTTATAAAAATGCTTTGAAGGGAAAATGGGCGTGTGGTTTCAACAGAAGACACAGAGGAGGTGGAAGTGACTTGAGCCCTTACCAGTGCATGTGGAGATACGCTGTACTTTCAAATGATGATAATGGCATAACACAGCAGGAAATGGCAATGGCCTGTACCAAGGCTTATTCAGCCAGATTCTCTGTAAGGGGAGAATGTCTGGCTCAGAATGCTTGCTTTGTCCCTTCCAAGCCAAGAGAGGTAAAAAGAGCATATTATGTTGTTAGACTTGGGGGAGAGTTGAATATTTTAAAGCAGCGCCTATGCATAATCTTTTGAGAAATAGGATAACAGGATGTAAACCCACCTCTGTGTTCTCATTAGAAAATAAGATGTTTGGGGAGGCAAGGAGGATGTGTTCAGTGACAGAGAGACCAAAGAAACGCGTAAGGATTGAGTTGGGAATGAGGAGCACTTCTGCTGCACAGTGAAACTGAGGAGCCACTTCATTCTCAATGGCTTTTCAAGTTTATCTTGACATGCTCAGCTTTAATAGTGGCTGTGTCCCCTACCATATGTCACATGAACATGACACTCAGGGGCAGACATCCTACTCCATCATGACTTCATCTCACACAGAACAACCCAATTTTCTTATTTCCAGTCAGTTTTTAGCAAATGTGTACAGGGAGCATTCGTAGATCAGACTTCTACATGATGACTTGGCTGTCTTCCACATATGACATTGAGGAAAAGGTGTGACTAGCTATACTCCTTGGATATGATGGCATTAACAAACCCAAATAACAGAACTGGAATTCATGTATGATTTCCCAGAAGAACTGTGGCGACGGTATCCTAACCTCTAAGAACTAGACCATGGCATGCCATGCTGTGCCCCAGACTCTTCATTCCCCTTTAGAGCCGCATACCAGCTGGAGAAGCAGGCAGGATTCTGACATAGTACAGACCCCCATTGAATTTGAATTTCTTTTCTTCAGAGTTTGGCAAGGAAGTTCGAGAGTATTTCCATCAAGACAACACAAAAAAAGCAATGTTGCAAATGTGCACATGCACACTCTCCTCCCCCATACACACACACAGGCATGCACCAGGGCACACCTACAAATCACTAATCTAGGCTTTAGATTAAGAATTTCTTAAAAAATATCTCTCTCTTCAATTTCTGTATCTTCAAGACTTGCCCTTTTTGGACATGTATTTCTATTTTAAAGGATTTGCATTTCAAGTCACTGAAGTCACTTTCTTTACAGTAAGGACATTTTTAGGAGTAAGAATGCTTATCTGAACCCATACTTCCCAGCTTCGGACGGTGATTCAAGGCAATGGCACTTGGCGATTCTGACATTATTCTCTGAATGCCGTGACCTATATGTCAAAGAAAGTGGATGCTCATGGACATTTCTTGTCTTTGAAAAGTAATTCTCCAGGGACAAAGGGGCTCTTTTACTGGGCAGTAATGACAGCCACGAGGTGGGAGCCATAAACCAGACAAGCCTGGGCAGTTGCATGCTGACATTTTTCATTCCTAATATCCCACAAGTATTTCGGCTTCAACAGAGCCTCTGTGCAAATGAAAAGGAACTTTTTTGTTTCTAAATTTTGTTATATTATGTTTGAAAATTCCTACCAGTCTTCCAATTACCCACTTGAAGATAGCCTGGCAAGCTATTTTTTTTCACCACCTTTATGTCCTCCCTCTTTACATACAGAGTAGAACATGAATAGATGGTCTGCTTCCACCAGGTGAATTAATTTGGTACCTCTTCCTTCTCCCAACCTGGTAGTCTCTGAGCTTAGAAATCTCAGCCCTAATTGTTCGGTTTGACCTGCCCACATCCGGTCCCTGATGGCCAGCATAGCCTGAAGACAAAAATTGAAAATAGGGGGTGGGGAGGAAAGTGGGGACAACGTTTGTAAACACAAAAACCCTGTTAGGGAAGAAAAGAATAAGTAGTTTGCACAAAGAGGAATTGGGATACGGAGGAGGTGGAGAAGGCCAAAGGTCAGCATTGGCCAGAGTTAAAAGCTCCATCAAGGACTAGGAAAGCAAACACAAAGCACGCATTTTCTTGAGGCAGTGCTAGTAGGAGAAGCCAGTAATGTTGGGCCATGCCTCTGATGATCTCAATTCCATTTCTTTGTTTTTGTGTTTATGTGTTTTCTGTTTCCTTCAAAGTGTTATCAGACATTTCTTTCTATTTCCTTAAAAGTCTAGAATAATCTTGCAAAAGCTAATAAAAGTAAAGCTCTATGTCTTTTAAGTTAAGTTGTAGCCAGTCAAGAGATGGTTTTCAGAACCGACTTTATCAATATGATGTTTCAACCACATGTACATGATTAATCACATAATTTTCAAGAATTTCAAATTTCTTCTAGATATAGTTCATGCTTTTAAATAATGAATTATGCACATAATTGTTTGCTCATAGCCTATTTACTTTAAGCTTTTCTGATAAAACAAAATTTGTCATTTTCCACTATGTGTATTCCCTTAGAGCTAACTGTTGCTATGTAGAAACAAAACTCATCAGATTCACTAATTCTTAGCTTATGAGTTGAGCTTAAAATGTCCGAATTGTGTATATTTGTAGTGGTTTATGAGACAATTAATCTCAATATGTTTCACAGCTATCATTTTGAGATGTGCAGTGAGAACATTTAAAATCCTTCATTCTGAAGTATACATGTATGAAAATACAGCACTTATTACTTTTATCCTTAACAGTGTTTTTCATTTGAATGACCATTCTTGTCTATTTAAAACTGTATATACTTTAGCAATAATGTTCACATCCCTCCAGCTAGTCTTACCTCCAGTTCTTGTAAATCACCATCCTTCCCCATTGCACATTCCACATCCCAGTGAGATACTTTCTTTTTGCATACCTCTCTTATTTGACTGGACACAAAGTCCTTTGAATTATCACTACGAATAAGATCTTTATTCTTTTGTGATCAAGTAGTATGATTCTGTAGACAATGGATAATCAAATAGATAAACAGGCATATAATAGATAGATGGATGGATAGCTAGATAAATGGTTGATAATAAATCGATAGATAAATCTCACATTTTCCTTACCCAGACATTTGGTGATGGACACTTCAGTTAATTTTAATCTTGGATAGTCTGAATAATGCTGCAATGTATTTGAAAATGTATTTTTCGCTTTTATATATAGATTGAATTTCTTTTGTATATTTGTCCAGTGCTAGAATTGCTGGATTAGGTGGTAATTACATTTTGCTAAGCTTTAAGATTCTCAATACTGGTTATATTTGCCATGTACTCGAAAAATTGGATTATGAAGTAAATATATTTTAAAAGGTTTAAAAACCATTCATACTGGTCATTATAATTTGTATTTGCACAAAACCTGTAAAAGTATTCCCTCTTCTACCCATCTGTATAAACATTAGCTGTCTCTTATCCTTTTGATAATAGCCCTCCTATCAAGTGTTAGTGCCGAACATCAAAGTTGGTTTGATGTCAAAGTAAAGAAAACTGGCTCTTTCTTTCCCATCAGCTATCAAATGCCAAATAGATTTGTAAATATTAGCTAACATTTCACCTGGGTGATTGTGCTAATTGTAGTACTGACAAACTCTAAAATGACCCAGCAGACAGGACTCTGGGCATACCTGTCAGGGACTGCTGATTGATATGGTAAGAGTCAAACTAATTGTAGGTGGGGCTGTACCATGGTCACAGGAGCCTGGACTGTATGAAATGAACAAGCAAGCTTAGCAATGGTTATCGTTCTCTGTTTCCTTTGATCTGTCTGTGGACACATAAGAACTGGCTGCTTCATGCTCCTGCCACTGAGATTTCCCTGTGATGATGGACTAGAATTGAGAGCCAACAAGCACTACGCATTCTCATCTCCTTTAAGTTGCTCTGCCAGGGCATTTCATTGCTCCGGGAAAGCAGCTAAGACCACCTGCTACTGAAGTTCTGCAAAAGATGATACTCAGGGAGTTGGGACTTTTCGTCCTTCACTTGGTGTGTGTGTATGCTTTAAAATTACTGGTTACCTCATTTTAAATAGAAAAAAATAAACTAACAGGAATCTGCTTTGCGGCTATTTTAAGAGCTAACTTAGAAAACTCATTATGAAAATACACATGCAATAATGCCATTTCTGGGTGATTTATAGGTAATGCTTGGCTGGCTCAAGGAAGGCAATATGGCTAAGCTTCTATCCTCTTCAGAGATGTATTTTAGTCACAAATTCCAGCAACCCATCCAATACCGAATCACAGAAAGACGTTTTTGTTTGGTTTTTGCCTAAGCCTCCTGAGTCACCATATTTTCTAGGAAATAGCAAAAATTCTACATTCTGAATAAGCATTAGCCCCTTAAAAAGTCTTAAAAAGTATTTTAACTTTGGTGTTGTAACTAAATTTTTTATGATTTCCAATTCTCTTTCTGTGATTTGGATATAGTATCTCATGAAAACCATCTCATCACATTTTGCTAAGGTGCTAAGTGACGTTGTTTCTAGAAAATTTAATTTTTTCTTTCTGAAGCAGAAACTTTTTAAAAGCGTTATCATTACCAATATATTTCTTGTTATGCTAATTTATGTATGTAATAATTCAAGAAGTATAGAATGTGTTAAGCATTGAGGTAGATGTCGGAAACAAATTGGGAAATTTAATTTATCAAGGTAGAAAGGTAGACATATAGAATTTTGTATAACAGGTAATAACTGAGTTCAAACTTTCAAAATGAAAATAACAGTAGATGATGAAGAGGTGGAGATCAGACACTGTGGTACAATCAGCATATTAAAACAAAAGCTAGAAAGTCAGGGTCATGAGAGCTCTAAAGTTCCAAAGCACAGAGGAAAAATGACTTAACAGTGACTCTGAGGCTAGGGCTAAAATCAACTGAAAACACCTCTATGTTTTTCAGTATTGGATGGGGAGACAAGAACAGAGAGAATTATGATGCTGTGTTGATCTTAGCAAGATTTGGACTCTTCATCCCCCAAGCAATGGAAACTAAGTTATTTTACATGCCATCATATTTTCATGTTGAAAAGGTCCCTACATCTAGAAGGGGACAACAACACGGACGGATGTCAGTGGAGCATTGAAGAAAGAAATGGATGCTAATTTGCAGCAAGATGCATGTGTCAAAGAGAGAAATGGAGAAACTCAAGATACACTTGTGACATAAAGTTAAAGCCTCTACTTGATAAGAGAAAGTGATATAAAGATTTGATAAGGTTTGTTTTGTTAAAACTTGAGGCTGATTGATTCTTCAGTATTCTACATAATAGGCTTTGGCTTTTAGGTACCAACCAGCTCCTAAATAATGACATGGAGATTTATTATGTTTTTTTTTTTTTTTATGCTCTGCCTACCTTAGCTCATTTCTGGCTAGGTCTTTTAATTTAAATTAACCTTTTTTTTTTAAATCTACTTTTGCCTCAGGCCTTCTTTCCTTCCTTCCTCCTTCCCTTCCTCTCTCCCTCCCTCCCTTTTTTCTTTCTTTTTTCTTTCTTCTATCTTACTTTCACTGCTTCTCATTTCTGTTGGTTGGCAACTGTATGACTGGCCTAGCACATCTGTTCTCTCTTCTCTCTCCTTTTCTTTTTCTTCTTGAGCCTAGATTACTCCTATTTATTTTGTCTGTCTGACAGCCCCACTTATCCTTTCTCTGCCCAGATATTGGCAATTCAGCTCTTTCTTAGACCAATCAGGTACCCTATGCAGTCAAGGTGAAACATCTTTAAATATAATTAAACAAATTCAGCATAAACAAAAATAACACATCATTACACAGTTAAAATAATATTCTATATTATGAAAAAATGTAACACATCTTTGCCTAGTTAAATTAATATTCCATAACAAATCTATCTTGGAGAAATGCAAACATAAGAGGTCTAAATTAGATGAATTTAAGACTTCCATGTCAATTAAGACAAGTGGAGCTACTGTGTTCATATAGCTTAGCAGGAAACCATGTAGTTTAATACGAAATCATGCATAATGGGGACACAAAAAAAACTTGAATTCTCATTATTCTTCCATTTTTTAAAAATGACCTTATCCTCAATTTGTTTTACTTTAAATTCAACACTGTGTAGATATATGGTCTCATGAGATTTTTGTAACTTTTTGATGAAACCTGGTACTGATTGTCTCTGGCTCAATTATTTGAAGATGTGTGTTCTGAGAATTTCTAATTCCCAATAATCCAAAGAACTAATCCAAAACGAATACTCCTGGACTTCCCCGTAAAACTGCTAAATCAACTCAGCAGTGGTGGGGCCAGGAATCTGCTTCATAAACTATACAGATGTCTCTTTTCTGGAGTCAAGTGTGAGATCCACCAAGCACAGTCCGAGAGAGTGCACTGACTTTACACATTGGTAGTTTGTATTGGCTGCAACCATCTATTGGTGGATACTGAGCCTTCACTCTGATGCCAGGTTGGTTTGCCCTTTATGTTTTAGCATTACGTCATTCTTCATTATTTTGGAAAATGTTCGCAAAAGTAAAACGGAACTCATTGGTGCTAATGTGAGTGATTTCTTAAGCCTGTCTCATATTGGAAGCAGATGTGTGTAAAAATCACTGCCTGTGGACATGTTTAATACTGCGAGGGCCTTTTATTTTTTTTTATTTTGAGTTGTATTAGTTAATTGTATTAATTTATTGAGCTTCTCATCTTTGTTTTATGTTGTACATATTCCATTTTAATGGGGATGAGTATGAGAAAATGTCATTCGCTCCACATCTTTCATGAACAGTGCATAATATAGAAAACTGGGAAAAAGCCAGGGTTTATTCCATACTTAATACGGATCGGTGAGTGCAGCCAGAGCCTCCACCTCTGGCTAAAGAAAAAATTAAGTGCCCATTATTTCTCAGGCACAAATCATGTGATATATTTTTTCTTTCCACTTTCTGGTAGTGAAAAACACAGGAGAAATGCAGATCTTCAGTCTAAGTCTACCACTAAAATTAAAACAAAGAATGCCAAATATAATGATTACTGAAACAAAATTTCAGCAAATTGATCAATACAAAGAACATTGGCTATAACAGACACATTAACAGAAAGTCTACAAACTAGACAGTGGATTCCAAGAATGGAATGGAAGAATGTAAACAATTAAAAAGCAAAAACTACTGTAAAAATAAAGCCGGGAGGTAGTGTCATATACCTTTAATCCCAGCACTCAGGAAGCAGAGGCAGGTGGATCTTTGTGAGTTTGAGGCCAGCCTGGGCTACAAGAGCTGGTTCTATGACAGGCTCCAAATTCTACAGAGAAACCCTGTCTCAAAAAACCAAAAAAATATATTATTTTTAAATTGTATCTAAATTGTTGATTAAATAGAGGTTAAAAAGGAAAAAACCAATTAAAGATAATCTAAAAAAAAATCTAATAACTATTTTAAAAATATAAGGAGAAGCTGGGCATGGCGATTCATTCCTTTTCTTAATATGGCAGGTTGTCTGTTTATTTGTATCAGCCATGAGTAGTTGGCTATGTTTGCACAAGGTATGAATTTCCTCATGTGGAGTGGGGCTTATGTCCAATTAAATGGTCACTGGTTACTCCCAAGACATAAGTGCCTCTATTGCACTCTTGGGGCTGTCTTGCTCTGCTGGTCCTTGTGGTTGGTAAGTTTTGAAGCTGGGTGGGACTGTTGGCTGTTTTTCTCCCTTGGAAGCCTATAAACCTTGTATTGTTAAGCTTTTATATTCTGTATATATTTCTAATTATATGAATTTGCCTTAGAGTCTTCTGCCTATAATCTGACTCTTTTCAATAAAATGATGCCCTCCTCCGAGACAAGGGATGTTTTCTGTGATGCTCAGCAGGGAAACTTGGATGCTAAAGCACAGCTTACTATGTGGTAAGCTCTCAATAAATATTGATTGAAGAAGTGAACCTCATTTAGCTGATTTATGGTGTATAAGACAGGCTGTGTTGCCGACATGAATCATTCCTTTCTCGTGAATATATGCTTCCCTTTCTTCCCTCCAGTTTTGAAATGTCATTTCCCACGAGTATGGCCTTTCATTCTGAAATGGGTGTTAGAATGAAATGTGAAACAGATGATTGTTCCTAGAAGTAAGGGTATCGGCATTACAAGATGTGTGACGGAAGTCAGTGGGAAATTTTTTTAGCATAATATATTTCATTGCAAAGTAGTCCTTATGAAAGAAGAATTGAAATGTTCCTTATAAATTCAAATGAGTACAACTTTAGAGAAACTAATTTCTTGCTTTATTATTCAAAAATATTCAATAGTAAAAATACTGACTTTATATTCCCAAAGCATCAAAAATTTAAAACAATTCAATAAATTAGAGTGTCACCTTGGATTTCCATGGTGATTTAAAAGAACAGGTAGTTACCTTCAAATGCATCTGTAGTAAAGGATGATATGAAGAATGTAACATGGTCACAAGTAGTTTTGATCAAGATATTTTTAAAGAGGGAGATATGAAAATTAGCAATTTCATATCCCAGAGTAATTCGAACAGCGAGATAATAGGCAGTTTTCATGCGTCTTGCATATTTCCAATACATATTAGACCAAGGCTCATCTAACGCAGTTGATTACTCACTCTGACTGGTTTCATCTAAGTGTAATAATAACCTTGCTTAGGTAAGTAAGTCCCATACAATCTGAATGATAAATGAATCTTTGCTCTACACACAAATATGCAAGACATGGTTGTGTTTGTGTGTGTATGTGTGAAATTGTCTATATCCTCAAACATTCCCACACATACAAAGACATAAAGGGACACCAAAACACATAGACACGTACAAACAGACAAACAAGCATACACGCACCCCACACACACTAAAAAATAAAACTTGTGATTTTCAGAGCAGTAGGGCTCCCCCTGCAAGACTGGTAATTCATCTTCTCGAATTAACTAAGTCAAGTAGAAAAGACAAATACTCAAAAACAGTTTTAAAGTTTCAAAACTAGACACAACAGAGTAATATGTAAAGACAAACAGAATGTCCTCTCCATTAGTATAGTTGATAATAATCTTCATAAATGTTATTAATTATTAGTCTATTCCTGAAAAGTAGGACTATATATAAACAATATGTAAACAAAATATTAAAGTCCCAAGTACTGTAATTTATCAAATGTGTGATATAAATAGGCACACACACACACACACACACACACACACACATGATGTAGCTAAACTGAAGTCTGAGGAGCTGTGATATTTTATTTAAAGTTGAAGAAATGATAACATACTGCCCATCTTCACGTCTTTTAGGTTTATATCTGCTACTTTTAGGCACACATAAATTTAAGTATATAACTGGCAGACATTGCTTCTTTCAGTCAGTGAGAAACCTAATGAGACAGGCTTGCTTTTGCTTTTCTGTAATTTCCTGTTGTGCCGTTCAGACATTCATCAAACTTTTAATGAGAACCTTGCATAGCAAAATAGCAAGTGCCAACGAAATGAACCTGAGAAGTTTTCTCAGTTTAGAAGCTCACATCATATTCAGATGAGAGCACTGCACAAACAGTAGCTACTGAACACCATCTATGACTTATTAGACTTGACATGACCAGATGTGACTGGCACATTATCTGAACTACTTCATGTAATTCTGACATTGGAATAGTTTTGCTCTACGGGGTCATCTGTACTATGATTTCTTTAATATTTTCCAATAAATAGCATTTCTTCTATTATTTAAAAGAAATATCTATGTGTTGCATCATTCACTATAGCCAAAAGTGGTGTAGTGAAAGCAGATTGAAAAGCCCTGACTTGAAGCTATCGCCTCCCATCCTGGTTCTACTGATGTCAGCAGCCTGAGACTCCTGTGTGGTTGAACGAGAACTTTTTAGGGAATTGAAAAGAGAAACATTTTCTCACTATGCAATTCTGTATTGTTTTTTATTTATTTGTTAAAATTTGTTTTACTTTAACTATTTAAAAAATTTGTGAAGTTTCATTTGCATTAAGTTATAGTGATTTTGAGTGTATTTTTCAATAAGTGTAAAGTAGTATAATTTTTAAGTGGATGATCTTGGTATCATACATCCACATAGATACGTATGTGTGTATGTATACATACATACACATATGTGCACATACACACATGTACACATACACATATGCAATCATTGCCCACTTACCTGATCATTGTACCAATTACTGTGAAGAGTAGCTTCTATTTCCTTCCCCTTTAGTGTCCTTTATTAAGTAAATAAAAGACATCAACAGCTCCCCTCTGTGCACTTGGAAGCATAGCAGATGGAGGTAGGCTGTTCGCTTCATCTGGCAATAATATAGAAATCATAATTTTTAAGTCACTAGAAGCAAAGTCTATTATATTTACACAGATCTTTATTTTTCTGGTTTTTTTTTCATGTGTCCCTCTATCAGAAAAAGCAGAGGCTCCATCTGAAGGAGGCAAGGAAGGAGTGAGCGCTCCTCCCCAGGAGTCCCCACAATACAGCCAGCTCAGCTTCTCTGATACCAGAGGAAGAGCTAGGTATTTTGTTGCTGCTTCGCCAGGGCAGAAGCCTAGATATCCCACATGGCTTTTGCTGCTATGGGTGAAGTTTTCAGAAGATTTTTGGGTTTTATTTAGTGTTAGGCTCTCCATTTTCTATTTTTAATTAATTAATTAACTAGTGATGGCAGGCTTCAGATAAGTTTCAGAGTGTTTTGTTGTTGTTTTTGTTTGTTTGATTTTGCCTTTTCAAAATGGTACCTAGGCTTTTGTGGCATGCTTTGGAGAGTAGATAGGAAAAGGTACATCTCCTACTTCAGGAATTGAAGTCAAACACAAGACTATTGAATATATCAATGGTTAAGATCCACAGTCACCTCAAAGAGCATTAATGGGGTCATTCCGCATTTGCACACATAAAAGAGCTGGTCATATTTATCACCCAGTTTATTTTTTAAATCATATGTCACTTGGAATTTTCTTATGTGTATAAGTAGTTTGTAAAATATTCTAAATTTAGAAAAAAATCTAAATTTATATTCAGTCACATCATTTGGTAGTTCAATGGTCTTGAATAATTTAGTTCACCATTTTATGAATTAGATTCTTCTGTGATTAGCAACATCAGCATGTTTCTATTTAATGTTTTGTTATAAAGTTGAAGATAGTGGACATGGGAGTATAAAGGCTCTGATGTATAATATGTATTTAGTAAATATTCAATGTGTTTTTTATTAAATAAGTAGGTAGTTTGTTTTTAACGTAGACACTGAGAAGAAAGACAAGAAGGTTTACAGGGTGGGCATGGACTAGGAGGAAGAAATAAATAAAGAATTTCATAATTTTATGGCCAACTAAATCAGAAAAATGACAATGATCTTATTTTATCAACTGTGGCAATAATACTCATTTTAGATGCTGTAAATCAGTCTCCAGGACTTTAGCTGGCAAAGTCTTGCTTCTCACATACTCTGCTCTGCTGTGGAAATGGACAGAAGAAATGAATGGGAGGACATAACTGCTGCTAGGTATCAGATAGAGGAGAAGGTTTACTGTAAAAATCAGGGAGCACCCAGAAAGGAGCAGAGACAGAGACATAGAGGAAAGCCCAGAGTGAAATGGCAAGACTCAGTTTGCCATATAAGGAGAAAGAAGGAGGGATAGCATGAGAGGAACCTCCAACCAAGAGGGCCAGCTTCAGCCAAGAGGCTGCCCAAGAGATGAACAGGCCGAAAGGGTAAAGAAGATAGGAGGACCTTGTAACAAGTAGGGACTGAGAGATGCTGGGAGAACCTGGTGGTCAGAGCCAGTTTGATACATTAATAGGTATTTCAGTCTTTTGTCTCTGGTTGGATACCTAACACTATATGTGGAAGACTCTCCAGGAAAGTTGCCTTAGGTTTGTATCTACATTTCAGTGTCTGATACTATGGGATAGCAATCAGAGTAAAGGGCATAGCGGTGCTTGTCGTGAAAATAATTTAGAAGTAGCACATCATCTCATATATATTGAAGTTAGTTGACTGAGTTACATGACCTGACCTTAAAAACACATGATTTCAATTCACTTCTGAATCTGAAAAAAGAAAAAAACTCTCTCTGTTGGTGAGTGATATTAATATACACTTAAATAATTATGTCCCAGGACCATTGTGAAGGCTAAAACTGAACACGTACGGAGGGCAGGTACAGAAACTTACTCCTAGACTCTTTGGTTCACGTGAGCAGGAATGATTCAGGTAGGCAAGAAGCATATACTTAAGGAAAGTAGACATATTCCTTTTCTCCAGGAATTGACTCCATATTAATCACATACTTTCTATATAGTCAATTTTCTCTGGCTAATAAGTAGTAAGAGATTTTAGATGCATGTTTCTGGGAAATGCTATAGTTTTTAAACAACGGCAGCTCTGTTTCCTCCCTTCATCCTTCCAGACCTGTCCATAACATGGCATGAAATTAGAAAGCTGCAGAATTCATGTTATGACTGCGAATGAGCAAGTTCTACACCAACCTGCCTAAAAAAGGCAGAGCAAACAGCTGTTAATGATCTGGGACTCTGATGCTACTGAATCCTTCCCTTTCTATACTCCCCTTCTTGTGACAAGAGAGCAGTGTTTAAGTCTTTTAGCTGTGTCTTATCTCATAATTTACAATGCATCTATAAAATAATTGTGACACAAGTCATTAGTGCCCGTGACTAGAGTCACAGGCTTTTGAAAGAACACATGGAAATATTATATATTTAGTCTTGTCTCGAATAATTAAAATGAAAACTGCAGCAAAACCCTGTGTCTCTTCTTCAGAGTGGTGATAATTCCTTGTCCCCAAAGTTAAACAATTTCATTAAAATAAATGGTTCATAGTAAAAGAAAGCCTACTTTATAGGGTGTATAAATAGAGAAAAGAAATTCTATTATTCAGGGCAGTTGCTGACTGATTAACCAGTGGTCACATCACTGTGTGAAGAAAGGGATGGGTGGTTTCCTGCAGATCCCCAAGGCCTGACTCTTCTGGTAACATGAACTGTTGGTCCTCCTCCCTTGACCATTAGCCTTAAACTTCAGAAGGTTGATACTCCCAGTGGGTGAGCACTGACGTACAGCCGAGTGGTGTGTCAACTCAGTGATGTGCTTTTAATCATTTTGGAATTTACTGTTAAAGCTAAAGCCTCAATTATGGGAATTAAAGATAACTGAAGCATGGCTTGTCATCTTTACCCACACTTCTCTAATGTAAGCAATGCCAAGCTCTTTAAAAACCCTCAGTGAAGTACTGAACAATTGAGATGTCGATTGATCAATTATGTACCACACTATAGTGTCATTTAAACAAGACCAGATCAATGAGGTGGTAACAAACAGCCCATAGAGGAAAATGAACGTTGGAGGAAGGTCATATGAAAAGAGGTGGCAGGCAGGCCGTGGAGGCACACACCTTTAATCCCAGCACTCGGGAAGCAGAGGCAGGTGGATCTCTTTTAGTTCAAGGCCAGCCGGGTCTACAAGAGCTAGTTCCAGGACAGGTTCCAAAGCTACAGAGAAACCCTGTCTCAAAAAATCATAAGAAAAAAATAAAGAAAAGAGATGGCTTTAGTTTTAGGATGGGGAAAGCAAGGAGAGAAGTCTCAAATGTAGACAGAGCATGGCTGGGAAAAATCCAGATAGGTTTGTATGGGAAATGACTTTGAGATGAATTAGATGAAAAAGACGGAAATTTTGCTGAAAATGGTACTGGCACAGATAATTTTAGCATCATAATACTCCTGAGCCAAAGGATTTGTGTTTGAACAAATAGAGGTTTGCAGATTGCCTTTGCTTTTTAAGAAATGAGTTAACCACTTTGAAACATGTCTTTAGTTTAAACTGAGTACAGTAATTTTCACCTTAAAAGTTTAACTAGAAAATTTAAATTTCATGACTTATAAAAGGGTACTAGTGTCTGACCTAATTTTAGCTAACACATATTAGTTATTGTTTGCCTCAAGTTTTCCTGCAAAGGTGACATTTCAGGTAAGAGTACACTTTGTGCCAAGGTATAATGAAAACATCCAGCCTCATGGACTAAACAACTACTGGATTTTTGCACTGTCCATTAGGAGACAGGCATTATTGGACTAGCTGGACCACAGCCTGTAAGCCACTCTAAAAATATCCCCTTGTTGCATATATTCATTCTATCAATTCTGTCCCTCTAGAGAATCCAAACACAACAACTAGTCATAAACACAGACCTTCCCTTGGGTGTGCTTGACATATCTGGTGTCCCTCCATTAAAGAAAATGGATTAACCTCTCCTATTAGAAATAAATTGCAAATAGTTTCTTCATTAGTGTGGGACTTTGTACCTACTTCTTCTCTGTGCTGGAGTTTTGTCTTTGTAGAACTTGGAAACATCCCGTGTATGCTGTCACAATCTCTGTACATGTGCATTAGCCCTGCCGTGCCTGGGAGTCACTGTTGCCTCATATTCATCCCCCAACTCTGGCTTTTAAAATATGTGTGGTCCCTCATCCACAAAGACCCTTGAGCCTTGAAAGGAGAGAAGTGATACAGACCCTTACTTTATGGATGATTGTTGCAAAGTCTCTCACCCTCTGTATGTTTTCCAGTTGTGGGTCTCTGTGTTAATTACTATCTACTGCAAGAAGAACCTTCTTTAATGAGGTTTCAGTGATGCACTGATCTGTGGCTATAACAATATTTGAAGTTATTTTATTGCGGCTCATTGAACAGCATTAAGTCTCTAGTTCTTGATCTCATTAACAATGCCATTTATGGGTTCTTTCTTAAGGAACAGCCCTCAAATCCACGCAAATGGTGGTTGGTCACTACCATACAATTTCTGTCACTATGGTATATCCTGTAGGTTTATCTTGTAGAAGGGTCACTGTTGTAGTCCGCGGGTTTCATAACTGGGTGAGATTTGTAACTACTTTTCTCCTCTAGCAGTGTGTATAGTACTTTCCATACACTATTAATACCAGTTGATAGTGGTGAAGCTTCTGGTTGAGGGTCAGCTAAGTTCTGCCCCAGGCTCAATAACGTAAGTATGTAAGGTCTTCATCAAACTGATGGCAAGTGCAGTAGGGTGTGGAGGAAACCAATCGCGGTGGCAATGGCCTGCAATGTTTGGGGATTCTATGGAACCTCTTTGGTCAATAACCAAAGAAGATGTAACCCAAACTTGGTACTGGAGTTTTCACCTAGTAGCATACAATGTCTAGATGGGGATTTGTCTTTCCCACTGTATGGTATCTCCATTTAAATTCCTTTCATCTACGTATAGTCTTTGGTAAGTTTTTACAGCAGTAGCTTACAAATGGCTTTTCAAAAGGTCGTTAGTGCTACTTATCCCTCTCCACATCCCTTAATTAAAGCCTTCCTCTTTAATTTTCTTGCCATACTTTCTTGTTTACCCCCCTTTAACACTCTGTGCTATTTCTTCATTCTTGGAAGATATGGAGGGTACCACTGTAGCAGACTGATGAGTTTGTAAGTGTCTATGGGGCCACCACAAGGTAACAGGACACCGCTGATGCCTTGGTGTCAGCACTGTGGTCCCAAGCAAAGACAAAGTCACCCTTGCTGAATCCAACTTTTGACTCAGAAACCCTGAAACATTTTTGCATTGATTTATACATTCAGCTGTATGATAATTTACAAAGGCAGTAACAGTCAACTAATAAACAGTAGAAATAGAAATTTAAAAACCCTGTTTTGACTTATATGTGTCCTGAAAACAAAAGAAAACAAAACTCCTCACTCCAGTTATCTTCCCTCCACAGCAGACAAGAGAGCACTTCTGGGAACACCAGGCAGTCTGAGAATTGTACTTCTCTCCAGGGGAGGGGGGAAGCAAAGGCAAGGAAGTGAGTTGATCAAAATCACAATGTTAGCACAGTTCCCACAATGCTGTGCAGTTTGCTCTGTAACTGAGCATGGTGGCCTGGGAGTATGGTTGCAGTTCGCTCTGTAACTGAGCATGGTGGTCTGGGCATAGGGCTGCAGTTCTCTGGGATCAAATTCCACAGTCAGTTCTTGAGGAATGGGAAGCAGAAGGCGGAGGAATTAGAAAACCAAATTGTCAGATTCATCAGAATAAAAACTCGCATTGAGTTTTTTTCTGCCTGTTCTGCATAGCTGTGGGTGAAAATGACATGAGACGTGTTACACAAAAATTTCCACATTCTTGAGAGTTGTGTGACAGGTATTTCACTGCCTGGGGATACCAGAACACTGAAGAAGGCTGGGATAAATGAGAAGAGTTAATAATAATAATTGCATGGTTCATTTTCCACGGTCTAGATGGCCCGATTACAAAACCCCAGCTGACTCTTCTTAGCGTTCACGCACACTTCCAGCATTTTGAACTCTGGCCAGATCACTGAGAATGAGATTTCATTTTTGTTGCTGGTGTCAAATAAATGATATCATGTACACTCTCCAGGGGAGAGTCTGTGCAATGCTGTCTGTTTCTTTCTCCTCTTTCTCTTTCTTCTTATCTTTTGTTCATCCTACTTCCTCATGTGGTTTTTCTACCTGCCCTCACAATTGTTGGGGATTTCCTCAATGTTAAGCACAGCACTTTTAATGTAGGTAACACTATTGTCATCCCATTGTACAGACACAGATTGAGATTACATGATGTCTTTAGCTAACCCAAGACCTTAAAATTAAGGAAGAAAAGGAAAAAAAGATCGAACCATTTAAGTTTGACTTCAGAGTATATACTTTGTTCTGTAGTAAGCTCCCTCTTTTGGAGGCTTCCTTAATCCTCTCTTAGGTGGTATTCCAACACTATTCAGCTTTTGTGGAAGAACATAGATATTAAGCTGAAGAAAGTAACACAACTTTGAATTTCACGAGACAGAAGCTACAGGTTTCTATAGGCAAGTCCAGGCATCGAAGGACAACTTATTAATGCAAGTTCTTCTCTGTGCCAGTGTGGGGCCTGAATACTTCCCCCCTCAAACTCGCACAGCCCCCAGGTGCAGAAGGAGAATCTGCTTGTTTGTCCTGGCCGCCCAGAACTTAAATAATCACACAGAAACAGAATTATTTAAATCACTGCTTGGCCCATTAGCTCTAGTTTCTTATTGACTAACTCTTACATCTTAATTTAACTCATCTCCATTAATCTGTGCATCACCACGAGGTCATAGCCTACCAGCAAAATTTCAGCACATCTATCTCCCGTGGCGGCTCCATGGCAGCTCTCCAACTCCGCCTTCCTTCTCCCAGCATTCAGTCCAGTTTTCCCTGCCTACCTAAATCCTGCTCTGCTATAGGTCCAAAGCAGCTTCTTTATTCATTAATGGGAAAAGCAACACATAGACAGAAGGACCTCCCACACCACCCAGGTCCATCCCAAGTCTCCTTTCTACCCTCTATTCTGAACTTGGGCTCTGCCTACAAGCCCTTATCTCTTCTACCTGACTTCCAGTGCTGACTTTTCACAGGGCCTGCCTTGAGATATTGCCAATAGCATGACTCTCAGAATCCTACCATGAAAACTGTACGCTTCCTACATCTCACCTAGTTGAACTCAGACACTACTTCCACAACATATGTTCAGTTCTTGCTAGTTCAGTCCAGGCTCCTAGCATGGTCAGATTGCAATGTCAGCAGTCTTGGAACGTTCTCATTCCTTCTCCCTGAATCTTGGGTAATTTTAATTGAATCTAACATGTCTTCAGATGTGAACAACCTGTAATAGAAGTTATCTCATCAAACCATTCATACATCAATATGTCCCTGAAGTTATGCTCATTGATTGTTCCCTGAACCAACTGGCTGGGTTCTCAGTCTTCTTACCCTGAAGCAGCCTGTGATTTTCTGCAGTCATCCTACCTGTCCCAGTTGGAGTTTCACCATGCTCAGTTCACTTTCAGCCCCTCCTTTCTAACATATTCTGAGACTTTAAAATGCCATTTGTTAAAAAGAAGCAAGTTCACATAGTAAAAATTTAGAAGGTGGCAAAAGGGTAGTGAATAACCTGTTTCCCCTCCATTTGGTTAGAGGTACCATTGTTAATTCCTCTGCTCTGGCTACCTAAACATGTTCTGGGTAGACAGGAGAGACACACAGAATCATGTGTATATCTATATGTCTATTTGTATATACTTTTTGTTTTCTTAAACATAACAAGCACTGTTCGTATCTAATTTATAATGTATTTTCCCTTTGTGTATTTGTTTGTTTGTTCATTTGTTTCGGTCAACTTGGTACAAGCTAGGCTTGTCTGGGAAGAAGGACTCTCAGTGGAAGACGTACCTTCATCAGACTGACCTGTGGACATATCTTTGGTGGGAATTTTCTTGGTTAAGAATTGATGTGGGAAAACCCAGCCCACTGCATTCAGTGCTTTCCCTGGGCTGTAGTCCTGGGTTGTGTAAGAAAGCAAGTTGAGTGTCTTAGTTAGGGGTTCTATTGCTGGGAAGAGACACCACGACCAAGGCAACTCTTATAAAGAAAAACATTTAATTGGGGTTGGCTTATAGCTAAAAGGTTTAATACATTATCATCATGGTGGGAAACATGGCAGCATGCAGGCAGACATGGTACTAGAGAAGAAACGTAAGAGGTCTACATCTTGATCCATGCACATCAGGGAGAGATTGTTTGCCATACAGGGCATAGCTTGAGCATATGAGACCTCAAAGCCTTCCCCCACAGTGACACACTTCCTCCAACAAGGCCATACCTCCTAATAGTGCCATTCCCCATGAGAAAAGCATTTAAACAGATGAGTCTGTAGCAGCAATTTCCATTAGAACCATCACACCGAGCAATCCATGGGGAACAAGGGAGTAAGCAATATTCCCCCATGGAATGCTAAAGCATTTCCTGTCCATAGGTGATTTCAGTACTGTAAATACTGAACTCCTTAAAGGTGTCCTCTGACTCCCCAGGCTCATGTGGCATGCATATGTCTAAGGACACACAAATATACTCACTCAAATACATGTAATAGAAATTAAAAATGTGAATTAAACATACTTATACAAAGATAGGCATATGTTGTATGTCTTAAAACAGAAATAGTGAATATATAATTTACTTTCATAATCTAGCCTTTGTAAGAAATTTCCTGTATTCTTTGTCCATAATTTTAATAAAACAATTATAAATTAACTAATTTTAATAGTATTGCCATTCATTCCTAAGACAATGTTTCTAAAACTCTCTGTGGAAAAGATCAATCCATCTTTGCCCATATTTTTGAAAAATAATACTGTCAGTTATTAGAATAATTAAAGGTTTTTGAAAGCATACCAAAGACCAAAACAAAAACAACAAAGCAAAAAAATACATACAAATATGGCCATAATTTTAACAAACATGGGGAACAAAGTTTAAAATTTCTTAACTACTATATAAGTTTTTCTAACCTTATAAGTTCTTAGATGTTTATTTTTCTCAAACAGACGACTAGTAAGTTTCAAGAGATCTGTCCTGGTCCACAAGCCTCCATATAGAGAATCACTCTCCCAGCATATGATTTTTTTTCTAAGAGTGGAAAACATGTCCATGTGGTTATTTGCTCTCTGACTTTTCATAAACATTTGATTCTGTTTGGGGGATCCTATTTAAGTTTTTTATTTATTGATCCTAGAAATCCAAAGTCAATTGTGATGAAAAAACTTTTGATGAGACTGATTTATTACTATCAACTGGAGTTATAAATTTGGATTTCCATTCTGAACTCCTTGCTGCCAAGCAGTGATCCGAAGGCTGACTCCTGATGACTTCATTGTCTCTGCCATATGTGTGTTCCCCAAACCCAGTACTACTGGTAACCTTTGCAGATCCCCAAAATGTCTGATCACAGGGTAACTTTTATTTGACTTCCTTTATTTTTCCCAAAGTTGTCTGAATCCTCCATTATCTTCCTCATTGTTTCTGTTTCTCCAGGATTTTATTTCTATTTCTGTTCACATTTAATAAGAAAAGAGGCAGAGAAGTTCAGAGTTGAGGCAGACTCAAACCTATAAGAATATTCTTGATCTGGAGCTAACTATAGATAGTTTTAGATTAATTTTATACTTGAAAATATTTTGTCTCAGTTTTAGAAAGCAGATAAATAATGGACTGTAGCAAAATTCACAATTCTGAGGATTTTTTCTAAAGCTTTGAGTATCAGTGTTACACATAACTAAGCTTATCTGTATTGGCACAGCCTGAGAACCACATCTTTTAATAAATGCTGTTAAATGTTGTATTTTAAGATCGCTACAACGGCACAGTCCTCAGGGAAAGATTTTGTAGGAAGCGCTACTCAAAACAAAAGTAGTCTTTTATTCTCTGTGAATTTTAGCATGACACTAATTTGAGACTTCTGACTTGCCATCTGTTAAAAAAAGACAATAAAGCATTTCAAGGAGTGCAGAGTAAACAACAGGCATTGCTGGGATGTAAAAGCAGTCACCTCCTTGTAATGAAAAAGTCAGAAGTGACAAATGACTTAGTGAGAACTAAATCAGAGTTCATCATTGAGCATACGCTGTCTGACAGGCTTCGTGTAGCATGTTTCCCATGCAATAGCTGTTGGTACTTCCAGATCATGTAATGTGCAGGTACAACATCCATTCCAAAGTTAACAACCGAGCGAAGTGAAGCAGAGTAGGTCTGAAGATAAATTAAGTTTCTTGTGAAGCCGCTGTGACTAGCAAGTTAGGGTGCTGTGACTTCCATTCAGAGTGCCCAGGGCTTACATTTGTCATGCTTTGCATGCACGTGTAGTCCTAGAGTGTCACTGTTTAATGAATATGGGCAGCCAAATGCCATTTGTAGCTTTTTAGCACATTTTACTAGAGCTTTTCTTTCTTGATTATTCTAAACGTTTATTCTTTGCTCTGAACTCTGGCTTTAACCAGAGTTATTCCTATGGCTTTAACCATGTCATTCAATCCTAGGCCAATAAAAAATTTACTTGGTCATTAGAATTTGCTGAGTTTCAGATGTCTGTGTATTCTAGCAGGTCACAGTCTGTGGTGATGATTTCACAGGAAGAACAGCATTGAACATGTAGTGAATTGGGAGGGGCCTGACAGGCACTGTGAAGGCAAGTGGCACATGAACTTCCATAGCGAGCTTCTCTGGTATTATTCCCTAGGACATTTCATTCTGATCTATTCACCACAACACAGGCTGATCCATCCAAACACAAGTTTGGCGATTTAATTGCCTTTCTGAAAAGCCCTCCATGGGGTTAATTCTAGGACTCAGATTGCTCTTGCATTCTGCTCATGTTCATTGACTGTATGGTTTATTGTCCAGTAATTTAAACTCCTCTATAATCTCTAATCTCTTTTGTCACAGCACACTTCCTTTTCTGTTTTTCTCTCTACTTGAATGCCCGTTTTATCGTCTTGGCTTCCGTTTCCCTTTCAGTAGTCACCTTCTACTGGAGGCCATGAAAAGACAAAACGGAAGATAGAAACAAAGCAAACGGCACGTGAGTCTCCCTCACTGATCAAGAACCCTTCTGCTTCATTACCGAGCAGCAGGTACTAGTGGCAGCGCTGAGAAGACAAGCTCCAACCAGCATCTGCAGAAATGAGCTGTGAGGCTTAGCATGATCTGCCATTGTCCCCAAGTCAAAAGTCCCTATCCGGTCTTCCTTCCACATCCTGCACCAAGAGAACATCTACAGCTACATTCTATTGAACAAAATTAATATTCTAACCATCAGGAACATGTTGAGTTCTTTATTCAACCATATCAGGCATCTCACCTTTCCTAGTTTGGGAATCTCCATTATATTTGTAATACCATCCAAGCATTTAAGGATTAGGAAAAAGAGCTATTCACGCTCAGCAGGCATGGCTACAAATGAGAAAATATTTAGTTTGGGGTCTTAAACACGTAATATAGAATGAAATAATTGTACTAAATTTTGTTACATTCTAGACAAGACTCTCCATACTTTATAAACAAAACACATTTTATTTTTATTTATTGACTATATAAGGACTAGAAACATTATCTAGGAATGATTATGTATAAAAGATAGGATGAGCAAATGAGAGAAATTTTAAGTAAAAAGATAGGTTGTAAATATTTGGTTGAAACTTAATTAACCGACTCTTTGATCATGGGTCATTTGCATCTTTTGTTCCACACTCCCATTAAGAATAGAATCAGTTACAAATTTTAATTTAGATTTGAAAAAGTACTTAATTATTCTTTATTTAGTACTATGTATATTCTAAAGTTTTACAACAATAAATCGATAAACTCCTGTGGAGTTCTCAAGTTAGAATTGTGGGTTCCATATTTCCATGTTGAGAAAAAGCAGAAGTCACGCTGCAGTGTTCTACACCATGAAGAGATGTATCTGAGAAACTGATTCCCTCAGCCCTTCTGTTTTGTGCAATTAAGCTCAGAATCACAAATTTAGTTTCTACCATGTAAAACTTTGGAGGAACAGGCAAAAAGTAGGGGTCTGCCTTCAATTTTAACCAACTGGGCCGCTTAGAGCTCATAGGTAATATTCTTCAGGCTTTCCTGTAGCATAAGTAGTGTGTAGTCCGCGTAACTCTGCACTCTGTGGGTTAGAGCTATCATGGAAGTGGGGTCAGTGTAGGTAAATGTGTCCATATAAGTGTATGTTGTCTCAAGCACTTTTAAAACCTAGAGCAGAAATGCCAAATAGGGGCTTGGAAATAGGTTACAACATCACATACTTAAGTTGAGGAAATTACTTGCAAAGCCTTCATTGTTTTGTTTTATAATTCCTGTGAATGTGGAACATCATTCTTTCATATCTATTCAGCGTGGAATTAAATGTTTTTCTTGAATATAAATACAAATCAATCTTCTTAAAGAAGTTCTGGGGAATGCGATAAGCACTGAGCTTTGTGATCAGCCCTTTGAAGTTACGTTTGACAGTTTGCAAGTCACTTAACCGTTTGGAGCTTCTGTTTCTTTTTTTGCATGAGTACTGACCACCCACTGAACCTAGGGACCTGTAGCACTACAGAAACGTGCCCATGCTTAGGGTGAAAGTGTCATATAGTGACAAGGAGGTGGTGTGGTCAGCTGTGGAAATAGCTCAATTAACCCCCAGGAATCCCGGATCTTGTTTTGTTCTCTTTGTGAGAGGCTCCCCCATCTCTCACCATGCAATGCCTCTTAACTACTTTTATTAACCCAGCTTATGTTTCTTTCATCCCCCTGCCTTATATCAAACCCCTTCTCTCCATTTTGCTTTCTTGCTGGGCTTTTTTTTTTTTAAATAGATTTTATATTACTTGTTTATTTTTTAAATGTTTTTAGAAATTGATTCGTTGGGAATTTCACATCATGTACCCCAATCTAACCCATCTCCTAATCCCTCCACATAGTTCCCTTACTCCCACAGCATCTCCCCCTCCAAAAGAATTAAAAAATATTTATTAAAAGCAAAACAAATGGACAAAAAAAAAAAGAAACACAAAACAAAAAACTTCCCTCTGTCTTTCCTGCCTCTCCCACATCTCTTCATTCACCTTAGTGACATTGAGAGCTGTGGTGTGTCACACATTATACCCCTTTGTCCTCTCAGTTTTACTCGCAAATGTTCATTGCAAGGAGTTTGTGGTCTGGTTCAAGGTCTCTGGCTTCTGGTACATCATCAATACTAGAACCTCACTGAAACCCCTCTCAGATATCCAGCTGTTGCCCTGAGTCATGGAGATCCTGTGACCAGTCCCTTCAAGCACTCTAGCAAGTCATAGATGGGGTAGATGTTCGGGTGGGCCAACTCAATGCCCTGAATGTGGGTCTTGGTGGTAGCTGATTTGGTCAGTTTAGGCTGCTGGAACCACCCCCATCAGGTAAGCCCTTCTCTGCAATGGAATCTGCCATTGGAGCCAGCTCTCCCATGCCTGTGGTGGGGGGTGGGACTAGCTCTTCTGCTATAGTGACCAGCGAAGGGCAGGGCCAGCTTTTCCAGGGCCAGTGAAGGGCTGTGCAGGCTCAGCACAGCAGCCAGACTTCAACACATATGGTTCCCACAGCCCCTTGTGGTGACATGGACCATGGAGATCAACAGAAATTCCAGCTGCAGCAGGGCCAGGGATCCTGACAAGGCTCTCAGCATCAATTGGGATCCAGATGTTGCCATGGCCCTGGTGGCAGTAGGCCATGGTCAGTATGGCTCTGGTGGCAGCATGGCCCTCAGACACCAACATGGTCTCATGTGACTGATAGACCCTGGGCATCTCTGTGGTCTTTGGTTGAAACACAGGACAAGGATGTCAACACAGATCGCTATTTGGGCTTTTTAAATTGGAAAAATTGTTACAATAGTTGCAAAATTCCCATACTCTCTTCTTATTAAGTGACTTGGAAATATTAATCAGAAATAAAATATCCTGAGGAGGATGAAATTGTTTTGCTTTTTTCCAAACAATATGCCAACATTAAGTCAAATTTCTTAATTTTCTCCTCATAGTGCTTCTCAGCCTGATCCAACCTTGTCAGTCAGGTACTGAGTCTGAGCTCCATGTGATTTTCATTATAAATTAAAGAAAACCTGGTTTATAGGTGGCTGTAAGTTAGATGGTGTGTTAGTCAGAGTTCTCTAGAGGAACAAAACTGATAGAATAAGTCTATACAAGATAGTCACTCAACATTCAAAAGGAAATACTCATAAAACATTTGAATATTTCTAAGAGTCAATAAAATTAAAGGAGGACTTTGGAAATTATCACAATATAGAACTTGGAATATGCAATGAAGTACCTAGTTGTACCTTGCCGTAGGTGCTTCTGTACCTTGTGGATTCATTATAATGTATGAGTAGACACAAACCAGATATACCAGCTAGTCACAAAGGTGAGAGAAGCTATAAATCATGCTGAAAAGTATGACTGCTGACAGAGCCATCGAGCATAACCTGAGAGGTGATAAGTACAGAAAACTGAGTTTCCCACAGAAACGGACCTGAGAAGTTTAAAGTCATACACGTGCTCTCAGAAGCAAGTTGCTGCGAAAGGACACAGGAGAGGAAAGATGGAGGATGTTCAGTAGGGGGCTCCATCCAGCATCTACCACCAAACTCCTGCATGACCCATCCTGGGACACAGTCCCCCATCTCAGCTGACTCTGCCGTCACCTAAGCGCCACTGCCCCGTGATTTCAGGGGAGATCTTAATGTCCTCTGCCATGCTGAAAGCTGTGATGAAGCATGGGCTCCTTTTGTGCAAAAGCAGATCTTCTTTACAATCAATATCCCCAAAGAATGGAGAGTCTGTTCCCCTAAATATCCCAAATTTGAATTGAATTATCATGTGCCCAGTAACAGCAATTTATACTGATATTACTTTATATTGGTACAGCACGTTAGGAAGCATATGTAAATGTTCCGTATAAGATAACTTTTTTTAACCAGTCATTTGTGTCTAAAAATTTTACCTTTCTCCTGAAAGCAATGCTAGTTTTTTGACAAGGAGTATACACCATGCTTTTTCACAGCAGTCATTGGAGTTAGATAGATTTCATGGACTTCAAGTCAGTCAGAACGTTTAAAACCAGCTAAAAACAGGAATATATTTTCGTGCAGCTCCTGAAGGTTCTGAACTTCCTAGGAAAACAACACCCATGCTGTGGACAGAGAGAGTGGAATAAATGATGACTGGAAACATGCTCTGATCACAAGTGCAGAGATAGAACATGTCAAGACATAGGTCATCCATTAGTAATCCACTAAGCTCCACTTGCTTAGATGCACACAAGTTTTGTATGTTCCAAACATATCTATCCCACAGACAGATGCACATTCTTTGCTACTCATTTTGATTATTTAGCTCTTTAAGTCAGCTTGAAAAATCATTATTTTCTTTGTGCAATGGAAATTATAGTTCTCAGATTACACAAGACTTTTGTTATGGCGACATCATAGTTACAGATAGAAACAAGCCAAATTTTAAGCTACCATAAAATATTTAACCTATAATTGCAAAACCCTAGGGTTAAAATGGGTATGAACAGCTAAAACAATGGTGAGAGACTGGAGAATTTTCAAAACTACTTTTGGAAGGGAGACTGGTCCCCAAGGACACAAATCTGGGCTGGATCCACAGAACCCACGTGACGAAAGGCGTTAGCTCCACATGTGAGCAGTAGCATGTAAAACCACCTCCAATAATAGATAAATACTTGTTTTCAAAAGCATTAAAAATACAAACATTTATGTAAGCTTTTTGCATTTCAGAGTGACTATCCATTATAATATTCCAGCAAGTACAAATATAACTTTTCTTCTGCATTTTTGAGTTAGCTCTTTCAATACTCCTAATATAATTTTTCTTAGTGTGTTGGTATCTATAATGTAAGATCTAAATAAATAGATCTTTTTACTTATTTATTTTTATTAACTGAGTCTGTGTGTGTGTGTGTGTGTGTTGGGTGCTTGTGTATGCACATATGCATGAGGGGCACACTCACAGGTGTGTGAAGGCCAGAGGTTAATGTTGGGTGTTTTCCATTATTACTCTTCACCTTTAGTTTTTTGAAATGAGGTCTCTCCCTGAACCTGAAGCTCACTATTGTTATTCTCACTATTGCGAGATACTGGCTTCCTTGTGAGAACCCATGACCCGTATGTCAAATATGTCAATACACTTTCAGTGTGTTCTGTAGATGTGTCTTATCACACGTGACTTTTAGACAGATTCTGGGGAATCAAAGTTATCTCTTTCTGCTTGCTCAGCAAATGCTTTGACCATTGTAATGTCCCATGAGTCCCTTATAAAAGAAGCCACTAACAAAGGGTCATCACCACCACCAAAAATCAACTTCATGTTTTTTTTTTTTAATTACTCCAGGAAAATCCTTTATAGAACATTACGACAAAAGCCATCAATTCAAAGAGACTCAAAATCTTCCTGGTGATCAACAACAGCCCTTGCATGTTCAAGTTTTTCTAAAACTGGACTGTGCAATTTGGCAGCAGGAAACAGGACTCTTATTACTGACTTCCCTTTCAAGTTGGCTATAAGCTCTTCTTTAGCTGTTACTGCCATTGAGGATTTGTCTGCATATTTGAGGGAACGAGCCAGGAAAAATAGTTGTCTTTGCCCAAGAACATAAGTCTATGCAGTGTCAGAAAGAACTAGGGAAATCTAACTGAGCTTTGGGTTTTGCACTCTACTTAAACATTACCCTCCCCTCATGCCTTCCTTAAACCTATTGAAAGCTGGATTCCTCTGAAGACTCCCTCTGCACACAAGGCTCAGAGCACTGAGAGCTCCAACCTATGTAAATGGACTAGTGCTGGTCATGGAACTCTGGCTTGCTACTAGCCGGTGAGGCTTTAGAACAGTAATTATTTTTAATTATTGTTTAACATATTTAATTTAATTATGTCCCAGTAATTATTGTATAAACTGGGACAGTTTATAGAATGTTCAGGAATCATTCTGGGCATAGCAAACAGAGAATTAGTTCTACCCAACAGCAAAGTGTATTTTCTGGAATGTTGTTGCTCTAGATTCAGGAGACAAAATGTAGATACATAATGATTGGGTAATAATATATTATCAAATATTATCAATGGCCTGAGGAAGTAGAAGTGCCCTAACATGAGATTTTCACTGAAAATTCTAACTGTGAAATTTATTTCACGTGTGCTAGGGAGGTAAAAATTCAAATAGATTAATTCTCCACTGACATTTCAATCAAGGAGAGTATGAAGAAGGGTTGGTACTGGAACGCATCAACCTTGGGTTGTTTCTCAAGTTTGGATGTAAGATACTTTTGCTATTTCAGAAGCTGCAGAAGATAGGCCTGTTTTACGGGACCTGTCATGTAGTCAGAGTTTTCTCTGTATTTTAAGGTGATAGCTGATGACAAAATGGAGCGCCCATCAAAAAGGCCCTGAGAGCAAATGATTATCACAAAACATATTCATAGAAAGAGAGAATGAGCTCTTTGAAGTACAGCTGTGTGGGATCATGGGGTACATGCACAATTACTATATGTCTACCTCTTTTAAAACAGTTCCTACTGAGTCTTGGAATGCACATTACAAACTTCATACCATTTTACTTTGAGGCTTATTAAATTAATGGAGATAACCATTTCCTGTCAATAGTTGAGTTTAGGAACTTCTCATTTATAAACAGGGCTACTGGATCATCTACTCCTCCTCTCCCAAACTGAAGAACTTCTGTGATAAATTACTTCGTATCTATTTATTTATTCAGTCTCTTACACAACCCCATTAATTTCAGACCGTTCAAGTCACAAATTGCATAGAAGTCCTCTTTCTTAAATGTTCAGTATAAAAACAAAAAATAAACGTTTAGAGGCTGAACAAACAGAAATAAAAATATTTTGTATATGACTTGCTTGAAAATGTGGAGTTTTTTTTCTCTCTTTTTAAAAAATGTGCAGTTCAGATTAGAGAAAACCTAGGTTCAGTTCCCAGTACTGACATAACTGCTCACAACTGCCTGTAACTGCAGTTCGAGGGTCCCCAATTCCCTCTTCTGATTTCTGCAGGCTCCCGTATGCACATACATACTCTCACACAAAGCATACACAAAATAAATTTTAAAAAATGTTTATGCACAATAGTGTGATATTGTTTTAAAAAGATCAGAAAATAGTCATTAATTTTACCACAACATTATTTTGTTGATTGATTGACTGAGTGATTGATTGAAGAGCAAGTGCGACAACAGATGAAAGCCATGGTCTTGCATATTAGGGAGGAGCTCTACTCCTCAATCTTAATTTTCTTCTTAAAGGTCATATGCCATCTATTGTCATTTTGAGCATTAAGACTTCAACAAGTGATTTGGGTGTTACTCAAACATCAGTCACTAACAATAGGTTAGATTATTGGCCCTTTTATTTGCATTTATTTGTTTGTTTATGTGTGTATACAACATGTACCACTATGTATAAAAGGATATGAGGGGACTACTTGCTGGCCTTATTTCTTTGCTTCCACCATGTGCATTAAACAGATAAAACTTAATTTTTCAGGCTTTGTAGCAAGTAACTTTCCCTGCTAAACTTCCTACTAGCTCACTAATATGTGGACAAAAGATGTTGAACTGAACGGATTACAATTTAGCTGGTGGCATTTTAATGCCACCAAATTGTTGTATATTTGGCACAGATTATGCAGGACTTCTCTAGAATCCCTTTTATGAAATGCTTGACTTGCATTTATTCTCTCACCTTCCTGTCAGGGGTATTGATTAGGTGCAATGCTATTATACTGACTTTCATTTTTAGTAATGATGACGGGGAAAAGGCCTTTTCAGATTTGCTCTAAGTCTTTCTTTCCCTCTGTAGGGGAATGAAGACTTCCTTGATAATGTAGGTTTTTATTGCTGGTTGAGTTTTCCAGACAATTGTCTCAGAAGCAGGTTCAGAATTATGTTAAAAGAATGCAATTATTCAGGACTTTATAAAGTACAGTTATTTGCAAGGACTTTACCATGTGGTTGCATTATTTTGAAAAGTATCTCCTGTTGTCAGGAACTAAGAAGAAATTGACCCCATATCATTTGTTGAGGCTTCAGTGCACAAAGTGACAGTATATGGCACAGGACAATAAGGTGAAAAGATTAAGTTAGTTCACATGGCAGGTTCCTAATCTGATGGGACTGTGAAGTCCTTGTAAGAAGACTAATGAATTGGTCTTAATTTTGACATAGAAAATAGGATATTATTCCATTGTAACACATTTTTATGCTTCAAAATTGTGCTTCCCTAGTGCCGATGTCCTTCTTAAATTCCTGTTTCAGGCCTAAAAATTTCAAGGGGCAGGGAGAGACTCTTTTCTTTGGAGTTTCTGAACCCAAGAACAAGGATAAACTGAGGTGAACATGTGTTGGATACTAACGTTGTATTGTATAGAACACCACTCCGAACAGTGGGAACAGGGGCTGTCTCTGACTCTTTTACTAGCTTTTGGGACCCTACAACTCCTGCTGGGTTATTTTTCCCATTCTTAATACATCAGGAGGTTCTTAGTTTTACTGCAACTTGATATGCCATGTTTTGCTGATACCCGTGGGAGATCTGCCCTTCCATAAACACAAATGAAGGAAGAGTGGATTGGGGCATTGAACAGAGTGGGGTGGGGTGACTGGGAGCAGAGGAAGTAGGGGAAACTGGAGCCTACATTCAAAATAAATTGATAAATTTATTATGAATAATTTTATAAAAGAATAAAAAATTAAGCTCATCTTGCCACTTACTTTGCAAAGAGCACATAACTTCCCTAAGAATCCATGGTAAGAAAAATATCTAGGTACTCTGCTATGAAGATCTTCTTACCAATTATCAATGAAAAAGCATGGCCATTTTCTCTCAAGAAAATGTCTGGCCCTTACTTGCTCTGAGTTGAATTATGTAACACAGAGATATCTACTTTCTCTCATATCCTATGAACTCCCTGCAAAATCTCTGTCCAATCAAGAGGTGGCTTTACTAAGAGATAAAGGAGAGATTACTAAGGTAGTCATCCATAATTATTAATACGGATCATATCAATTACAATAAGTAATAATGATCACTGAAAATTGATTTTATAACACTGTGCTATGTAACAAATGTGTTTGGAATATAACATTTATATCCAAGTATCTAACTGTACATAGGGTGCGTGGCTATCAAATTGCCATTCATCTTAGTCATTTTCAACTGTGATATGAATTTTCTGGATTTAACAACATAAATTTCTCAAAGTTCTTCAAGCTAGGAGTACCTGAACAGGGTTCTGATCATTTTGGATGAATTAGACTTTCCTACTGGTTTGAGAGATGGCCACATTCTCTCATGGCAGAGAAAACATCTTTCTCAAGTCTCCTCTCATAGAAAATATTCATCCAAATTCACGAAGGACCCATGTTCACGACCAAATGATCCACAAAACGTATCATCTTAAAATTTCATAACACTTCCACATACATACTTGAAAGAGCACAAAGAGCCCATAAATTATTTTTTAAGAAACAGAGACAGAACCATGACTTTAGTAGGTTCTTTCTTTGAAGTGGGAGGGAATTACTGCTTCCACCAACCTTTAGTGATGTGGAAATATTGGACTTGGCTTTCTAAAGAACATTTGAGACTCTTACAAATTAAACGAAATGGCAAAGTTTTAGTTGATCGCAGGATGAGGTTTCTATGGGTTGTTCAAAAATACACACAGGAGATGCCATGATCATGAAGCCTAGTGGAATTTAGAGCTGTCAACAGTTTAAATGTTTCAAAGGCCTCTTCTCTGGAGACTTTCATAATCTGAGACTTTTACAAGTTACCAACTTCTCAAACTTAATACATCTTGGCTAGACATTCTCTTTGAGCTTACAAGCTAATTCTGTAAAAGCATTTAGTTGCTAAGAGCTGGAAAGGAAATGGATTTGGGCTTTGAAAAGACAAAACCATTTCTATCAAAATGTTTAACAAACATATGATCTTCATTTAACTCAAGAAAATGAGACTTAAGATTATTTTTTCCCTTGCAGTTAAGGTTCATGTAAATTTTACTTATTATTTTCAGTTTAAGTAGACAAAAAGACTTCAGTATAATAATAAATTTGTTATTTAGTTATAACATTGATATATAATCTATGCATATAAGTATGTTAAGCAGGCACACATGCTTATACAAGCATATGTGTATATGGCTGTGTATATCTTAATAAGTAAGAATATATATGTATATTTATATATATATATAAAAAATCTTCCAGATAAAAACATAGATTTACTTAAAATTCGTTTTTTCCCTTGTAAAATTTGATCATTATGTTTCTTGGAGAAAATACTGGTTTTTGAAGATACCTTCAAACATGGAGAATAACAAATTTAATTTCTTGGTAATAAAATGTTCTACTTTTCTGAATCATCAGGTGTAACTGGAGGTTTATTTCCCACTGGCCAGTTCCCAAATAACCACTCTTAGACTTAGTATTAATTACAATCTGTCTGGCCCATTAGCTCAGGCTTATTATTAACTAGCTCTTACAACTTAAATTAACCCATTTCTATATTTGCCACTATGCTTGTGGGTTGTGACTTCATATCTTGCTTCTTTGGTAGCTGCTTGTGTTTCCTAGACTCTGCCTTCTTTTTCCCATTATCTTTGCTAGGATTTCTTGCATGACTCTATTTTGCCTGACCATTGGCCAAATCAGCATCTTTATTAACCAATGGTAGTAAAACATTCACACCATACGAAGGGCATTGCAAATCATCAATTCCTCACATTTCAAATAAGAGAACATGTAAATGACATGCCACAGAGTTGTTTAGGGGCTTGAAAGAGATAGCCCAGGAAGTAATCACATAGAAGAAGAGTCCTTTCCCTTTTTGATTGTTGAGGGAGACTCCATTGCAATCTTGACATACTGGTTGGAACTTAAACTGTTTTCTTTTGGGGTTGTAATAAGGTTGCTGTAAATATCCTTGTTCATGTCCTTATGAAAAGGAATGAATGTAGGGTAAATATGTAGGAGAACTTCTATAGTTATGAAAGAGGTACATAATACTACAAGCAGACACATCCTTTCTCAAAGGCATTGCAGAATTTTGTATGCCACTAACAAGGTGCAGAAACTCCATAGGCCTAAGTTCTCCTGCTTTTAATTTTTCTTTTTAAGATTGCTGCTGTTTTCAATAAAAGTTTTTTTCTAGATACTTCCTACAGAGTAACTCTTTTGCTTTAAGAATATAACACAAATTGGTTTATTTTCCATTTAGTACAAGCATATGAATCTGCAAATTTCCTGTGATGTACTGTCTTAGTTGCATATCACAGATTTTGACAAGCATTTATTAATATATTTAGAAGCATGTTTTAATTTATCAATTGTTCCACTAAATTTTTAAAAATTTGGTTATGGAATAACTGTGAAAAGAGCTAAAATAACTTTCATGCAATTAATTTCAAGTTTCCTCCAACCTTAATTAATATCCACAATCAGATTATATAGAATTAATGAACCATTTTGTTTTATTATTTTAATAAATTCTGTAGTTTAATAGAGTTCAGAAATTTTACCTATTGGTCTTTGTGTTTCCGTGGTGGCACACACCTTTAATCCCAGCAGCCACACGAGTTAGCCACAGACACCCGGCAGCAGTGGTGCACGACTTTAATCCCAGCACTAGAGAGGAATAAGGACAGGAAGAGACGAGTCTCAGCTCAACCTCATTATGAGGAATTGTGGAGGCAGGATGGCCATTTCTGTCTGAGCTAGAGCTAAGAGCCAGTGCTTGGCTGCTTTGCTTTTCTGATTTTGAGGTTGAACCCCAATATCTATCTCTGGGGATTTTATTATTTGTGATACACTTCTCCCAATTCCCTACTTTTTGATGACTTTAACAGTTTTGGGTAGTATTACTTAGGGACATTTCAGAATGGTGTTCAGTTGGGATTTGACCGGTATTTATAAAGTTAGGATTGTTTTTTTGCTGATAAGTTTTTAAGAATACTGTTGTATTATTTATCAAACAAATTTTGATTTATAATTTAATTTCTCACATCAAAGTGAATTGGCATGATGGCCCAAACAGTAATATTTTTGTGGAACCAGTTTTGAAGTACAAGTTTTCTAGTTAGACTCTGAAACCATGAGCCTGTGGAAGAACTGTGATATGATTAAGTCTATTGTTGCATAATTGACTAATCCATCCATATTCAATCTATCCATCTTGTATTTGTGTAGACTGATCTTCGTGTTTCTGGCTGTTCCATAAGTAGTTACAGGGCATATAACTAAACCTCCTAATCTCCAAATTTTAGTTAATACCTGAATTCCACCTCTATCTTTCTTTTAGGACTTTAGGAAAATTAATCTGCATTCATTTCTTCCCGGAAATCTTTAGCTCACATGCCTGTCTTGCTTTCCTTTATTCTCCCTGAGCTCAGGTGTTGAGTTCTGGGTTTGTTGGTGTTTGGCTTTGTTCAAAATGTGTTACTGATAGAGATGAATTTTAAATACTTAGATTTCTGTCTTAATTAGTAGATGATGGAAATGTAGTAATTATATACTACAAAATGGTATTCAGCTGTAAGGAAAATTGAAATCATGAAAATTGCAAATGAATGGATGGATGTAGAGACAATTTTATTGAATGAGGTAACGTAGGTAACACATGCTGCATGTTCTCTGTCATCTGTGTTCCTAACTCCTTAGATATGAATATTAAACATTAGTTACAGAAATCAGGAAAGCATAAGGGGCCATAGATAGTGGGAAGAAATCAGGCTTGTGGAAGGAATACCAGGAACAGGTCATTGTCAGTTTCAAAGGCTACAATCCAGTGTGATTGTTTTTCTTTTCAGTTTTTCACTTTAGAGATTCCTTAATTAGGAATAAACAAATGGAAGGGGAATGGAAGAATTGTGTTCATACTTTGCCATTTTCACAGACTCTCTTAGAGCAATGGTCTCAGTCTCCAGACACATTAAGGCATACAACAGTCATGTATTACTCAAAAGAAATTCCCTACACTGTTATATAGCACCTATACAATGTGCAGCAAGGAGTTTCACCTTTGTGAGTATGTTTTGCCTTTTAGGAAAAATTTCAAATTTCTCTAGTTCTGGTATTGTCAGATTATGTATGATCTCTGCAGAAAGGTCTGCCATGATCATTTAGCTACAAATTTATATTTGAAACTTTGTTGAAAATATTTTTTCTATCTCAATATTAATCTCAGGCTACATTTTCTTTTGCCAAGCATTTGTATGTGTTGTGTGCAGGGATGGATGGTCACATGTGCTTGGGCAAGATCTCTCAGTTGAGCCCACAACTCACAATTATGGCTATTCTATATAACATCAAGTCAACTTGATGTTAGGATTCCCATTCTTCCTTCCAAAAGCTGGAGCTGGTAAGTAAGCTACCATGCCCACAATGACTTCCACATGGATCCTGAGGATCAGAGCTTCTGCCATCATATATATATGATGTACATATATATATATATGACAAGTGTTTTATCCATGGAGCCATCTCACCAGACCCTGTAGTTTCTTATTTATTAATTAATGGACTTGCTTTTCATTATATTATTCTTCCAATAGACTTTACACACATGAGGACATATTTAGTGAATTTCTAAACTCTTATACATATAATTCTTACTTTTAGTGTCATAATATAATACTGTTATCAATTTTTGTTCATTTATGATGCTCCAAATGTTCCTGGGCACTGATATTTATATACAGAGAACAACCCATTAGGGAAGTAAGATTTTATTCCTAATTTTCAAGTTAGGAAAATAACAGAGAGACCAAAATCTTAAGCAACTCAGCTTAAGTATTTTTTTAATCCAAGGCATAAGAATATGATACAGATTACTTAGATTAATACTCTAGTTTTATGAATATTCCATATTGACCAAGGATCTATGATAAGTGTTCAACTAATGCTGTAAATGAATAAAGTCTAAGGCTAATGTTTTGTATGTGTGCAAAATTGTTTACATAAAGTCATGTAATCAAATTATTTTAGACATCCAAAAATATAGAAAATTTTATATTTTCAGCTAATGATTAAATGTTGACTTCTCAACTAAAGTCAAATGTATCTTTCTTTCTTATTTTTTGACATTGTTGATGTAGTTATTGCCTGTATATATTGTATATAGTTATTTTACTTGTATACAGTTTTTCTTATATTAGTTATAGCCTTCTTTTTTATTTTAGACAAAAAGGGGAAATGTAGTGGCATTTCAATTGTATCTTTTTATTTTTATTGAGCTCTACATAAACACACATGTCCACATGCAGCTTGTCCTTGTGACTGTAAACTTTACTCAGATGACTTTTCTTAACATTCAGAGTAAAAAAGAATATTGTTGCCTATTTCATGAGATATTAGTCTGTCTCATTTTTAGGTCCCACTCTCCCACGTTCATTCCACCAACAAGAATGGTAAACAGTCAGTAGCCAAGTCTCTGATTCTACCATGTGGGTTTCTGAGATTGAGACTCAGTTATTGGGCTTGGTGCCAAGTGCTGTGGGAGCTCCTTCCACTCTTTCAGTCAATAGCCTTTTCAGTCAACAAATGGTGCCCAATGTGTGGTCATCTGCATCCACAAAAAACCCGAGATAGCTCGAAAAGGAATTCTAGACATAAAAGAGTAGAGTTAAGCATGGCTTATTGATAGCAGCATTTTCTCAGGTAGTCTCTGTTTGCTAGAGGCAAGTACACCTCATTTAAGAGAGGCTTCCTGACTCAGCTTTAGAAGCAAAAACCTTGCAGCTCTTTTAAGAGGCCCCACCACCAAACACTTAAATAGTGTTTATGATAGCATGCTTCTTGGTGGTGGCAGGGACCTTGAAGCTCCATAGAGTTATGGGAATAAACATGGCATTGGACAATATCTCCGCCACAAGGCTAGACTCTCAGAAAGCTGAAAAATGGTTGGTTCCAGCTGTCAAAGCTATTGCTTTAATCCTAGCCATATTGCTTAGCAAATTAAAGACTCATGTGGTCAGAAAAATAGAGATATACAGTAAAGATAGATTCAGATGAAGAAAACCTCTAAATGGTTTACAGAGACAGAGGCAGACAGATCTCTGTGAATTCAATGTGTGGTGGCAAACACCTTAATCCCAGCACTTGGGATGCAGAGGCAGGCAGACTTCTGTGAGTTCAAGGACAGCCTGGTCTACAGAGTGAGTTCCAGGACAGCCAAAGATACACAGACAAATACTCTCTCAAAAAACCAAAAATTAAAAATAAAAATAAAAGAAATAGAGTTTAAAATAAAGGCACATAAAGATGAAAAATATACAGAGAGTTTGTATACTGTATGCTATTGTGTCATCTTTAAATTGTTTGATGACTGAGGAAGGAGAAAAAGCTGCTAAAAGACATTTGATTATGAATTCTCCAAATGATTTGATTATAAATTGAAAATGATTTGATTATATATATTGAAAATACTTTGACTTTAAAATTTAAGTCAAAAGGTATGTTAGTTTGGAGAAGAATGTTTGCTATTGTTTCCACAGGAAATGAGGGACTGTGGATTCATTCTGCCTAAGAAAAATCAGGTTTGATCAAGGAAGAGCCCCTGATAAATCTCTGATAGGAAAAATTGCCCAGATGTCTGAGTTCTACATCCATAACAGTTCAAAGACTGCTACCTGAGATGATCAAGCCTCATAGGACTTGATCATAATTCTAAATTTTCTTTAGGTCCCCATAAAGTTATTAGCACCCTCAATCAGCAGGAAGTAGCCTGGAAAACTACACCCACATACCCAACAAATGTATTATAGTTGTTTGCCCTTGTTTCGAATGTTGATTACAAGTTGTTATGGATAATTATCAGTAGAAAAGCTAACCAATGGAGATTTGATTCAGAGCTCTTGTTTTTTAAAAATGGGGGGGGAGTGCTGTGTGATAATGGTCTGTACCCTGATACTTGTGTTTTAAATAGATGCTGATTGGCCAGTGGCCAGTCAGAAAGTATAGGTGGGGCAACCAGGCAAGAAGTGGGGGCAATGAGAATTCTGGGAAGAGGGAAGTTTCAGTCTGTAGTTATCACCCAGAAACAGAGGAAGTCAGACACAGAACAAGCAAGATATAACTGCCTCACTGAAAAAGGTACCAAGCTACGTGGCTAACACAGACAAGTATTATGGGCTCATAGAAGTTATAAGAGTTAATAAGAAGCCTGAGCTAACAGGCCAATCAGTTTATAATTAATGTAGATCTTTGTGTGTTTCTTTGGGACTGAACAACTGTAGGACCCGGTAGGACAGGAACCTCTGTCAACAGCCAAGTGCCCTTATTTACTTAGTCATCTTTCCAGCCCTTACATGGACATTTTCATTGCTAACTTTTCTTACATAATATCTAAAAAGTCATAACCCAAAACATTCGTGAAGTTTCTAAGGTAAAAAATTACACACCCCAACAGAGAATTCTGTAATGATGTTATGGATTCCTTGAAAGGGGGAAACAATCAGGTCATCTCTCCAGCCTTCACAGTGTCCTACACTTTTTCCATGACCCTCAAACTTCACTGAGAATTCAGGTCTATTTAACTACCTCTCTAGTTTCATCTTGCTCTTAAAATATAATTTGACCAATTGGATATAAACAAGATGCTAAGTGAAGGCTTTAAAAGCATTTTCTATTGGGACTTACCTTTTTGTTTTGGGGCACACTGCAGCCATCACCATGTGAGTAAATCTTAGTAGATCTGTGAAAAAATGGGAGACCTGTGAGTTGTCGTGTATAGGTATTGAATCACCCACCAGACCCAAGAATGGCTATTCTGACTATAGGCTCAACTGAGCTGATGAATAGAACCAAACTAGAGCTGACCTGTCACCTCACAGAATTTTCATGAAGAATATATTTTACTGTGTGACCATTTTGTGGCAATTGGTGTACAGCATTAATTAATGGATACAATTCTAATGTGTGGCATACTTATATTGTTTGACATGGCTACTTGTTCTATGTTATGACTACAGTAAAGAAAAATTGGTAATAGAAGAAATTAAGACAAGCAGTTTGAATCTATGTGTAGTTCTAAATAGCAAAAATTTAACTTGTATTTATAGGTAGGTAAATATCAAATGCATTATGGATATACACATTCTCACCTTAATTTCAAAAAATCAGGATGAAATATTTTCCAATGTTTGTGTTTTACTGAAACAAAAAGATCTAATAGAGGTCATTTTCCTCTTTCATCCAAACACACTACCAAGTTTGTTTTATAAAACATCTTGAAATAACAGTGATTGCTTCTCATGCTAAATATGTTTGGCAATGTTTGCTTTATTTAAAGCATGGATTTTAAGGAGTACTTCTGCACATCGTTTGTTCTCATACCCTTCTACTCATAAGACAGCTCATCTAAATGCAAATATTTGTTGCTGCTTATAACTATAGATACAATCTATTTGCTAAAGGGCAAACATCTTCAAGAAGTATGTGGTGAGCTCACATATTTAAACATATGGCTTACTATCATCAATCAAAAATAAATTAGATCTTTTTATCATAAAGCAAACAGAAGTCTATTTAAAATATACAATGCTTAATGAGTTATAGACCTCATATTTGTCATTGTATTGAAGAACTCTTTCAGACAGTAAATACCAGAATTCTTTCCTTTCAGGCAAGCCACTCTACTCTTTTGTCTCTGGCCAAAGAGCATATGTTAAGCACATGTAAAGAGCACAGCTTTGGAGTTAGAAGAATTCTTGATTTTTCAGTATTATAAATAAGCAGCCATAATTTGTGTGATAATTAGATATTTAAAGTATATACAAATAACCTTTCTTGTCTTCAACAAGTTGTTATTGCATATTTATTGGCTATCATTTGTTAGGCATCAGTCAGCATACATGACATGGGCTCTCTCCTTATTTCTCACAGACTCAGAAAACCCTTCCACTATTCCCATTTTGCATACCAGTAAAATAGGTTTTGGTGAGGTCCACTAACAAGTCCAAAGTGCTAAGCCTTGTGGTTTATTGAGTTAGGACTCAAGGTAAGTCTGAATCTAGAGCCTGGACTTGTAATTATTTGTCCAATTGAAGTCTTGTTGCCTTTAGTTGTGTACGCAGAGGTGTGACCTCACCAGGCTCTGGTAGATAGTTCTAATCCAGTGATTACACGGAAGGACCTGCTTAATTGAAACGAGTCATAAAACAAAACTACAATACATAATGGATGAGTAGTTAGGATGGCAGGCTGATCAGAATGGAAGAGAGTTGATAATCGGAGGGCTGGTAACATGTGTGAAATTTTCCATAGGAGAAACAATAAAAATAAGTCACTTTGTAAGAAAAAAATGACATTCCTTCCCCATACCTTCATCTCAGTTCTCTTGGTAATCTTCCTTCTCCATGTAAAGACAATAATAATAATAACAATAATAACAATAACATAAATAATAATAATGGGCAAGAAACTGTACAGTTTAATAATAAATAACTTTAATAATAATAAACACGCGAGAAACTGTACACTTTAATAATAAATAACTTTAATAATAATAAACACGCGAGAAACTGTACACTTTAAAGTACTGTAAATATCAATATTCATTCAATAAATAATTGTAATCAGCTACTGTGGCAGCAACAATTGCCAGACTGGTTAGAAACAGCTCAGCATACGCACACAAATGTAGATACAGCCTGCGTGCTTAAAGTCAGAACTGTCTTTCATGACACCGCAGTCAAAAAGTTAGCAATGTCTCCAAAATATTTTTGTTTCCTTTACTAACTCCGTCAGTCATCTGCAAAAGTATATAAATACTTTTGAATTAGTATATGCATCCTCCTCCTGGACATCTGGCGTAACTTGGGCCATATGTTTATTCTCAACTGACTTGTCATTCTGTTTTTGGCTTACAGTCTCAAGTTTCAAAGGTCGTTCCTTATATTCTGAGATTTTGTGATTTCAACTCACTGCGCTCTCTCCTAATTTCATATGGCACACACTTAATGACATCTTTCTAGGTCTTTGTCCTCCCATGTTCCCAGTCTAAAGAATCACAGTATTTTTGAGACTTTCTTTAGAAACATTAGGTGTTTTGTATGTAATGTCAGGCATCTGTCTGAAAGTGGAATCAAGAAGGGAAACATGAGGATGTATTCATGCATCCAGATGTTTGGCATTATAAAGCTAAGTTTCTAGTTCTCTTCAGAATAGTTGCAGGCAGGGAATAAGTCACTCTACTTTCCTTTCTCTGAGAATCGCTGATGAGTACATGAGAGTAATAAGACTTCAAAGTGATAAATCAGCAAGTCCGGGTGTCAGCACATCCACTGAGGTGATAGGATTCAGTTTCTGTTTTCTGGCTCTGACACAGTAAGATGATTTCCCCCAGTGACTTGTAGCAGCAGAGAAGGAAAACCGGGCTTCTAAAAGGGAAGCCTCCAAGAGTGTTTTGCAACCAGATGGGGGCTTTGTTGCTATTGTGGGCGCTGTAAAGTTAGGACATCCTGTGTTTTGGTATGGATTAGAAAAGTGGTCAGGAAGATATATCAAGGAAGTGTTCTCTAAAACATTTTGTCTCAAAGGAGGCCTAATTGTCTAACTTGTAAATAGCCACAGTACTTCTGCAGTGCAGTGCACATCTTACAAGATAAATTAGCTACAATATTTGGATAATGGAAGAAAAGGGCCATTATAATATTACATACAATGAGCAAAGTACTGCAGTTTCTAATTAAGTGCCCAAGTCAGTTGTACAATGAACTATTTGTTGAGCTTCTAAAATATAATTTGCAATCTTTGAAAAATGACTCAGGGCTATACAGCAAAAGCAAAGACATTTATGCTGGGGCACATGGATCGCATTATCATAGCTTAAGGCTCACTTGCCCCTTCACAGGCTGGGCCTGTCCACCTGGTACAACTGGAAACAAGAGACCAGGTGGTTTGACAAGAGGGGCACTTATTGGCCTTCCCTGGCAATGACCCAAGTGTCACCCTGACCAAAATTCCTAAAACAGCTTAACTGTCGTGTGGGATGGGGTACCTTCCAACTTTGAAATGGTTGAGGCACCAAGGGGAAAAATGAATCCCAGTGGGGCCCAGGCAGCTCTGTAATATGTGAATAAGGATTGTCAAGGTCAGACCGTGGAACAGCCACCTCCTAGATTTTATGTTCAGGGAGAAGTTGAAAATCATACTCTGACATGGATATATAACTGAAGGAAAGGCAAACATATTTTCATTGTTCATATTTTTATTTTTACTTCAGTTGTCCCACATTGTTTGGAGTCTTTTTCTTTCTTTTTTCTTTCTAATTTGGAGTTGCCTAAAAATTCTCCTTAACTCTCAGGGAAAGAAAGCCTTAAAGTTCTGCAAAATAGACTCAGGAGGCTGCTTGGCCAGTAAACCTCTCTTACAAAACATTTTGATGAGTCATGTGTAAATGAATCAATTATATTAAGGCCAATTTTTTTCTTTACATGCATGAGCTTAATAAAAATGGATGAATGTTGGGAGAAGAGAGAGATGGAGGTCTGAGTGAAGAGGCTGTGAAGTTTGCTGCTCACACATAGCTACTCGAATTTCTTTTGGGGCGAGGTGTTTTTGGATACATGAATGCAACTAGTACTAGATTCTCTCAACATTTTCACTAATCCAGCAGAGAATCAGGAGATAGCAGTTGTTTTAATTGCTCTTCCGTGTTTTCCCAAGCAACCTGAATACCATCACAGCATGCCACAATTCCATGTGGTGAATAATGCTTCTCATATTTGTGCCTCTCATTTTTTTTCACAGAATACTCTCTATGATTCTTACTATGATTTATAGTAAGTATAAATATAATCACCTATAGAATTGAGAAAAAGGGAGTAGAGATAAGAAAAGACCTGGGGAAAATTGAGATTTTAGGGATATAGATGATTTATCAATAGATAGACGTACAATGAGCTCAACAGGAGAAGAAGGGTTCTGAGTATGTACAGTGCATTTTACCCTCAGATAACTAAAAACTCTGGGATCACAGAAATGAAGTGAAAGGGGTAAGTTTAGAAAATGCTTGAAACAGATCCTTGTGGTATTGCTTTGAGACAATTAATAAAGCGTAGAAAGATTGTGATGTGAAAAAAAAAAGAGAGAGAATGAGAGTTTAAAAAGCCATGATGGTTATAAGGAACTTGGAATGAGGGCTAAGTGATGCTGTGGTGTTTAAGGAAAATGACAAAGTAAGTGTGAAAAAAGAGCGGTAGAAACTGAGATGGAATAGTAAGACAAGATGATTAAATGCAAAGGAAATGTCAATTGACAGCAACTGCAGCCACAGCCATTGGAAACAGTAAAAATCCTGCCAATAAGAAGACTCTGGGACACAGAATCTTAGTCTCACAGAAAAATACATTTCTACCATTACCTATCTGCTATGTTTGCAGAGGCAACTAACTTAATTTTTCTTCGTTTCCCCAACTGTCAACTGGGAATAAAAGTATAACTCACAAAGGATTAACTGATGACCTAGGCCTTAACAAACATTGCAGCTCTAGTGAAATGCAAAGAAAATATGGTCATCTATCTCTTCATGCTCATTTCATAAAGCCTTGTCATTGGACACACAGGACTTGACTGCATGCTAAATGCATGCTATCCTGCCAACATGCACTCCCATCACTTTTAATTAATCTTTGAAATGATCGACACTGTCACTAATGTTTTGCAGATGAGGGCACTATAGCGTGGAGAGTTTACAAACTTGTTCAGGCATAGAGCAAGAAAGTAATGAAGAGGAACTACATATGTCAAGTCCCATGCTTTAAAATCTCACGCCTAACTTTGTGCAAAGTCAGGTTTCCTTGCATTTGAAGAGAAATGTTTATATGTTAAGGAAGAAACTTGGGAACAGTATGGGGTATATGATGCACTTCTCATGTTGTGTCAATGAGGGAGCGATGTACCACTATCCTTGGGAGATACTTGCTGCTGTGGAGTGTAGAGAAGTAAAAATCTAGAACAAATAACAAAGTCCTTATTTATTCTATTACAGCCCTAAACTGTGAAGCTGCTGGGTAATCACAAATCAATGGACTTCTCCTTGAAACAAGTAAATGAATGGTACAGTCCATAATCGTGACTCTTTTTCTCAATCACAAAACTACATTATGTATAAAAATTATCCCTTGCTAACATCATAAACATTATGTGATTGAAAGAACAATACCTCTGTGTAGTGAATGGTCTTGTGTGTCAGCTTGCCACAAACCAGAGTCATCAGAGGATGGAGCCTCAGCTGAGGAAATGTCTCCTTGAGATCTAGCTGATAAGGCATTTTCTCATTTAGTGATCAGTGGGGGAGGCCCCGTCTATGGTGGGTGGTGCCATCCCTGGGGCAGTGGTACTGGGTTCTACAAGAAATCAGGCTGAGCAAGTTACGGGGTGGGGAGGGACAAGTAAGAAGCTCCCCTCCTTATCCTCTGCACCAGCTCCTCCCTCAGGAATCCTTCCCTGTTGTGATCCTGTCCTGACTTCCTTCAGTGATGAGCAGGAATACTGAAGTTCAAGCCAAATAAACCCTTTCCTCCCCAACTTCTTTTCTGGTCATGGTGTTTTGTCACAGCAAGAAAAACCCTAAGACACTTTGTCATTTTCTATTGCACAAACATACGATAAAGCAGATCAATTTAGCTTCTTATCTCCTTCCAGCAACTTCTACTTTAACATTACTCAAGCATCATTTTAAGTCATTTTTTTGGCATAAACTACTGTTCCTTCCAAGGAAGAAGAGACAACAACTTGATGAACTTAGGGAAAGGGCAAGTGAGAACTTCCTAAGGCCTCAGATTCTCTGGGGGTCAGTGTGTGTGCTCCCATGGGTCCATAAGAATTGTCAACCTGGTGACTATAGATCAAACACAATCTAAAGTGACCTATAGAAGTGTAGTCAGTCCCTGATGACAAGCTCACAACTATGGATAGCCCAATATTTATAGGCACCAGTGGCGTTTATGCTTTGAGTTTGTTATCCCTGAGAAGGTCTACTAGCACGTAGGTTAAAGTGAGAGGGAAAATGGAGGCAGACTCACCATGTGAATGGTGAATTTCTGAGCAGTGAGGGCCAGATGACATCATGTTATGGTTTGGCTCGAGTTGTAACAGTGAAGAATGGTGGAAAAATTGAGTGATCCCATGGCACACAGATGCCTGGGCATGATGACCGCAAAAGAGCTTGAACCTTTAAAGTGACTGCCATGTTCATTTGTCAGTGGTTTTTTCCTTTTAAGAGAAGAACAACATCCATCGTATTAAATAAATGTTACTAAATTGGATTTTCCTCAGTTTCAGTTTTGTCTGCATTTAATTAGTAAATGTGTTTGCATTTCATCGCTTAAATAATTTGCATGCATAAGAAGTTGTAAGTAGATTTAGATTTCTACATATTTTAGCAATAGTCTAATGAAATTCAGTTTTAAAAAGTGGTATTAAACAAAACATTTGTCTCTTATAAAAGAGGCATATCTATTACTCAGGTTTGGAATAAATATTGAAGCTAAGGAAATTAACTCAGGCTTTGAAGACAGAATTGTGTGAAAATCTCCAATCCTTTGCTTTAACAAAAATCAACTAGGGTGTGCAGCTTGACTGTTTTAAGCTTAAGTTTTCTCCTTCACTTAGTAATTTTCTAATACACCAGAAATGTTCAAAGTACTGAAAACTATCTAGTAAAATTTTGTGTTTCAAGCCATCCTCTGTGGAAGAAATATGTACAAGTAAGAAAATTGAAACATTGAGGAACTGTGTAATGTGTTTAGTTACATCCATTATCAGTAAAAATCAATAAACTCTCTTCATAAGAAATGTAAAGAAAACTATACTAAAGTCCATCTGACTCACACTGATTGAAATTGGTTACAAAAAGAATCCCTGGGAGGTCACAGGATACTCTTGCCAAGGGAGGAGGTCAGATATTCATCTCTCCCTCCTGTCCTCCAAGTTCAATAATCGCATTCCCAGTTCCGAAGCAGTCCAGCTGGTGTGGCCTTCCCTTCCTTTCTGTTCCCACCTCCAGCGGATCTCACAGATCTTCCTCTCCAAATTTTATTTTCCCACTCATGCCTTAATACTAGTCTCCAACTCCAAGTGACATTCCTTGGGAACCCACAGACCACTCCAGCCATGAAAGCAGGGAGCCTCTGGATCTCCACCCAAATCCAATCCCAGTCTCACCTTCAACTCTGTAGCAGACCACCTGTTCCCCACCCTGTCCAAATCTCCAGCACATCACAGATCATTTCCAACTTCTCTCCCCACTCACCCTGTTATTCCAACCCATAAAATCCAGCAGGAAGTCCCTAGAAACTGGGCAGCCAAGTTTGCCAGAGAAGCAAGTAGTCCTCCAAAGCTGACAGAAGAACTTCAGATCTTCACTCTCCTTCCTTTCCTCCAAATCCAATCCCGAGTCCATTCGTAGCTCTGCAGCAGAGGGCTTGTAGGGTCCTTTCCTTATTCTTTACCTCTGTTACTCTGGGACTAAGCAGATCCTTGTAGAACACCGTATTTCCTTCATTCTACTGAACTCAGACCTCCTTCTAGATCATCCTCATTCCTAATTGATGGTTCCTAGTACCTGGAAATACTTTTTTTTCCAGAACATACAGTGGCCACAGTGAGTAAGATCCTAGAAAAATTTCTGCCAGACAATACACAGCTACTATACACTCCTAAGATCCATAGAGAGCATTGGAAATCAAAGGGAATACACACACACACACACACACACACACACACACACACACACACACACACACACACACACACCCCAAAGACAAAACCAGATAGCAGCACCAAAAATTGCAATCATTCCAAATCCAGATGCCTAGAGGGCATCATACAAACATAATCAATAACGGCAAGGAGAATATGACCCCACTGGTGCCCATCGATGTTACTAGAACAAGCTCTGAGAATCACAACATTGCTGGAGCGCAAAGGTAAATATCTGAAAATAGCATTTATGAGTAAGACCAAATGCTGAAAGTAGAAATATGGAAATCCCTGAAAGAGATCTCTAAAATTCAAAGAGTGGTATGAAATGAAGAAAACACCCAAAAACCTGAACGTGGAAATAGAATCAACAAAGAAAACCCAAACCGAGGGAAATCTGGAAATGAAAAATCTAGGACCTTGAACACGAACCTCACAGGGAAGTTTCACCAACAAAATAAAAGAGACCGAAGAGAAAATCTCAGGCACTGAAGGAATGAAAGAAGAAATGGATACCTCAGTCAAGGAAAACGTTAAATCTAATAAAGAAAAAAAATCCTGGCAGAGAACGTTGAGAAAATGTTTTAACTTTTAAGTATATAGGAAGGAGAAGAAATATAGGTCAAAGCACAGAAAATATTTTAACAAAACAATGAAAGAAAATCTCCCTAACCTAAAGAAAAAGATGCATATCAAGGCATAAAATACATAAACAGCACCACATAGACTGGGCCAGAAAAGTGGAGAATCTCCACATCACATAATCACCAAAACACTAACCATGCAGAACAAGGAAAGAATATGAAAAGCTTCAAAGGAAAAGTCCAAGTAACATACAAAGGCAGACCTTTTAAAATACAACCTGACTTCTCAACAGTGACTCTAACACCCAAAAATGCCTGGACAGATAGTCTACACAATCTATGAGACCACAGCTACAAGTCCAGACTGCTATACACAGCAACACTTTCAATCAAAATAGATAAAGAAAATGAAACACTCTATGATAAAATTAAATTTGAGCAATATTGTGTGCCACTGCCTGGCCAGGAAACACATCTTAACATCAAGGATAGACTTCATCTTAATATAAAATAATGGAAAGCGATATTCTAAGCAAATGGACATAAAAAGTAAGCTGTACCCATTCTAATTTCTGAAAAAAAATAAACTTCAAATGAAACTAGTCAGAAGATATAGGGAAGAAATCTACATGCTCATCAAAGAAAATAATCCACCAAGAGGACATTGCAATCCTTAACACTGATACCCCAAACAAAGTGTACCCTACGTTTGTAAAAGAAACACTTCTACAGCCTAAATCATATACTGACCCTCACACAATATTAGTGGAAGACTTCACTGACAGACTCTTGCTAATAGGCACGTCATCCAGATAAAACTAAACAGAAATGCTGGAGCTAACTGAAGTTATAAACCAAATGGATCTAACAGACATATACAGAATATTTGACCAAAACAAAAAAGAATGTATCTTCCTCTCAGAACATTATCAAATTTTTTTCCAAAACTGACCACATACTCATTCACAAAGCAAGTCTCAAAGAATGCAAGAAAATTAAAATAACACCTTGCATGCTATCTGACCGCCATGGATTAAAGCTGGATATCAACAACGGAAACAGCAAAAAGCTTACAAACACATGAATGCTGAATGACTGACTACTAAATGAAAAATAGATCAACACATAAATTAAAAAAGAATTAAGGTTTTCACCAATGCCACATCTGATGGGGGGCTAATATCCAAAATACATAAAGAACTCAAAACACTAGATATCAAGAAAATAAATAACTTAATTAAAATCATATCTAAACAGAGAATTCTCAAAAGAAGGAACTCACAAGGCTTAGCAACACCAAAAGAAATGCTCAATATCCTTAGCCATCATAGAAAAGCAAATCAAAACTACTTTGAGATTTTATCTTACAGCCATCAGAATGGCTAATATGGATAAAATCAATGACAACTCATGCTTGCAAGGATGTAGAGGAAGCCAAACACTTACCCATTGCTGGTGGGAGTGCAAACTTGTACAGCCACTGTGGGAATCAGTGTGGAGCTTACTCAGGAAGAAGGGAATCAAGCTACCTCAAGATCTATATATACCAGTCTTTGGCCTAAACCCAAAGGATGATTTACCTTACCACAGAGACACTGCATCACTCATGTTCACTGTTTCTCTATTTATAATATCCTGGAATTGAAAACTACCTAGATGTCCCTCAACAGAAAAATGGATAAAATGGGGTCTGTTTACACAATTGAATAATAATCAGCTGTTTGAATGAAACCATAAAATTACAAATAAATGGATAGAGATATAAAAAAAATTCTAAGTAAGGTAGCCTGGATACAGAAAGATAAACATGGTGTGCATTTGCTTGTACATGGATACTAGTTGTTAAGTCAATGAAAGCAAAGCTACAACAATCTTTAGAGCCACAGAGTTTAGATATGAAGGGAGAGACTAGATAGGGGCAGGGTAGTCAGTATATATCCCTGGTATAGTGAAATAAAGTAAATAGTTACTTGTGCATGAAGAGAAGACTGGAAAGAAAGAACAAAATGGGAGGGAGAGTGAAGGCAGGGGTGAGGCAAGGAAAATGGGGAGAGATAGCTAGGATTAAGGACAATTTGAGGGGGTAGTATGGAAAACTATTACAGTAGAAACTTCCTAAAGTACATACATATATGAAGGTGATCTTCATGAAATTGTCAAATTATGGAGAGACAGAGCCCGAACTGGACGTCTCTTGCCACCAAATGAAGTTTTCAGTATAGGCAATGGGTAATATTTAATTAAATTGTGGGCATACGGGGTCTCCGGGGAACTAGCAAACCACCCAGGAAGTTGCCAAGACTGTAGGTGGCTTTCCACAAGCTGACAGCAAGGTCAACGCCCAATGTGAGCCACTGAACATGAAGTCAAGCTGGTGCCTATGTAGATCCTTCATTGTTACCCTCTAAATCTTTGGTACAGGAAGTTACTCTGCAGGCTAACAAAGGAGACACATAAGCACCACCCAAACCGCAAACCCTTTGCTCTGCATTGCTGTCCTGCCTGTAAGACAGACTAGTAAAACATTGGCAGAAAGCTTGTGGGTGTAATCAATAAATATGTCTATTGACTTAAACCTCACCTTGGGAGACCAAGAACTTGAGTCTTAATAGCCCAGGCACAAAAGGTAAAATCAAATACAACTGTTACCAAAAACAAAAAAAAAAAAAAGGAAATAAAATGGCTCCAAGTGACAATATATACTCATAGATCGGTCCTTCTCAGCCAATGTCAGAGAAGCTTCCTCTCCCTGCAGCACATGGGAACAAGTAGAGAAGCACACAATCAGACATTATGCAAAGAGTGAGAGACCTTGCAATGCTCAGCTCTAAACGACATAGAGATGCCTCCATCCAATCTGTCCCCTTGGGAATCAGGGAATGGTGTAGGAGGGTCCTTCTGTATTTGGGTTGCTTTTATTGGTTAATAAAGAAAATGCCTTGGCCTTCTGATAGGGCAGGACTTAGATAGACAGGATAAAGAGAACAGAATGCTGGGAAGGGGACAGAGAGAGAGCCACCCGCCATGAAGCCCGCCAGGTCAAACACGCTGAATCTTTCCCGGTAAGCCACAACTCGTGGTGACACACAGATTGTTAGAAATGGGTTAAACAAATATGTGAGAGTTAGCCAATAAGAGGCTAGAGCTAATGGGCCAGGCAGTATTTCAATGAATACAGTTTCTGTGTAATTATTTCGGGTATAAGCTAGCCAGGCACCGTATTTCAATGAATACAGTTTCTGTGTAATTATTTCGGGTATAAGCTAGCCAGGCACCGGGTGGCGGGAGCCGGGTGGCCACTGGGACCAAAAGGAGGCCCGCACGCCGCCTACTACAAGGAAACCCTGCAGATGTAGAGACAGAAAGGATATAAGAGCCAGAAGGAATGGAGGACTTATTGAAAACAAGGCCCTTTAAATCAACAGGATTGGTGCACATATGAACTCAGAGGGAATGAGGCAGCATGCATCGGACCTATATGGGTCTGGACTAGATGGTGTGCCTGCGCTGAAAGGACTGTGGGCACAGGTTCCCACCAGTAACCAAGAAGATATATGCAACTGATAACCACTTGCAAATGAAAATTTAGTTTTACCCAAATTTAGTGGGGTTTTTTTGTCTCTTTCCTTTCTTTTATTTGTTTAAGAGCAACCTTATTCTATATTTTAGGCTGGTTCTAGCTGGTGGTTTTCCTGAGCCTCTCTCACAAATGCTGCCATACTGTGTGTTTGGAGCAATTATATAATCCAGCCCCTAAGAAATTTCTATTACAGGAACATAATCAAAATAGCTTACTCTTTTGTTGTTTCTATTCAGAAAGCAGCAGTGGAAAGAGTCTGGAATTTCAACAGCTACAGTGGCACTGGCCAAAGAGAGTGGAAACCAGGATGCAGGGCATCCCTCAGGTACCAATTCCTAATGCTTATTTTTGTTTGGGGAAAACATTCTGTCCCATATCCTCCTCCCCAGTGTTAACTGTTTTTCCTAGGACCCCAGAGATACTACAGGGTCGAGAGTGCTAACCTCAGCATTCTGAGATCTTGGTTTTCAGCCCTGGATCTCAAGGACTGGAAATGAGTCAGTCTGTGAGCTTCAAATGAGTAACCTTCCCAGGTGGCAACTGTACCCTAGAAAGCCCTCTTGATTCATGACATATGTTTTTTAAAATGTGTTCTGGTTGATAGTACTCAGGAACATTCAAAATCCAGGACTTTCTTATTTTCACAGGATTTCTTATTTCCAATAAAACCATGGATCAAAGTCTAACTGGGCTGTGCAAGGACAATTCCCCAAGAAATGCTCAGGCCACTGTGATGGAGTCTCTGGGAAACAACTCTCGACTTCCTGTGGACTTTGGAGGCCAACTTTCTGTTCAACTCCTTCTCAGTTCTGCAGGAAAACCCTGATCTCCCAGTCACTCCATTATCTGACTCAACGACCTGCAAAGAAGTGTGGATTGTGATAGGTGCCTTTTATACCAGATTTAGTTTTATCTCACCGACAAAACAAACTACTCTGAAGAGTAGACAGAATGACAGCAGCAGATGGCTGAGAGAAAACTAACTCTGTGACATTATGGGACATTCCTTGACTCGTGATGTCATCTAGGATTTTTCCCTTTTTTTATTTTTGCACTTCATTTAAATTTTTTTATTTTTGTTTTTATTATGATATATAATATATTCTATATAATATATAATAAAAATAAAAAACCAAAAGCTATATTTTTTCTCTCTTTTACCATGCATGTCCTTTGTATATATGTCATTGCTTCAGTTTAGTGTTTCCTTGGAATTGCGGAGTGTCTGAACGAATGGCTCTCTGCATTTATATCTGTTTCTTGAGGCTTTGTTTCCTTTTCTTTTTTGCACTCTAATTTTTTCTTGTCCTTTTCTCATCTACCAGTGTTTGTTTTAACTTATTTTGCTTTATTATTATCTCCTAGAAGCCTGTTTGTTTTCTAATGAAAGTTTGAAAGGGGGTGGCTCAGATTGGAAGGTGAGGTGGGGAAGAGCTAGGAGGAACAGGCGGAGGAGAAACCTTAATCATTCATAATGTATCAATGAGAAAAGAATCTATTTTCTATTTGAGAAAAAAATTGTTTACAAATAGAAACTCTTAAAGGTGGAGTAGCATATTATGTAAATGACATGCAAAGATTGGGAAGCCACAAGACTTAGTAAGACCTGATTTTATGCAGGTCTGAAACTCTATAACCATTAACGGGCTTTTAGAAATGAAGGGTAGAGTCCAGCATACAGACTCTGCCCAGCTCCCCTGCTAAGTACAATTAAAATTCAGAAAATAATTCAAGAAAGAACCAGAAAAGTCAAAGAAAAAAAACTGAAAGAGAATGCATGTTCTGTGCAATGCTAAAGATTTTAAAAGTAGAGCAAAACCCTAACATATCCAAGAGTAGAAGGTGACCTTGCCAAGATGGGCATTTCAGCCTTCAAATTAGCCCTAGAGGTATCTGGACTTATTTTTTTCTTCTACTCGATCTGGCTTCTGCAAACAACACTTGTGAAAATTTGCATAACAACAAAAAAGGATCAGATAAAAAAACCCAGCTGATAGTACACGAGCAAAGAGAAGCATACTGCTTTGGATTTCAGACCTCCTCCGCAAGGTAATACTCAGAGAAACTGCCTGGCTAAAGTGTGTTGCCTGCAAACCATGTGACCAGATGCATCACCAGACAAAATATATAGGAAGAGGCATCAGCATTGAGAATCGTGAGATAGCAAATATCCATAGCATGGAAAATATTTCCTTGAATGTTCAGGAGGAATGTCCAGATTCAATATTTTTCTTTGCTCTTCTACTTCTGTTGAGGAGCTACAGGAAGCCTCAATGATACCAAGTTAAAGAACAGACTAAAACAACACCCAAAGATTCAGTCCCCAGTAACGGTGGAAGGTGTAGTTTAGGACCTAACTGGTACACTCAAACAGAATGAGTGAATGCTTTAAAAAGTAAAAAAAAATATTTTAAATAGAACCCACAGTCTGTTAACACAATAAGATAAATATTCAGGAAATTGTTCATTATACCCTGATCCAGGAAAGTCTAGTATTGAATAAAAAACATAATCAAATAAAATCAACACAAAAAGGTCCATGTTGAAATTTTCTCACATGAATTTCAAAACAACAATCAAGAAATGTTTCAACAAGCATTTTCTAATCATCTTGAAAAAATAAAAAAGTAAAATCTCAACAAAGAAATGGATTATAAGAAGTGCCAAGTGAAAATTATGTAACTCAAAACTGCTCACAATAGGATAAATCCCAAGAAACATCAAAATCTATCACAATTAAACTTCTGCAAATGAAAGTAATGGAAAACATTGAAAGCAAACAGAAAGAACACCAGGATTGTCCTCAGGGGAAGACTAACCGGAGGTTTCTATTCTGAAGCTATGGAGCTAGAAGGCAAAACCAGAGGTTTCTATTCTGAAGCTATGGAGCTAGAAGGCAAAGGGAATATCATGCCATGTGAGTAAAAACATATTCTGTAAACTATGAACTGTATATCTAAGCAAGTGCATCCTTCAGAAATGAATGATAAATAAAGACTTTTTTCAGCACTGGATAGCTGAAAGAATTTGTTACTAATGGATATTTCTATAAATGTTCAAAGAAAATTTTCAACTGGGAAGTGATAACATAATATTAAAAATCTGGAATTAAGAAAGAGGGACAGCAATATCAGAAATGCGAGCTTGTATGGGATGCTAGCCTTTTCCTTAGGACTGTACCAAGTCATTGGTGATAATTAGGGTAATTTATGTGGTGTCACCTCACACACTTGAAGAATTTTTGTGTGTAATGAGGGCGAAGGCAAATAAATAAAAGAAATGTTTTCATACTTATCTGGAAATAATAAAAATGCTCATGTCATAAAAAATGGTGGTAAGTCATTTGGGCATATTGTATTGTGTAGAGCATGTAATAAGTAAAGACCATAGGGCAATATACTAAGAAAGAATATGCACAGATACAGAAAGATGCATCAAAAAGTTTAGATAATGCACACAAAGGCAAAAATAAAATTAGTAAGAAAAAGAGGACAAAAACATATAGCAAAGATACTAGCAAATCAATATAAATGTAAATCGTTTAAATATACTATTAATATAGCAAAATGCAAACGGAGGATAGGGGACACAGTTAATCCAACTCGATAGCTTAACAGAGTCACAGGTTAAATTTAGTGGCATAAGTAAGTTGAAGTTAAAGAAATAAATGACAAAAACAGGTTTTGCAAGTACTATCCAGAAATGAAGGAGTTCTGGTGGCATCAAATTAAATAGACTTTAGAGCAAACGAATTATTATAGACCAACAGGAAGACTTGCGACAATAATAGCAATTATTCACTGGGAAAGATGATTTTCAACACATGTGGGTCAAAATAATAGAGCTCCAGGTCCACAAAACAACACAAGTGCCCCTAGAATTAAAGAAAGAATCGTGTCCTCATGAAGTCATTGAAAGCTGTAAGTGCTACAATATTTACTGAAGCTGGGGCATTGAGTAGATCAGTTTAGCGCCACATCTCGCCTTTGTGATTGTTGCTTTCCGAGAAAGATTGTCTTTCCAAATAGTGCTACTTTCAGGGAAATGCCAAGGGTCAATATTTGAAGTGTAGATTCTACTGGATGTGTGTTAATTTTTGTACCGACCACTGTAAAGTTGAAGTTTGTATTCCAATGTTTGTAATTCAGAGATATTATAATTGCTGGAGCTAAAAGACAGTGGCAGAAATCAATAACACTTTCCACATACTGCAGTATTATTAGTCAGGTCAGCAGAAAAACACACTATCTTTCCATGACTATCAATCAGCAGCACCTGAATGACATCTGTAGTCTAGTGATACTTTACTTGTATTTTAATAACTAAAGCTTGCCTTTAGACCAGAGTTCAAAGCTAAACCTCTAGAGGCCAGGGAGTGGTGGAACACACCTTTAATCCCAGAACTCAGGAGATAGAGGCAGATGGATCTCTTTGAGTTCAGGGTTACCATGGGTTTCACAAGATTGATCCAGAACCAGGTGGTGGTGACTCATATCTTTAATTCCAGTGTTTGGGAGTCACAGAACTTAGGAAGTGGAGACAGGAGTGAGAGGGCTGGGTTGAGAGAGGAATAAAAAGGGGAAAGAGACAGGAACTCATTGGCATGTGGAGTCTGAGGTTTGATGGAGACCCAGTGCAGTCCAGGCAGTCTGAGGACAGCCCTTTTCGGTCTGAACATTGGTAGCGGTAAACCATCTCTCCAGGGGCTTACTGCTCTGCTTCTCTGATCTTCAACTTTAACTCCTATATTTGTCTCTGGGCTTTTATTATTTATGTTACACTGTAGAATACTCCTTCCAGTAAAAATATCACACATACTTGCTTCGAGCTCATATGGGACATTCATCAGTTTTGACAATATATTAAGCTATAAAACACCCTCAATATTATTTAAAGTAACTGAAAAACTTACAGTATTCACTGTTCTTAATATAATCATACTTTACGTCAATAACAAAAGACCACAGGAGAATCTCTATATACTTGTAAGTCAAGTACTACTTTCTGAACAACTAACGAAGAAAAGATCTAAGGACATAATTGGTGTATAGAGCTGAAGGAGCATGTTGAGTATGTGTCGATAGGAGAATTCAGAGTACTAAAATCTTACACTACAGATGAAGAGAATTATCACATTAATAATCTAAGTTCCCATCACAGGAAACTAGAAAACGAAAGCACAATAAACATGAAGGCTGAAGAAATAAACACAATAAAGTCAATGAAACTGAAATCTAGTCCAGAAAATCCAGAGGTAGTAATTTAGTCCAAACCTTATGTCCTGAAGGCCATGAGAATCAGAGTTGCATGTTCTGATCTAGCCCAAGTCTGAGTCAAAGACAGAAAAAGACCGATTCCCAGCTTGAAGATAAACCAGGCAAAAATTAAATCTTTTCTTTTCCTTCCTTCCTTCCTTCCTTCCTTCCTTCCTTCCTTCCTTCCTTCCTTCCTTCCTTCCTTCCTTTTCATTCCTTCCTTTCTTTTATATCTATCTATCTATCTATCTATCTATCTATCTATCTATCTATCTATCTATCTATCTATCTATCTACCTGTCTGTCTGTCTGTCTACCTATCTACCCACCTACCATCTATCCATGCTTTTGTATACCTGGGCCACGGCACACCCATGGAGATCACCAGACAGCTTGTGGAATTGGTTTCTTCTACCAGGTAGGTTCAGGGGTTTGGATTCACATCATTCATTAGGTTTGAATGCAGGCACCATTAGCCACATTCCAAAAAGTACTTTCTCCTTTATCCTTATATTCTCTTTAGGCCTTCAGCAAAATATATGGAGCCAGCCCACACTGCAGGGAGAAATATGACTTACTCAGGTTGCTCATGCACTTATTAATGTAGAAACACCCTCATAGACATGTCCAGAAATAATATTTAAACATATATCTGGCTCCCAGTGGCCCATCAAAACTCCATATTACTATATTTCTTTAGATTCCTGAGTTATACAGTGATGATATTAATCTATATCTGTTTCCACTTTGTGAGGCAAAATATATTTCATATTTTTATGTGCTAGGCACTATGCTATATTCAGAACAAAGAAAATACATGCCATCTTCTCCTTAAAACTGTCTTCTGAAGACAAGAATAAATTAAATACTATTATCTATAATGTAAATATATCCACAGCATAAAATGGTCTTTGAGAGCCTCTGATCTGTAATAGTTGTGACTTATTGACTCATATATGCTTTAAATACAGAAGTCTGATATTTTATAAATAGGAATCAAGATCAAGTTGCAGTTATAAAAATATTAAAGTACAGAGATGACAGATTTCATGAAAATCTATGAGCTTTGTTTCCTTCTGCATGAATCCCTGGTTTATCCTCTCATAACCCACTGTAAATGGCTTCAGTTACTTTTGGAGAAAAAAATCATTGGAGGTATAAGTTCCATATTTTGTTTTCAAGTTTCTTCCCAAGTACCTTTGGTGCAGTAGGAAAGTGGAGTACAGGCAAGAGTGTCTCTTATGGAGGACATAAACTTAAGAAAGGGATCAGACAAATGATTTATGTTCCTGGTGACCCATTTCAGTATCCATCGGGGTGTGAAGGAAAATAAAGATAGTATAGATGAATAAATACATGACATGATACATAGATAGATAGATAGATAGATAGATAGATAGATAGATAGATAGATAGATAGACAGGTAAATAGATACATAGTGAAATAAAATAAGTGGAAAGGTTACAGAGTTAACTGATTAAGAACCATACGTCTGGATTCAAATAGATAAATTTTTAAGCAGTTTTACTGTTAATGTCTCTGACACCTTGTGGAGAAATTTTACTTTCCTTGGGATGACTTACTTGTCTACAAAGTATGATAAGCACAAGCAATTCTTAGGGATGAGGCAAATATTGCCTCTGCCATGCCTGAGGAGCAACTAACGCAGAAGAAGGAGCTGAGTGTTACCATCCTTCCTTAAATTACTCTAAGTGTGAATCGCATCTTTCTGCATACAGTGTCTGGATAAGAGTGAACAGCTGGAGAGCCTGGCAAATTGACAATGACAATTGACTGCAATGTGCAAAGGGTGTCTGCTTCAATTTTACTTTATGATTGTCCTAATATAGAAAATATATACTCAGCGGTAATAAGCAATGACATCTTGAATTTTGCATGCAAATGGATGGAAATAGAAAATACTATCCTGAGTGAGGTAACCCAAACCCAAAAAGACGATTATGGTATGTCTCATTAGTGGACTCTAGCCATAAACAAAGGACACTAAGCTTATAGCTCACAAGCCTAGAGAAGCCAAATAGCAAGGTGAACCCAAAGAAAAACATATATAGATCCTCCTAGAAATTGGAAGCAAACAAGATCGCAGGGCAAAAGTTGAAAGCATGGGGGCTGGGATAGGGGTGAGGGTATGGGGGGAGGGGAGAGGGGGAAGGAGAAGGGAGAAGGGAAGGACTGGGGAGAGCTTGGGGTAGTGGGAGGGTAGAGATGGAGGAAAGGTGGGTATTGGAGAAGGGAATAAGATATCTACATTAAGGGACTCATTTTAGGATTGGCAAGATACTTGGCTCTAGAGGGGATCCCTGGTGTTCACGGGGTTGTCCCCAGCTAGGTACTGGGCAGCAAAGGAGAGGGTGCCTGAAGTAGCATTGTCCCATAGTCACATTGATGAAGATCTTGATCACCATTATAGAAATTTCGTCCGATGGATGGAGACAGACACAAAACCCACATTCACAGTGGAGCAATGGACTGAGCTCCCAAGGTCCAGTTGAAGAGCAGAAGGTGGGAGAAGATGAGCAAGGAAGTTAGGACCTTGAGGGGCTGGACCACCCACTGAGACCTTGTGCCTGATCTAATGGGAGCTCACCAAATCCAGCTGGACCAGGACTGAACGAGCATGTGATCAAACCGGACTCTCTGAATGTGGCTGCCAATGGGGGCAGACTGAGAAGCCAATGATAATGCCACTAGGACCTATCTCTTCTGCATGTATTATCTTTTTGGGAACCTAGTCTATTTGGATGCACACCTTCCTAGGCCGGGATGGAGGGGGGAGGGCCTTGGACTTTTCACAGGGCAGGGCACCATGCCCTCTTTTAAGGAAGCAGGGGGAGGGAGGAGGGATGGGAGGAGCGGAGTGGGAGGGGACTGGGAGAAGGGGAGGAAGTGTAAATTTTTGAATGAAAAAAAAATATAAAAAAAGAAAATGTATGGGGACCACAAAGATAGGAGAAGCAAACTGGCAATGTAAAATGAGATGGCCACCAGAATTCTATATCACTCCCCCATTTCAATTTTGAAAATATTGGAACTCTGCTTGAGGGTTGAGAGTAGATGTGTAGGTGTGTGTGTCTTAAATATATAATATATATACATATACATAAATAAGCACATATATGTACACACACACCTATGTATATGTATGCTTCAATTTTAAAACATGATTTTTACACAACATATGCATAACATCTTTCAATGAAAATAAAATGAAATAGAGGGGCTGGAGGATTGGTTTAGGGACTAAAAGCATTTACTACTCTTCTAAAAGACTCTAGCTTGAGACCCAGCACCCATGTTAGTGGATCACAACCACTTGTAACCCCAGTTCCAAAGTATCTGACAATTCTGGCATTTCAAAACACAGGTGGCATTCACTCACACAGTCTTTCTCTCCCTCTCTCTCTCATTCTCTCTCTCTCTCTCTCTCTCTGTCTCTCTCTGTGTCTCTCTCTCACACACACAAATAATAGTTAAGAATAAATTTTTTTGAAAAGGAAAGAGAAATATCTTAACATGGCTCTACCGTTTCACTCCATCCATGGTGCAGAAAGCTAGGCTTTCCACTCTGTCTCTTGCTATTTAGCCTGGTTGCAGACATCCCCTTCTCTGTGTTTGTGGGAAAGACTGAGGTTTGCCTGGCTCCAAACTGCTAATCCAAGGAAACATCCTCCATTCCTCACTGGGCTTTGAATCCAAAGGAAAGTTGGAGGCGGCTGTGGCTGAGCAGTTGGAAACACTTTCCAGAAGAGTTAGTGTGTCAGTTTTGCATAGACCTCTCAAACAATAAGAATCACTGAAAGGGCCAGCAGATTGAGTCATTGTTTATTGGGAGCTTTGTGGCCAGGTACTCTTCTGTGGGTTTTCTAAACGTTGTTTCATTAAGTCTTAATAGCCTTTCTTAGAGGTGGGCATTAATATCCCGAATTTACATGGAGACATGTGGGGTTCTGAGAGATAAAGAGCCAGACTTTAAACTGAGGTCGGCCCTAATGACAAACATCCTTACCAACACATTATGGCGCACAGTTTTGCTAAGGGATTTGGCCAGGCGTGAGTCTGAAGTGACTCAGTGTGCTGAGGAAAGGCTGGCTCAGAGACAAGCTGCCTTTAGCCTCAGTGTTAATCCAACTCCTGTTCAGTCCTACAGGCCATTGCAACAGCAGCTGCAGCGAGCAGGCACAGGTCCTCTCTAGGGAGCAGGCAGAACACTCGGCCTAGGGACTGTGACCTGGGCCACGGAAAACCTGCAAGCCATGTGCTCTCAAGAGAAGCCAGACTGCTTTGGAGAAGTTATCTCTTCCAGACTCTGCAAACCCTGGAGAGCTGGTTCAGACAGCGGATGGCAAAGACAAAGTAGAGGGGAAAAGCAGGCAACAGGAATGAAGCTGAGCCTTTGATCTTTTTTAATCATGGCGTTCCACCAGGCACTTTCTGATCATGTATTGCTCAGTTCCCAATGAAAATGGCTTAAGCATGATTTTCCTGGGTAGACTAAGAAAAAAAAATCATCTAGGGAAGCAAGCCAGGTATTAGGTAACTCAAGACCACTTAGGAAATCAAAACAAAGTTACAGCTCCGTTAGTCAAGTGTAATGTTTGTGGAGGGAAGGCAAAGAGGGGGCTCAGGTAGCCAGAAATTTTCCTTATTTCTTTCACCCTGGAAAACACTGAATTCATTCCGGTGCATCTTTTAACATCCATCCAGGCACAGATACAGGCTTTGAACCACCTTTGCATACTAGCTTTTAGCAGTTCACCTTAGAACAATTTGCTTTTAAACTCTTGGCAGAGGCAGGGTTGCCAGATGGACTCTTTGTGGAGTATACATGTTCTGGAAGGAAGAAACTGTCTCATGGGACGTGTCTGATGGAAAACAAAGATGTTCAGTGTATTACTCTACCTCTTAATAGCACTTCATATTTACTGAGGGCTTTATTGTAAGACTTTTACTGTACTGTCTACAACAACCCAATGAGGAGTATGGTGACATTTTCACTGTGCAAACAGAGTTAACACATGCATAGGCTAAGATTTTTACTTCAGAAATATTAGAAATTCCGTACTCAGTGTGTTTTCTGAGCCTCACTTGCCTCTGGTTCTCTGAGATAGTTGGTATGTCAATATAGATCTAAACAATCTGAGTAGCAACATGAGGTGGTACCATAAGTATCCATGCAAAGTATACATTTTTTAAAAATGCATCGTTAGGGAGAGACTATGAAGGTGGGTGTCACTTTCTCCTTACTTGCAAAACTCCAGTGTTTACCTGGCTTTCCTGGTTTATCTACAGTGACTTTACAATTACACCGCTTCTCTGTATTCTCCTATGTGTGCATATCCTCTACGCTCTATCCGAAGTGTCCTTCTCCCACTACCCTCTCTAGCTTAACCCCAAGATAATAAACACCAAATTACCTGCCTGTTCTTTCTCCTCCAGATTCCTTCTGTCTGCTTATCTGTGTGCTAATCCATCTTAGTTTCCTTCCATCTGTCCTCTGCAAGAACAGAAGAAAGAGATATTAAAACTTGGTGCCTCTTTCCAAAGAAAGTAATCAGAGAAGCCCACACACGAGAGGATTCCACTGACAGTCCCATGATAAGTGGTGTAATGACTTCACCATTGTCTGAAGGAAGCTTCCTTCACTGCTGCTTAAGAGCCAGGGAGAAATCCTGGAAGAAGCACCATTGGTCCCAGTAGTTACAGGCACACATTGTCATGCAGGCAATTCACACATCTGGGGATTATTTAGCATTTCCTGTGTGCTACAATGAATTTTATTTCTCTGCTTTACGCAGCTTCAGGTGTCATCACACAAAAAGAAGAGAAAACCACACTAGCATGAAGATTCAAGACCCTTCCTGAGGCAGACATGAGAGAACATTTATCCTTGTATGAAATCCCAGAAGTTTGAATCACAGCCCAGAAAATGATACCTATATGATGCTTATAAATGAGCCACTAATAGCGTGGGAGAACTTACAAAGTGAGAAATATATGTAGCAAGCAGTGGAAACGCTCTGGGATCACACCCAAATCAAGAAGTCGCACAGGCAATGGATGAAGTAGAGAACACTAAGAGCAGGGAGATGCACAGAAGTCAGACCATACAAATTGTTACATGTTCTCTGCAGCCCTACCATAATCTTTCCCACATATTGTGCATTTCTATATAAGCCCACTGATGGAACATGTGCTCTTGGATGTATGTTTCCTATGCAAACATGGCAAGGGGAGAAATACTATGCGCGTTTTTCAGATGAGCACAC
>PVIU01001027.1:216412-247777 GCA_004026605.1 Ondatra zibethicus | reverse complement strand
TTTTTGGTTTTTTGAGACAGGGTTCCTCTGTAGCTTTGGAGCCTGTCCTGGAACTAGCTTGTAGCCCAGGCTGGTCTCAAACTCACAGAGATCCACCTGCCTCTGCCTCCTGAGTGCTGGAATTAAAGGCGTGTGCCACCACCACCACCACCCCCCGCGACATGTTTTTTGTTTTTTGGTTTTTTTTTTTTTTCGAGACAGGGTTTCTCTGTGGCTTTGGAGCCTGTCATATGTTCTTATTATATATAGTTTTGTATTGGGTTTGGAACTCTCTTATTAAAACAAAAGAGGGAAGTGCTGGGGGAACTCCTTCAGCCAATGGCCTTTGTGATGCTGGACCAGGTTGGGCATGGCCTTGGGTACTAGAAACATGCACACATGCTCTTGCTCTCTCTTGGCTGCTGAATTTGGTTCCTGTTCCCTGCTCATGCAGTAGACTGTAGATCTGTGAATCTATCCCTAAATAAAGAGCCCTTTATTATACCCCATTCTGAGCTAGTGTGGATCATTTTATCGCATTCATGTACAGGTATACAGAAATAGGGAAAAAGCCCAGAGGCAAAAGGTAAACAGGTTAATTTAAGTTAAGAAAAATAGGCAAGAAGCAAGCCACACTAAGGCCGGGCATTCATAAGTAATAATAAGCCTCTGTGTGATTTATTTGGGAGTGTTGTGGTGGGCCCCTCAAAAAGCCAGTAAAACATCCCACAACAGTAGGCAGTTTCAAGCTACCCATAATGGATGCTGGGAAGCAAACTTGTGTCTTCTGCCAAAACGACATGTTCTTGACTGCTGAGCCACTCTCCAGACCCACCTCCCAGCTTTTCTAACCTACAACCTAGGTAGTCAGCAAGTCACTCCAGCTCATTCTTGTGAAGTCAAACTACCCTCACCACCACAACAGCTTCATTGCTGGGGTTTCAATGTGTGTCCTTATTCTGGAGGAATGTTCTCCATATGCTAGGTGGACACCATGAACCATGAAGTCAGGTCCCTCTAACTCACACCCACCCGTGGTGTCTCCCAAGACCTTGAATGGTAGTCCGGGCTCTGTCCTCCCAGTTAATCTTGCCTTCTCATCTCAACCTCTGACTTCCGCGCTAGAACAGGATCCTAGGAGACTGTTGATCTTGCTGCAGTGACAACACCCTGCATTCCCCACTTAGGCTTCAGCCAAGAAATGACCACTGGGGCTGGAGAGATGGCTCAGCGGTTAAGAGCACTGCCTGCTCTTCCAAAGGTCCTGAGTTCAATTCCCAGCAACCACATGGTGGCTCACAACCATCTGTTATGAGATCTGGTGCCCTCTTCTGGCCTGCAGGCATACAGACAGACAGAATACTGAGAATACTGTACACATAATAAATAAATAAATCTTTAAAAAAAAGAAAAGAAATGACCACTGCACCTGAAGCACCTTTGCCTGGCCCCCACTAGGCCATAGTCACTGCAAAACCAAACTGTTTGCCTGCACTGCTTCTAGCACACAACAGATGCTTAACCTGCTAAATATATCAGTCTCCACAGCTCACAAGGACGGCTCTTGAGTTCCTGTCAGCCTTAGAGGAGGAAAAGGACCGAGAGGTGAAGCAGGTCAGCTACAGGTCTGAGAAAGAAGGAGGGTATTCCTGGGGGCAGGCTGGAAGTAGGAACAAACTCAGAAGCTGATGCCAGTCCAGTTTTGCTCTCTCCCTTGGGTGAGTAATCAGCCAACAGCCTCCATTTCTTAGCACTTCCTCATACAGACCTATGCTCCTAGATCCCCTATGGAGACCAGTGGATTATGGGGCTTCCAAAACCAGGACTTCCAAAGCCATTTAGTGGTCATAACTGAGCCCATTTGGATGCCAATCGCTTTTCCCTAAACACTAGACTCTGCAGGCCACTATTACTCTGCTTCCAGAGCCTTCCTGGAGTCACTGAGGGGACAAACCCTAACCCAATTAGCCATTCAATCCAGAACAAAAAAGGCAAAGGCCCAGACAGAGCATCCAATCTGGTCTAGGCATCAAGGAAGGTTGTTTTACTTGAAGTAGTTTTACAAGACAACAAAGGGAGGGAGGGGTAGGTCTCCAGCAGCCCAGAAAGCAAAAGAATTACAGCAGAAGGGTTCAGAGTACAAGGTGGAACAGAGTCTGAGGGTCTGAAAAGTGAGCTTTAAAACTCACTGATGCCAGGCGGTGGTGTTGCACACACCTTTAATCCCAGCACTCAGGAAGCAGAAGCAGGCAGATCTCTGTGAGTTTGTCTACAGAGCAAGTTCCAGAACAGCCAGGAATTTAAAAACAAACAAACAATGACAAATCCCTCAGTGGTAAAGAGCACCAGCTGCTCTTCTAGAGGACCTGGGCTCAATTCCAGTCACCCACATGGCAGCTCACAATTGTCTGTAACTCCAACTGTAGGTGACTCAAGGCCTTCTTTTGACCTCTGTGGGTACCAGGTAAGCACATGGTGTGGTGTAGGAGGTCCTTCTGTATTTGGATTGCTTTCATTGGTTAATAAAGAGACTGCCTTGGCCTTTTGATAGGGCAGCCCTTAGGTGGGCGTAGTAGACAGAACAGAATGCTGGGAAGAAGGGAAGTGTGGCAGATGCCATGGTACTCCTGCCTGAGACTGACGCTGGTTAGAAGCTTTCCCAGTAAGCCACAACCTCGTGGTGACGTACAGATTATTAGAAATGGGCTAAATCAAGATGTGAGAGTTAGCCGATAGGAGGCTAGAGCTAACGGGCCAGGCAGTGTTTTAAATGAATACAGTTTTGAAATCCAGCCCTGGGAGCCAACCCAGTCCTGGGACACTGGCAGACCAGGATTGAGCCAACGACCTGACTCAGAGTCCACGACCTCCACTGGAACTAGAGTGGGACTGAACCAGTTACCTAAGACAAAGTGAGAACAAGCTCCACCAGGAGCTTCCAGAAGCCAGGAGCAAACCCGGTCCTGTGACATGAGCAGATCAGGATTGAACCAGTAACCAGATCCAGAGTCAGCGATCGCCACCAGAACAGGGCCTAACTCCAAGCCAAGGACTTCTGCAGGAGGAGATCCAGACCAAGATTTACAGAAACAGATCAAAGCCAGCAGCCTAGACCAAAGTAGGCCTGAGACAGCAAACTCCAAGAACACATCCACAGGAACACTGATCTATCTCCAGGAACAGGAATAACCAACAGGATAACTAGAACTATGACACTGACTGTACCACGAGGAAAACCATCTGAGCTTTCGATCTACTGGCACCTAGAAGATTATTCAACAGAAGCTCAGATAGCACCAACCATACCTATTAGAGGAAAAGATGAGTAGAAAAGGGAAGATCACAAGCTACACCACAAAGAGCGACACAATACCAGTGAAACCCAAAGACACTACAAAAGTAAGACCTGAACAACCAAATATGGATGACCCAGAAGAAAATGATCTAAAAAATAACCACAAGAGAATATCTGAAATTATTAAAGATGAAATGAGAAATTAAATCCAGCCCTGGGAGCCAACCCAGTCCTGGGACACTGATTGAGCCAATGACCTGACTCAGAGCCCACAACCTCCACTGGAACCAGAGTGGGACTGAACCAGATACCTAGGACAAGGAGAGAACAGGCTGCACTAGGAGCAGAAGACAGGAGCCAACCGGGTCCCAGGACACGAGCGGATCAGGATTGACCCAGCAACCAGAGACAGAGCCAGCGATCTCCACCAGAACAGATCTAACTCCAAGCCAAGGACTTCTGCAGGAGGAGATCCAGACCAAGATTTACAGAAACAGATCAAAGCCAGCAGCCTAGATCAAAGTAGGCTTGAGACAGCAAACTCCAAGAGAGCAGACCAAAACACAGGAGCACTGAGCTACCTCTAGGAATAGGAATAGCCAACGAAGTAACTAGAACTGTGACACCAGGAAAAACATCTTAGCTTTTGATCTACTGGCACCTACGAAATTATTCAACAGAATCTCAGACACCACCAACCACACCTATTAGAGGAAAAGATGAGTAGAAAAGGGACGATCACAAGCTACACCACAAAAAACAACACAATACCAGTGAAACCCAAAGACCCTACAAAAGTAAGACCTGAACAACCAAATATGGATGACCCAGAAGAAAATGATCTAAAAAATAACCACAAGAGAATATCTGAAATTATTAAAGATGAATTGAGAAATTACCTTAAAGAAATGGAAGAAAAAACAAACAAAAAATTAGAAGATTTCACCAAATCACTTAAAGAAAACCAAGAAAAAGAACTCAAACATATAACAGAAACTATTCAGGTCTTGAAAACTGAGATAGAAAAAATAAAGAAAACACAAGCCGAAGGAATTATAGAAACAGAAATCATGAGGAAAAGAACAGGAACCACAAATGCAAGTACGAACAACAGAATATAAGAAATGGAAGAGAGAATCTCAAGTGTGGAAGATAAAATAGAGGAAATAGACTCATCAGTTAAAGAAAACATTAAATCTAACAAAAGCTTAACCCAAAATATCAGGAAATATGGGACAACATAAAAAGGCCAAATCTTAGAATAATAGGTATAGAAGAAGGAGAAGAAAGTCAACTCAAAGGCACGGAAAATTTATTTAACAAAATCATAGGGGGCTGGAGAGATGGCTCAGAGGTTAAGAGCACTGACTGTTCTTCCAGAGGTCCTGAGTTCAATTCCCAGCAACCACATGATGGCTCACAACCATCTGTAATGAGATATGGTGCCCTCTTCTGGCCTGCAGTATACATGCAGGGAAAAGTCTGTATATATAATTAATAAATAAATAAAAAAAAATCATAGAAGAAAACTTTCCCTACCTAAAGAAAGATATGCCTATGAAGATACAAGAAGCTTACAGAACACCAAATAGACTGGATCAAAAAAAAAAAGTCCTCTCGCCACATAATAATCAAAACACTAAACATACAGAGTAAAGAAAGAATATTAAGAGCTGCAAAGCAGGGGCTGGAGAGATAGCTCAGAGGTTAAGAGCATTGCCTGCTCTTCCAAAGGTCCTGAGTTCAATTCCCAGCAACCACATGGTGGCTCACAACCATCTTTAATGGGGTCTGGTGCCCTCTTCTGGCCTGTAGGCATACACACAGACAGAATATTGTATACATAATAAATAAATAAATAATTTTTAAAAAAGAGCTGCAAAGGAAAAAGGACAAGTAACATATAAAGGTAGACCTATCAGAATTACACCTGACTTCTCAGTGGAGACAATGAAAGCCAGAAGGTCATGGTCAAGCATTATGCAGACATTGAGAGACCACAGATGCCAGCCCAGGCTACTATACCCAGCAAAACTATCCATCACCATAGAAAGACAAAACAAGATATTCCATGACAAATCTAGATTTCGCCAATACCTAGCCACAAAGCCAGCCCTACACAAAATACTAGAAGGAAAACTCCAACCCAAGGAAGATGGCTCACCAACGAAAACACAGACAATTGATGATCTCATTATAGCAAATTCTGAAGAAGAAAAGAAACGCAAAAAATAAGATCACCAATGATGAAAACCAAATTAACAGGAGATAGCAACCATTGGTCATTAAGATCCCTTGATGTAAATGGACTCAACTCACCTATAAAATGGCACAGGCTAACAGATTGGATACGAAAACAGAATCCATCCCTCTTCTGCATACAAGAAATGCATCTCAACCTCAAAGGGAGATCAAGAGGATACAAATTGGAAAAGTAGAAGTCAAACTCTCACTGTTTGCTGAATATATGATAGTTTACATAAGTGATCCCCAAAATTCTACCAAAACACTTCTACAACTCATAAACACATTCAGCAATGTAGCAGGATACAAGATCAACTCAAAAAAATCAGTAGCCCTCCTGTACACAGATGATAAAAGGGCTGAGGAAGAAATCAGAGAATCAACACCCTTCACAATAGCCACAAATGGCATAAAATATCTCGGAGTAACTCTAAATAAACAAGTGGAAGACTTGTATGACAAGAACTTTAAACCTTTGAAGAAAGATATTGAAGAAGACACCAGAAAATGGAAAGACATTCCATGTTCTTGGGTAGGAAGAATTAATATAGTAAAAATGGCAATCCTACCGAAAGCAATCTACAGATTCAACGCAATTCCCATCAAAATCCCAACAAAATTCTTCAAAGACCTTGAAAGAACGGTACTCAACTTCATTTGGAAAAGCCAAAAAGCAATAAAAGAACTTCTGGAGGCATTACAATCCCTGACTTCAAACTCTACTACAGAGCTACAGTACTGAAAACAGCCTGGGACTGCCATAACAACAGACAGGAGGACCAATGGAACTGAATAGAAGACCCGGATATCAATCCACACATCTTCGAACACCTGATATTTGATAAAGAAGCAAAAAATATCAAATGGAAAAAAGAAAGCATATTCAACAAGTGGTGCTGGCATAACTGGATATCAACATGTAGAAAAATGAAAATAGACCCATATCTATCACCATGTACAAAACTTAAGTACAAATGGATCAAAGACCTCAATATAAAGCCAGCCACACTGAACCTTATAGAAGAGAAAGTGGGAAGTACACTTGAACGCATTGGCACAGGGAATCACTTCCTAAATAGAACCCCAGCAGCACAGACACTGAGAGAAACAATTAATAAATGGGACCTCCTGAAACTGAAAAGCTTCTGTAAAGCAAAAGACATGGTCAACAAGATAAAACAACAGTCTACAGAATGGGAAAAGATCTTCACTAACCCCACATCAGACAGAGGTCTGATCTACAAAATATACAAAGAACTCAAGAAATTGGACACCAAAAAATCACATAATCCAATAAAAAAATGGAATACAGACCTAAACAGAGAACTCTCAACAGAGGAATCTAAAATGGCTGAAAGACACTTAAGGAAATGTTCAACATTCTTAGTCATCAGAGAAATGCAAATCAAAACAACTCTGATATTCCATCTTACACCTGTAAGAATGGCCAAGATCAAAAACACTAATGACAACTTATGCTGGAGAGGTTGTGGGGAAAAGGGAACACTTCTGCAATGTTGGTGGGAATGCAAGCTGGTCCAACCCCTTTGGATGTCAGTGTGGCAATTTCTCAGCAAATTAGGAAACAACCTTCCTCAAGACCCAATAATACCACTTTTGGGTATATATCCAAAGGATGCTCAATTGTGCCACAAGGACATGTGCTCAACTATGTTCATAGCAGCTTTGTTTATTATAGCCAGAACCTGGAAACAACGTAAATGCCCCTTGATCAAGGAATGGATAAGAAAAATGTGGTGCATTTACACAATGGAGTACTACACAGCAGAAAAAAATGGATGGAACTAGAAAGCATTATTTTGAGTGAGGTAACCCAGACACAGAAAGACAATTATCAAATGTACTCAGTTATAGGTGCTTTATAAACATAAAGCAAAGAAAACCAGCCTACAAACCACAATCCCAGAGATCTTAGACAACAATACGGACACTAAGAGAGTTACATATATTTAATCTACATGGGAAGTAGAAAGTATAAAAAGACATGATCTCCTGAGGAAATTGGGAGCATGGGGACCTTGGGGAGGGTTGAAGCAGGGAGGAGAGAGGCAGTGAGGGGAGCAGAGAAAAATGTAGAGCTCAATAAATATCTTGGAAAAATAAAAAAATTAAAAAAAATATTTTAAAAAAATTGAATACAGTTTCTGTGTAATTATTTCGGGGGTTAAGCTAGCCAGGCACCGGGAACGCGGCCCGCGCCTCTCACTACAAATTGGCGCCTATTGAGCTGGACTAAATCCACTTAAAAACCTGAGTGGGCTTAGAATAGCAGCAGGAAAAAAGCCTTGCCATTTTAAAACGAGGCTTCCTGGGCCCTGCCGCTGGTGCAATCTCCGGCTATGGAGCATTTGTGGGCCTGGCTGGTTGTGTGCCCACTCAGGGTTGGGAGAAAAATATCTGAGATCATACCCGTGGCTCAGCTCTTCCTGCCTGGGCAGGCAGCACGATCAGGTCTACTAGGAGTGCACAGGTGGGAGAGCATGGCGGATTTCTGCTGCCATACAGAGAGATGTTTCCAGCCTGCGCAGTGCTCTGCGTGGCAGATTTGACTGTAGTTCAGATAAAAAGCGTTTATATGTTGCACGCTCATTCTTCAGGTTGGACTGCTGAGTGCAGCTCCTGCCTTGTGGCCCCAGAGCTAGCAGAAATGGTACGTCCACCATTTGAAATTGGAGAGAGGTGGAGCCAACATCCAGAGCAGCTGCAACCAAGCTGCTTAACATTTTAAAAGCTCTTCAAGACAGTAGACAATTATTGACAACACAATAGGACAGATTCAGACATAAAAGACCTCTAAATGGGTCACAGTGTTGGATGGCTGAACGTAGGCTTGGGAAAGAAAAGAAAATGATGGGGCTGGAGAGATGGCTCAGCGGTTAAGAGCATTGCCTGCTCTTCCAAAGGTCCTGAGTTCAATTCCTGGCAACCACATGGTGGCTCACAACCATCTGTAATGAGATCTGGTGCCCTCTTCTGGCCTGCAGGCATACACGCAGACAGAATATTGTATACATAATAAATAAATAAGTATTTTAAGAAAAGAAAAAGAGTATAGAGAATCATGAAATAAAGTTAATGCTTAAAAAAAGGGTAAAGTCTTTAAAGAGTACATCTAGTCATAGATTAAAAAATAAAGAAAAATAAGCCACGTAAAAATGGAAAATTCACAGAATGTCTGGATTATGTATTTTATTATTTTCTTTGAACTATTTGACTGTAAAGGAGCTAAATACAGGAGACATTTCATTGCGTGGGCTGCCAAACTAAATCAACATATATGTTCTAAAGGTATGACTTCCAAATTTGGGTCTAAGGATATGGTGATTTGGAGAAGAGGTTCTTCTGAAAGACCTCCGGATCGGGGAGACTCTCACTCATGTCTCAGGATAACAAGACCCCCAGGAACTCACGAGAGTACGTCCTTTCTGCAATCACACGAGGTTTATTGACAATTACCAGCGCTGGGGTCGAGACTCACAGCCCACGCAGGGGAGGAGTTCGACCCCGAGTAGCTGGGAGAAGAAGTTTTTAAGGGAAGAAACCACAACCCAGTAATCCAAAGGGGGTGGGGAGGGCGTCATTGGAAAATTCCGAAAATACCAGTGATCATCACAAGGGGGTAACTCCCTGTTTCTCAAGATTATTCTCAAGATTATAATCTAACTTTATCTTCAGCTAGTTCCTGAAACAGAGTCACTGACCCAGCTAACCTAGATTTTTTCTCTTCTCTTCTCTCTGCTAGAGAGGTCTGGATTTATCCAGGTCTTTCACTTCTTTTGTTTTCACAGAGGATGAGACCCTGTGGATTCCTTCTAGACCAATATGGTATGATAGACCACAGCCTCCTGATAGGTCACCGTGAACACCTTCAGAAAATTACTTCACTCAACTGCCAAATGAGATGAACCTGGCACACAGGATACACCATGAAAGACCTGATTGACAGCGCCCCCATACAGCAGTAAGAAGTTTGGAGAGAAAAAACTATGCCCATATTCCCAAATATTGTTTATAAATGTTCTTTTACATTTAAAGGGGGATATGATATAGATATGAATAATTTGCATTGGTATGGATTTTGCTTTATTGATATAAATTTAAGGTCAATTTTGTTATATGTATATATATTTCTGATCTTGATTAAAGTATTGTGATTGTGTAGTTCATTTAAAAAATGCAATGTAGGGGCTGGAGAAATGGCTCAGTGGTTAAGAGCGCTGACTGCTCTTCCAGAGGACCCGGTTCAATTCCCAGCACCCACATGGCAGCTCACAACTGTCTGAAGATCCAGTTACAAATAAAGTTAAATAAACCATAAAAATAAAAAAAATGTAATGTATAATTAGGAAATATAGGTTGTTAATGGATAATCATCAATAATAGTCAAGCTTGTAGTCATGTTAGTTAGATTTTCTAGATATATAGAGGTATATTTCAGTTAGATAGACATCCTTCATATCTCTCAAAGACTACAGAATATGGCATTTCTAAATGTTTTAATAACTTAGTGCTTTTCATGACAATGAGACACGTCTGCTCTTGGCAGCACCAAGCTACTTCAAGCGGAAGATGGGCATCGAAGAGGCTCCTTAGCCATTTAGGCAAGAAACTGCTCTTGCCTGGACTGTTGCATAAACTGGACATGAAGAACCCACAGAAAAAGGACTGCTGAACTTGCCTAAAGATGAGATGATCCTTCAGGGTTCCTATTTCATGAAAGAGTCTGCGAGGCATTCTGCATGACACAAAAGAAAGTTAACTGAATTGTCTTTAAAATTTCCTGCTTCATGGAAGTGTCTGCTGGATACTATGGGCCTGTAGGCTGAAGATGGGTGCCCCAATGGTACAGAGGAACTTTGGGTGACTGTGCAGGCAGCGAGATGTCTCTGTCATTTCTAGAGTTTTGGAAGTTGCTTACTTCTTGTTTACTTAGGTAATATTATATCCTTCTGGAGTCTTTGATGGAGTTGAAGAATAGATAGATAGTTATAGTTTTCCATTGTTATGATAAAAGATAAAGTAGATCTAAATATGGTAACTGTAGTTCTTGCTTGATAACTGTTTTGTTATATGTAATTTTCCTATGTTAAAATGAAAGCCTTTCTTTTTTGTTTAAACAGAAAAAGGGGAAATGATGTAGGAGGTCCTTCTGTATTTGAGTTGCTTTCATTGGTTAATAAAGAGACTACCTTGGCCTTTTGATAGGGCAGCCCTTAGGTGGGCGTAGTAGACAGAACAGAATGCTGGGGAGAAGGGAAGTGTGGCAGATGCCATGGTTCTTCTGCCTGAGACCGACACTGGTTAGAAGCTTTCCTGGTAAGCCACGACCTCGTGGTAACATACACATTATTAGAAATGGGTTAAATCAAGAGTGAGAGTTGGCCAAGAAGAGGCTAGATATAATGGGCCAGGCAGTAATTTAATTAATACAATTTCCATGTGATTATTTCAGGTATAAGCTAGCCGGGCACTGGGAGCTGGGTGGCAGGACACAGCCAAGGGTGGCTGGGAGGACACGCAGCCCACTCCTCTTACAACAATGGTGCACAGATATGCATGCAGGCAAAACATCAACACACATAAAACAATACGAAAAACGTATCTAAAAAGATCCCAACCTATGTCTAGGATAATGGCTGGTGAAGTTTCTGAGAATAAGTGAGCATTGAGTGCTTAGTCATAAACATAAATATACTACCTGACCCCCCCCCAAGGATCAGGGAATGTCAAGAAAAGGGCAGAAAGCATGAGTTGAGAGGAATGCAACAAAACACTGTCTTAGGGACTCTGATGTAGCTGTGGTCCTAATGAACTTACAACAGCTACAGCTGCTTGCATAGGACCCTCAAAAGACAGGGACTCTTTCAGCATTCAGTCATAGTGGGAGTGGCTCGTGGGTCCCCAACTGGAAGTCACTGTCTTCAGGGACGTAGCCACTGGTGAGTCACTAAAGTTCCAGTGGATAGCTCCATACCTCTGCCCATATGGTAACCCTGGTTAATCACAGTGGGTTGAAAGAACAAAACAAAAAGGCACGAAAGTGGAATAGAATTTATTGGAAGGAGGGGAAGAGTGGATGCAGGGATGCCGGTAAGCAGGATGGGTTATACATATGCATGAGCTTGCCAGCTGGTAGATTAAATATTGTGTCTCAGGAGTCACACAGAGATTCTGCAGCCAGCAGGAAATACTTGGCTGGCAGTGTCAAGGCATTCCCTTTCTGTCCTGGTTATTGCCCACAGAGAGATGCATACTCTAACACATCACTATCACCTGCCAAATGACTTCTCTCAAAAAGGTTAAGGCCAGAGTCAGCCCACCCTCTGGTGGTGTTAAATGATTTTGCAACGATACAGAGATGAGAAACTTGGGTAGGCTGGCTGTTTCTAGTGAGTTAGTTACCCAGGGTTAGCTGGAAGAAGCTGAAGGCAAAAAAAAAAAAAAAAAAAAAAAAAAAAGATCTTGTTCTATTGCAGGATCTTTTCTGGTCAAAACAGAGGGAAGAGCACACTTTCTCACCACTCCTGTTAGCATAAAAGTTGTGCCAACATCCCCCCCCAACACACCCTCATGTGTGAGTAGACACTTGTGTGCACTCACTTGAAACATGCTCTCTTCTCCCTAGAGTGCAATTTGGGAGTGCAATTTGTAAGTAAGCATTTACTTACTACCTCTGTTTGGTACCCATCTCCCATTCATATATTCATTCATTGATTCATCAATCACACTAGAAAACAGAGGACTGACTTGGGCTGGGGCCTTCATCAGTACGGAAATCTGGCTACACAGGGCTTCCCTACTTGTACTTTGAGAGGCGAAAATGCCGAGGAGAGCAGAAGTGGGTTGGGAGGAAAAGCCACCAAAGGAAAGGGTCCTTGGTCCAAAGAAACTTGCCAGTGCTGGCATAGAAAGCAGAAGCAGGAGCTAGAGGGATGGCTCAGTAGTTTAGAGTGCTTGGTGCTCTTGCTGAGGGACCTTTTTCAATTCCCAGCACCCACCAAGTGACCCACAGTCATGAGTAACCCCAGTTCCAGGGGATCTGACACCTTCTTCTGTTCTCTGCGAGTACCAGGCATGCACACAGTGCACACACACACACACACACACACACACACACACACACATTAAATTTAAAAAATAAAATAAAAAAGAAAAAGGGGCTGGAGAGATGGTTTAGTGGTTAAGAGCACTGGCTGCTCTTACAGAAGACTCAGGTTCAATTTCCAGCACCCACATGGCAGCTCACAGCTGTCTGTAACTCCATTTACAGGGCTTCAGATACCCTCATACCAACATACATGCAGGCAAAACATCCATGAACAGAAAATAAAAATAAGTTACATATTTTTAAAAAAGGAAGGAAGCAAGCAGTCACGCATGGTGACACATATCTTTAATCCCAGCACTGGGGAGTCAGAGGCAGGCAGATCTCTGTGAGTCTGAGCCAGACTGGTCTACATAGTGAGTTTCAGACCAGCCCAGGGCTACAATAGTGAGACTCTTGTATGTATGTATGTATATATGTATGTATATACATACATTGTTTTGCCTGCATGTATGTCTATCTGAGGGGGTTGGGTACCCTGGAACTGGAGTCTCAGACATTTGTGAGCTGCCATGTGGGTGTTGGGAATTGAACACAGGTCCTCTGGGAAAAAAGTCAGTACTCCTAACCGCTGAGCCATCTACCCAGCCCCAAGACTCTCTCTTTAAAAAATAATTGGCTTCATGGGGGAGGGTAAGGAGTGCAAAGTTGTTTATTGAATGATGGGTAACCTAGGACCCATCATTATTTGATTTGTTTGTTTTGAGACAGGGTCTCTGCAGCTTTGGTTGTCCTGGGGCTGTCCTAGACCAGGCTGGCCTTGAACTCAGAGATATGCCTGTTTGTGCTGGGATTTAGGCGCATACTACCACACTCCACTATGAACAATTTTTGTTTGCTTTTTTTGAGACAGGGTCTCTCTGTATAGTCTTGGCTGTCCTGTCACTGATTCTGTAGACCAAGCTGGACTCAAACTCAGAGATCTATCTGCCCACCTCTGCCTCCTGAGCTTTAGGATTAAAGGCGTGCGCAGCCATCATTACTTTGCTAAAGAACTAATTTTAAAATTAGTTATTTTGTGTAGCTCGGGGTAGCCTGGAACTCCTGTCTTAACCTTTTGGGTGTGGTGATTGCAAGCCCACACTCAGCTACTAATCTTACAGGTTTTGTTTGTTGATTTATGACCTGGAACTTGGATAGTAGGCTAGCTTGGATCTTTGTAGCCATCCTCCAGCCTCTGAGACTTTTGCATGCAGAGGCACTTTCAGTCTGGGCTCCCAAGCACTTGGGAGGTGAAGGCAGGAAACTGATTGGCAAGCCCAGCCTTTGCTATTTAGCCAGGACATGGGCACATGAGAGTCGGTCTCAAAGAACGAAACAGCTGTGGTAAGATGGCTTGCTTGAGTCCCATGCCCAGGATCCATTTCGTGGAAGGAGAGAACCAACTCATCCTGGTTGTCCCCTGACCCCCACACAAGCGCTGTGGCACACACGCATCTACACACAAGCACAAATAAATGTGATAAAACAAATAAAACCCAAAGACTTTGAGGGTCTAGATAGTTTCACCATGGAGAATGGCCGGATGAGCGCACCAGAGTTGATAGCAGCCACCCAGTCTATTAGTACTGTGCTTCACCTAGTGGGAACCCGGGAAACAGTGGGCTCAGGACAGCCAGGTATTCCACAAAGGTTTCCTGAGAATCGGGAGGGTGAGGTTTACAAGTTGAACGAAGCAGTAAGCCTTGCTGGGAGGTTGTGGGTAGAGACTGACCCGGGAGCACCGGTATAGCGGTGTAGGCACGCCAGGGATCTGCCCCACTGAACCGGAGGCTGTGGTGTTGCAGGCCTTGACGTTAAATAACCAGGACGAGGGGTGGGGAGTAGCGGGTAGAAGGAACTAGTCGGAAGGGAGTGTCCTACGGAAAAGTCTAAACTGACGCAGGCGCGCTCCGGAATGGGAGGGGCTTTACCTCAAGGTTTCGCCGGGTTCCTGGAGCAAATATTTGACATTCCAGGCTTATCGTCGGGGGCGGGGCTTAGGAGGCTGGCTGCGGGTGGGCCATCCGGCTGGGGATTTCAGGGTTCTCCCACCAACCACCTTCCACTATATCTCGTCATTGTGTTTCCGCGCTACTGTGTGGGAAAACCCTGGAGGTGCACTATCCACTCTAGGTTCCCTGACTCCACACTCTTTTCTTGGGTATGAGTTGGGGATACCCCGGGTTCTGGGCTCCCTTTTATTCTAGACTCATATGTAGCACCCCGCTTTTCCGGACACATGAGGTTCTTTAGTCTTGGCTTGGGCATCCTGCATCTCTTCAGTCCCACCCCAGGCTCTTTCCTCCCTCCAGATTTCTAGTTACAGCTGAGTAGAAGGAAAACTATCCAGAGCTCACAGGGCAGCCTGAAAACAACAGTAAGAGAGTCTCACCAAACCCGTGGGAAGAATGGGACTAGTTAGAACCGGGCTAGGATGCAGGCTTTGTAGCCTCACACGCAGGTACGTAGCTCACCGCTAGCCGGTACCTGCCGGAGTGCTTTCAGAATCCAGATCGCACGCCTATCATCCAAGAAAGACGAAAACAGGCAGGCAATCCCCAAGTGGGGTAGGTAGGCTGTCTTCAGGCCCCGACCATTTATTTGGCTTAGCCTCACTTAGGATGCAGCTCTCTAGGGTTTTGAGAAGAGGTGCTCCTTCCCTGGCATCAAGGCCTGAACCTTCGCGTCTACAGTGACTGCGCTTTGCACTGCCGGCACTTCGCCGCCGACGCAGTCCAAGACCGACTCTAACACCTGTATGGACACGTCCTTCCCTGTGATCTCTAGTGACCGCCCACAGCTCTAAGAACCCTTGATCTTTGCCGCCCTCCCTTTCTCCAACCGATCTCTCCCACAGGCTTCCAGTGGATACGTGGTAGCGCTCACTGTCGGTTTTTGACCTTTTGTGACTTCCATTAACCCCCAAGACGCACGTCGTGACTCCCTACAGTCCCTAGATTGGCTCCTGGTGACTTCCACAGGTTCCGCGTGACCCTCGCGGAATGGAAAAGGCCTCTGATCCCGCACATTCTTTTGCGGAGAACTCATTGCCTGCTGGAGAGGAAGTAGGAGAAATAGTAGATTCGTCCCAGGAGTCCCGCAGGACCAAGAGGTGGGACTCCAGCCACCGAGGAGCGCGCAAGCACGCCAAGGCTAAAGTGAGCTCTCGCCTCCTGGGCAGGGTACAGGCCCTCCCCAGAGGTTCCCGGGGCCGCCCCGATCACGTGGCACTCGGGGCCGCAGGTAACTCGCCGGAGTAGGCTGGGACCAACAGCCGCTCAGCCCAGCCCCAAAGGGCACCGCGGGCGGGTCTCTGCAGCTCCCACTGCCACAGCCCCGCCGCAGGTGCCGCCCCCAACACACCGGATCCCGCCCAAGCTCGTCTGTCTGCCGTCGGTCGGTGTGTGCGTGCGCCTCGTCGGTCCGCGTGCGTGTGGCCGAGCGCCCCCTTCCTCTGCGGCCATGACTCCACCGCCGCCTCCGCCCCCACCCCCGGGCCCAGATCCCGCAGTAGACTCCGCCACAGACCCCTGCCCAGGGTCCCAGTCGCTGGTCGTTTTGTTTGGGGCCACTGCTGGTGCGCTGGGGCCGGACCTAGGCTCGGACGAGACCGACTTAATCCTCCTAGTCTGGCAAGTGGTGGAGCCGCGCAGCCGACAGGTAAGGTGGAAAAAAGGTGGCGGGGCACAGCCGTGAGGCACAGCGGCTCATCCGGCTACTCTTGCTGCTCCTAGGCGGGGACGCTACACAAGTCGCTAGTTCGCGCTGAGGCAGCTGCACTGAGTCCACAGTGCCGCGAGGCGAGCGGCCTCAGCTCAGACAGCCTAGCGCGGGCGGAGTCCCTGGACAAGGTGTTGCAGCAGGTGAGCGTGGGGACCCGCGTGGGTTGTGGAACACCTGGGTGACAGAGACGCTACCTCGCCGGCGGGTGGGGGAGGGAGGAGGCGAAGCCTGGAGCGCCGCGCGACCCACTGGCACGGACAGTAGGACAAGGTCTCCTTTGAAACTTTTGAGTGACTACCGCGTGAGCGCGTGCTAGGCCATTCCTAGAGGCACCTTCCTTTCCAACCTTCACAAGGCACCCACTCTTGTTGAGGGGGTGACAATAGCGGTTGAGGGATCCACCCCCGAGGTCCCTTCGTCTCCCCTCCCCCCCACCCCACACTCCCCGCTAACAGAGGAGCGAGGTCCAGCCGATCCAGAAATAGCGTCAAGGGGCTCAAGTTGGGCCCTAAATCTTTGGTCCCTGCTGTCTGCCCTCTTGGGAGCGGCTGGAGCGGGGGCGTCGGGCGGTGTCTGCCTCAGGGGCAGACGCCGCTAGGCGAGGGCTGCTGGTTTAGGCCTGTCCCAGCTGACTGGCCAGGCGTGGGTGCTGTCCGTACTCTACCTGGGGGCTACCTGCCTACTGAGCGCAAAAGCCTAGGGGCATGTACCCCCCAAACCCGGGTCAAGTGGGAGTCAGGCTCACTGCTTTTTCCCTGTCTGCGCTGCTCACTCACCCCCCTTGTCCGAGTTGTAATGAGTGTTAAGTCCTTTAGAGAGGCATAGGTTCTGTCCGCTTCCAACTCTGTGGTTCTTCGTGAGGAAACAAAGATGCTGAATCTGAGCGTGCTACAGAAGGGTTCCAGGCCTGACCTACTGCTCACCTGTGAGGGTGCTGTAGAAAATCTGGGTGTCTTGCTCTGTCAGCCTTAGGCTGAAAAGTGTCAAAGAATTTGCAGGGAAGAGGCAGGAGCGTGTTGGGCAGCCTTCAGAGTGCCACCCCCTCTATGAGTAAACAGTTCAGTGCCAGTTGGTCGATAGGGTGTGGGTCAAAGCTCAGGCTGCCGCTAGTGTCCAAGTGTGAAGCTCTGTCCTTGGTGTTTCTCCGGTCCTGGGTTGGTCAGACCAAGGGGCGGGGCTGCCATTGACCATGAGCCTCCTGGCCCTCAGGCAGGTGTGAGCCTCCCCCACCTGTCTGAGGGTGGCGCCTGGTCCAGGACAGGTTTAACCTGCTTTGCCCCTCCCCTCTCCACCTGCTTGCCTCACTCCACCAGGTGTTTGCTCTGGCCCTACTCCAGACTCCTGGAGTGTGTTTGATGGGGGCTTGGGTTATGTGTGACTGTTCTCATTTGGCCTAGAGGAGGTGACAGTGGACTAGGGCAGGGGTGGGGATTAGGAGCCTGGGATATATAGAACAAGGCCTTCTACTTCCCAGGCAGGGTAGAGCGGAACATCCTGCTGAACCAGCTTTGCAGCCTGAGTCCCTCCCTCCTCCTACCCCCAGTTTCAGCCTGCCTAGCTGTGAATCTATGTCTGAGTCTCCACTCCCTGTCCCCAGTTCTCACAGCTGGTGAGCAGGGATGTGGCTCTGCTGGGCGGGGGCCCCTACGTGCTCTGCACTGATGGGCAGCAGCTGTTGCGACAGGTTCTGCACCCTGAGGCCTCCAGGAAGGTATGCCATTTGAGGGCACAGGGTGGTTGGGTTCGCAAGATCCCTGTCTTTGTGGGGATGGCCAGACACCTCGGTTCACCTCTTCATGCCTCCTCCCATGTACTCCCAGAACCTGGTGCTCCCGGACACCTTCTTCTCCTTCTACGACCTCCGCAGAGAGTTTCATATGCAGCATCCAAGCGCCTGCCCTGCCAGGGACCTCACAGTGGGAACCATGGCACAGGGTACGTGTGATCCAGCAAAATTAAGGTGGAGGGTTGGCTAATCTGTCTGAGCATGTGCACGCTGCTGTATGGGTTATATTGATGTAGGCAAGTCTGGTTTTGGCCTTGTCCTTTAGGGTACACATGTCTGCATCTATGCTGGGATATATCTGGAATGTGGGCATGTCTGTGTTTGGTCTGATGACCTGTAGGTGCATGTGTGAGATGGGTCATAACTAGTCTTTGCTAGGATTCTGCGGGTGTTTAGAGGGGCAACATGGGGTGTATGGACCTAGGCCCTAGTAGACACTTCTCTGCCTGTAGACTTGGGACTAGAAACAGATGCGACAGAAGACGACTTTGGGGTCTGGGAAGTGAAGACTATGGTAGCTGTTATTCTCCACCTGCTTGAAGGGCCCAATGGTAAGATTCTTGCGCAGCTTGTCACCTACTGTCAGGGCTGGGTGATGCCCATTTCTGAGTCCTTTTGCAGACTTGTGACCTTCTCTAAGAGAACACAAGGTGGAAACCCCTCTCTCACCCTCCTCCATTTCCTCGCCTGTCCTATTTTTGCAGAGCTTGGTGGGGAGACCTCCTCCACCAGACCCTGCTGACCCCATGCCATCTCCTCTCAGGTCAGTTGTTTTCGAAGCCAGAGGTGGTAAAGCAGAAATATGAAACGGGGCCTTGGTGAGTGTGGGAGCAGGGGTGGGGGTGACAACATTTGGACAGCTCTGATCCTGTGCCCTGCCCCCACAGCAGCAAGGCTGATGTGGTGGACAATGAGACTGTAGTACGGGCCCGTGGGTTGCCCTGGCAGTCATCAGACCAGGATGTGGCTCGATTCTTCAAAGGGCTCAACATTGCCAGGTGGGTGTGGCAGGATGGGAGGGGTGAGAGGGCAAGTCTACCCAGGAGGCACTAACAACACTGGCTCCACAGGGGTGGTGTAGCACTCTGTCTCAACGCCCAGGGCCGCAGAAATGGCGAGGCCCTCATCCGATTCGTGGACAGCGAGCAGCGGGACCTAGCGCTGCAGAGACACAAGCACCACATGGGTGTTCGCTATATTGAGGTGGGGCTTTGGGCTAGAAGTGGAGCAGGGCAAAGCTGAGTAAGGACTGAGACCTATGGGCTGCTTTCTGTACCCACAGGTATATAAAGCCACAGGGGAGGAATTTGTAAAGATCGCAGGGGGTGAGTGTGCCCCCAGAAGGCCTGAGTTCTATTGTCTTCATCTGTATCCCCCCCACTCTTTGCTTCTTGGGTCCCCTGTGTGTCGGGGTCGGACACCTGTGGTGCATGTTACAAGGATTAAATCAGCAAGGGACTCCTGTTTCTCAACCTAGGCACATCACTAGAGGTGGCCCGCTTCCTGTCCCAGGAAGACCAAGTGATCCTGAGGCTACGTGGACTCCCTTTTTCAGCTGGCCCAACGGATGTCCTAGGCTTCCTGGGGCCAGAGTGCCCAGTGACTGGGGGTGCTGATGGGCTGCTCTTTGTGCGCCACCCTGATGGCAGGCCAACTGGAGATGCCTTTGCTCTCTTTGCCTGTGAGGAACAGGCACAGGCTGCTCTACGTAGGCACAAAGGCATGCTGGGTAAGCGATACATTGAACTCTTCAGGAGCACAGCAGCTGAGGTTCAGCAGGTGAGCCACACTCCCCATGTCCCAGTGTGCTGCTTCTTAGGGTGTGCCTTGGGTCCCTACACAGTGTGATAAACCTGTTGCCTTTCTTACTAGGTCCTAAACCGCTATGCAGCCAGTCCACTCCTTCCCACACTGACTGCCCCGCTGCTGCCCATTCCCTTTCCACTGGCAGGAGGGACTGGAAGGGACTGTGTACGCCTCCGAGGCCTGCCCTACACAGCCACCATTGAAGACATTCTGAGTTTTCTAGGAGACGCAGCAGCTGACATTCGGCCTCACGGTGTGCATATGGTGCTCAACCAGCAGGTGAAGCTACTGCTAGGAAGGGTCCCTGAACAGGGTAGGAAAGGGTGTGTTAGGAGTAAGGCATTTTTATTTGTGGCAAACTGCTTACAAGGTGGTGTGCACAGGGCCGGCCGTCTGGTGATGCCTTCATCCAGATGATGTCATCGGAGCGTGCTCTGGCGGCTGCCCAGCGTTGCCACAAGAAGGTGATGAAAGAACGCTACGTGGAAGTAGTCCCTTGTTCCACAGAGGAGATGAGTCGTGTGCTGATGGGGGGTTCCTTGAGCCGCAGTGGCATGTCCCCTCCACCCTGCAAACTGCCCTGTGAGTGCTTAATGGGCTAGAGGAGGAGGTGGCGTGTGGGAGCCAAGATGTTACAGGCCACCATTTTCCATCCTAGTGGCCCTATCCAGGGAAATTGCTGCTCTATAAATGTGCTCCTTGTGTTTAGGCCTCTCACCACCTACCTATGCCACCTTCCAAGCCACCCCAGCCCTCATTCCCACAGAGACGACAGCACTGTATCCTTCATCTGCACTGCTTCCAGCTGCCAGGGTACCTGCTGCCCCTGCTCCTCTTGCCTACTACCCAGGGCCGGCCACTCAACTGTACATGAACTACACAGCCTACTACCCCAGGTGCATTGCCACTAGGACTCCCTCACAGCCCTGCTGTAACCATTTGGAAGGGACCCGATACATTTCTGTATAATATATAATCCAAGATAATCCAAGATCGATTAGAAATCAGACTTCACTTTGAGATGGCAAGGGAGTTACAGGGGTGGGCTGACAGACTGGAGATATCACTGTAGGGGCAGTGTTCAGAAAGGAAAAAGGATCAAACGCAAGATAAGAGGTGAAGGAGAGGCTGATCTTGGTCTAGGCAGGACGTGGGATAGATGGGATGTATGACTAAATTACTGTCTCTCCTACCCTAGCCCCCCAGTTTCTCCCACTACTGTGGGCTACCTCACCACACCTCCTACTGCCTTGGCCTCTACTCCCACTTCAATGTTGTCACAGCCAGGAGCCCTGGTCCGAATGCAGGGGGTCCCCTATACAGCTGGTATGAAGGATCTCCTCAGTGTCTTCCAAGCCTACCAGGTGAGGCTGTGTGGTTGGGAGGGCCTGAGGGCCTAGCTGAGCCTGGAACGTCATCCCCTAAATCTGTATTATTTCTGCAGCTGGCCCCTGATGACTATGCCACTCTGATGCCTGTTGGTGACCCACCTCGCACTGTGTTACAAGCCCCCAAAGAGTGGGTGTGTTTGTAGAAGAGAAAACCAGGAAACAGAGTGAGCTGATGTCCCCAGCTAACATGCCTTTCCTGAGTCCAGAGTGTCCTCGATCCAGGGGCTTCCTTCTGGCTTGTCAAAGCTCTCAAAGGCACCAGGAAAAGATCAAGCTCAGCACCATTCTCCTTCCTCCCATATACCCTTGTTTTTCTGCCTGCTTACCCTAAAGATGATGGCTACCTTACAGGCAGGACTGGGGTTGTGATGGTGTGACACCCAGGAAGCTTTTGATCCGGTTGAAGGGTGCACCTATCCTTCCGGGAGGCAGGACAGCAGTGAGTCAGCACCCACCCTCAGGATACCTGGACTTCAGAAACAAAGCGCCAGAGATGGCCTTAACTAAGCCGTCTCCAGCCAGAACCAAGGAGCTTCGGATGGCAAAACCACCAGCTAGATGTGATGGTTCATGCCTGTAAACCAGCACTCAGGAGACACAGGGAGGAAGACTCTTTTAAGTCGAAATCTAGTTTGGTCTCCACAGTCAATTCTAATCCAGCCAAGGCTGTATACCCCCCTACCACAAACTACAACCCCCTCCCCCAAGCTATTCTAAATTGTGCTGCTGCAATATCCCCAGAGAATACCAGAGAGCAAGTAGCACTTGCAAACTCAGGTTGAATCTAAAGGGGACTCTGTCAAGGTTTTCTTGTGACACCTTGGAAGACCAGTTGTCTAGACCCCAGCAAACACTGGCATGTCCTTTGCACCCATTAAAGGATGCAGAGCTCATCCTAGAAGGAATTTTGAACTCTATCTTCTCTGTAAAGTAAATGAAAATTCCTGATCAAGCAGACTTTTAACAAGTCACAGGGCCCTTAGCTCTGGCCCGAAGGGTTCTGCGCCAGCCCCAGATGGAGAGAAACTCAGATTTCAAGGACACTGTTGATCATCACTGTTTATTATTTCAGCACTGTAACTGAGAAGCCTGAACTGCTGGCTCATCTTCCCTTTGTATTTGTGTAAGGAGCACAGCACTCCTATAAAAGATTTTAAAATACAAAATATACAAGAAAACACAATTCCAAGTGCTGTAAACATAACTGAGAACCAATTCCTTCACCTAAACATCCACTCTATGAAACACAGTTTCAACTTGAGCCCACCTGAGCCTTAAAGATGACCATGTGTTCTACATATTAAAAACTGGGCCTCTCAACTAGGTCCAGCAGAGGGCTGATGATACTGGCTGGTCCTGGGTGGGGGTGGTTGAACCCAGGGCAGCAGCACCACATACAAACCCAACATCTCTTTTTAATGTTTTCAGCCATGTTTTCTTGTGCCTCTAGTAAACAGAAGGCTGCTCCTTTGTTCCTCACCCCAAGGTGTAGTACAGGTGAGGGGAAAGGGTGTGTGCTAGGAAATGCCCAGCTGCTCAGTGCTGCTACTAGAAATCAATTTGCATAGTCCAATGGATGTGTGCTTTACCATCACAATTTTGCACAAAAATTTAAGTCTTTATCTACAAAGCCAAAAAATATGACTCTTACATGAAAGCTTATACAAAGCTAATATAAAACCGTTACATAGAATACAAAGCTCTATTTGAAAATCTAACCTGTTTTAAATAGGAAAGCATTTCTAATGCTACAGGCATCAAGGTATTTAAAAGGCATCAAAATTTGGTGCATAGCAACTCTGGATCATAGAGGCTTTTATTCTTGAAGGCAGCAAAGCAGCACCCCCAAGGGGTCTTGCAATGACCCTACATGAGGCAGCTACCCCAGGGGAAAGAGGGTGGAAGCAAATTTGGCCAAGTCTCTGCAAGTTCACCTGAGAGGCCAATGCCCTGTAGAAGCTGTGGACTACCAACCACAGGCCCTAAAGCAAATCTCACTATCTACACTCACTGATAAAAACTCGCTTTCAGCCGGGCGGTGGTGGCAAACGCCTTTAATCCCAGCACTCGGGAGGCAGAGGCAGGTGAATCTCTGTGAGTTCGAGACCAGCCTGGTCTACAAGAGCTAGCTCCAGGACAGGCTCCAAAGCTACAGAGAAACCCTGTCTTGAAAAAACCAAAACAACTCGCTTTCAGAGAAATTTGGAAACTATCCAGCTCCAGGAGTGGCCAGAGCAATTTGCTGATAAACTGTTTTCTAACTAGTTTTGAGAGGAGACATCTAAAGCATTGTGTTAAAAACAAACACATATTTCCCTCATTCTGAATCAGTATCTCCTACCCTGTTCACTAGAGGTGGTGGTAACAGGCTAGACCCTGCTTAGGCCTGATGTAGCCTTAGTAAAGAAAGCCCTACCATCAAGGGTCACAATCCCCTAGAGTAACAGCATTGAGTCTTTAGCCAGTGCAGCACAGTGTCTCATTTGTAGGCACTCAATTTGCTTCCTGAAAAAATACACTATTTAACTTGAAAACATACTGTAAAATTCAGGGACTTTAAAAGAGAAGGGTAAAGGCAGGGTTTGGGAACAGTACCCAACTGGGGCACCTCCTTTGGTAGACAGCAGGCTGGAGTTTCTGCTGGCCCCTGCCTCGGACATAAGCCTCACCAGCAGCAGCACCAGGGTGTCTTTGGTGTGGAAGGACAGGTCTATGACACCACCTCATTTTTGGATGTGCCTCAAAGCCTTCTGGATCATACAGTCAGGACACTGTAGGAACAGTCATTGCAGGCTGTAAACAGAATAGGAAATAAGCCTTCCATGCCATGGTGAATCTTAAGTGTTCTCATCTGGAGTCCTGCATTTTCTCTGCCCCTCCTAGTACACAGCTCATTCATGCTTAGCTCCTGACACTGCCAGCCTGACTTTAAGAGTTAAAACTGCAAAGCCTAAACTAACAGGAGACTGGCTTCAAAGACTACAGACTCATGGCAGATGCTCCCACTTGAAAAGTTAGGTGGGTAGAAAATAACTACCCAAGCTAAAATCCTATCTTTGAAATTCACCTTACAAATGACCATTTACCCAAGGTCCTGAGGGAAGAAAACAGCTTGAACATGGAGCTAGTGTAGAGACTGCTTGATGACTATCTAAAGTTGCAGAAAGACTATGCTCTGGAATGTATTCATATTCCAACACTTCAATGATGGAATGGTCTCTTCTCGACTTACCTAACATTGTACTTTTTTATAAAGAGTATGAGCTACATTTGGCTTTATTTCCTATGAATCTATGAAAGGCTTCAGTATGCATGCTAAGTTTTTGAGGTGTAAGCGTGGGCTTAGGATAATTTTTTTGTCTGCCTCTGGAAGGTTTTATCAAAATTTCATATTTTAAAAATATCATCAAGACTAAAGGGCTCTCAAATGACCAGAAAGCAGTACAAATGACTAACCCTAGCTATGCAACCAGGTCACCTGCAGGAGCAGCACCTCTGAAATAGAGAGCCTGCTGCATTCGTACTCAAAGCACCCATCATATAAAAGTATCCTATTTAAATATATATATATAAAAAAGCAAAGCTCATTTTCCCACAGCTAAAACAGCTTATGCTGTTCCTGTTCTTTTACAAAATTCGCCCAAGGCTTGATTGAGGTGGAGGAATGCTGCTTTTCCCACAAGAGTCCAACTCCTGGAACAGGTCCTGAAGTCTGGTTGGAAACCCAAGGTCCAAGAGAGAAGCAGGTAGTGGGCACACAGCTGCAGTGAGTACTGTTAGAGCCCATCAGATCTTCCTATATCTGGGGACTTGGGACGTGGGATAGGAGCATCTCTGCTCACCTCTGGGACTTGGGAAACAGAAATCTGGGACATGTCTCTCCCAATTATCTCGTTCACTGAAAAAGAAAAAGAAAAAGAGTGGTTAGCAACCTCAAAGGAACATGAGGATTACCTCTTACGCACTTTCCTTCCAAGGACTTTGAGTGAAGGTAAAGGCTGAACTTGAAATGTACTCCATAGTGGAATGGCATAAATACAAAGCATCATTCCCCAAGTGGCTGCAGACACCCTCCCCTCTCACTTATGTTTGGAGTTGAAGGAATGGCTAAGCACAGGAAACATTCTGTTAACACTTTGATGACATTACTTTCTGTATGGAAGTTTCGCTTGCATGTATGTCTGAGCACCCTGCACTTTCACTCCTGGTGTCTTAGAGGCCAAGAGAGCGCAGCATCCTGGTAAACCAGAGTTAGAGATGTCTGTGAGGCACCATGTGGGTGCTGGATGTCAAACCCAGATCCTCAGCAACAGCAGCAAGTGCTTTATTTTTTGGTTATTCAAAACAGAGTACAGAGCTCCTCTGCATAGCCCTGGCTGTCCTGAAACTAACTCTGTAGACCAGGCTGGCCTCAAACTCAAGAGATCTGCCTGCCTCTGCCTCCCAAGAGCTGGAAATAAAGGCCTGCACCACAAGTTCTCTTAAGTGCTAAGTCATCTCTCCAACCCCAACAGGAAACATTCTCAGCCTCCTTCCAAAGGCTCAATGCTCCATGAAGAGCTGAAAGGTACTTTTAAGAAATAAATGTTCAAGGATAATTTATTTACTGAGACAGGGTCTCATTATGTAGACCAAACTGGCCTTGAATTCAGATATTCACCAGCCTCTGCCTCAAAACTGTATGACACCATGCCTGGCCATTTTCTTCCCTTTAAAGGGTAAAGTAAACTAAAAGCCCAAAATAAAGAGTCAACAGTCCTCAATACTAGTGCCAATAGATTATGTAGATCACAGCACCTGGCCCACTTTTAGCAGCCACAATCCTTAATCTCACCACCTGAATTTGTCTGTGCCAACACAACCGAAGTAAAAACCATCAGCAGCATCTGCTGTCACCAAAGCAAAAGAAAACACTAATGACAACAAACTTTTTTTTTTTAGAAAATGTTCAAATTAGCAGTGTACTGAAATGTCCTATACAGCAGAATATGCTTCTGTTTATAGCTATTTCTCAAACACAAGGACTCAAACTTGTATTTAACAAGCATTGGTATCGCAAAAAATAAAAACAAAAACAAAACAACAACAAAAAAACACTCCTCAAAACCAGATAAAGAAGAACAAGGTAACCAGGGCATATCTTTTGTGTATTGATAAGTATACAAAATACTCAGGAGGACTCTGGCCCACTTTATTCATTTGTTTATTTGTTTTTCCAGACAGGGTTGCTTTGGAGCTTTGGAGCCTGTCCTGGAACTAGCTCTTGTAGACCAGTCTGGCCTTGAACTCACAGAGATCCGCCCGTTTCTTCTCCCGAATACTAGGATTAAAGGTGTGTGCCACCACCGCCCGGCGGCTTGGCTGTTTTTGAGACAGGGTCTCTCTATGTAGTCTTGGTTGTCCTGGAGCTCACTATGTAGACCAGGCTAGCCTCAAACTTAACAGCAATCCTCCTGCCTCTACCTCCTATCAGGAGCTGTTTTCCCCCATTTCCACCCAGGATGGTGTTAAGGATTGACTCAGAGGACTTTCATCTTTGTAATGGATTTTGGGTCCTATTAAGACTTTATTTAGAAGGCTGGGCATGATGGTACACACCTTTAATCCCAGCAGAGGCAGAGACTGGTGGATCTTTGTGAACTTTAGGCTAGCCTGGTCTATATAATATGTTCCAGTACAACCAGAGTTATATTTTAGGAGACATCCTGTCTCAAAGGAAGAAGGGGAAAGGGGGGGGGGGGACTCTATTTAAAATCCCAGCATGGCAAAAGGATCTCTACGAGGCCAACCTGGTATACAAGTGGAGTTCTAGGATAACCAGGGCTACACATAGAGACCCTGTCTCAAACAAAACCCATCCTCAATTTATATTTACTTCTTGAAACTACAAAGAAAAGTTACCAGAGCTCATATTTTCTTCCTGAACTTTATGATTAAAGGTATAATTATTAAATCTTGTCTGGGTAAACAATTTAATGGAGATTTTTTTTTCATAAGATGGAGGCTACATACAACAGTCACTTTGTCATTTTTACTTGAGGAAACTTAGAAATAAAGGAGTAGTGTATAAATGATTTGAAATGGATAAGAAATCTAGTTAGTATTACTTTATAGTAAGTAACTTGTTTTGTAAGTAATTACTATTCAATAGCAGTTTTACTAAGATTGAATTTTAGATTATCTGGTAAGTGATAAGAATACCATCTAAACTAAATGCATGAAATATTGAATTTACAAGACTATCTGCCAGTATTTGGGAGATGGAGTTGGGAAGTGGGAAGATCAGGAGTTCAAGGATACCTTGACCCTGTCTCAAAAATTTGTTAACTTACTAAAACCTGATCAATGTGCCTTCTCAAGCTAAAGACAGAAATAAATTCTCAAATATTTAGCAGGTATCTGGACTTTTCTGCTGTCTCTATACTTTTTTTCTTTGAGACAGGGTCTTACTGTGTAGCCCTAGTCATCCTGCAAATCAGTATGTAGACCTGGTTGACTCCCAATTTACAGAGAACCGCCTGCCTCTGCTTCTCAAATGCTGGGATTAAAGGTGTGCACCACCATTCCCAGCACAATACAGTCTTCATTAGTAACCGAAGTTTATTCAGCCAGTTTTCTGTACTTCTCAGCTTTCTCCTTTGTAGCTAGTGAAAGTTCTCTAATTTGTAATGTGAGCATCTCACACTTGCTTGGCTTCCTTCTTTCTCCTCTTCCTCCACTCCTTGCAGTGAGCTAAGATTTAGTCATCAAAGTGGTGACTACTTGATGAAATAAGGGAGAAAGAGAAACAAGTTTCTCTTTTTTAATTCTGAGTGCTGGAATGAAAGGTGTGCGCCACCACCACCTGACATGACCCATGCCTTTAATCCTGACACTCAAAAGTAAAGGCAGGTGGACCTCTAAATTCAAGGCAGAGTTACACAGTGAGAACATCTCAAGACAGACACTAAGATTGATACCATAACAGCAACACAGAATATGTAGGGTTTTTTTTGTTATTTTTTTTTTTTTTTAGACAAGGTCTATTTAGCGTTGGGTGTCCTAGAACTTGCTGTGCACAGCAGGCTGACCTTGAACTCACAGAGATCCACCTTCTGCCTCCAGAGTACTGGGATTAAGGGAGTGTGTCACCATGCTTTGAATTATATGGGTATCTTAAACAGTCAAAGCTTTCTCAATATTTTTAATTTTCATCTTTTTTCACTTTTACTTTTTTGTTGTTAGAGACACGGTCTCCTACAGCTCTAAGCAGACTCAACCATGCTATACAACTGATCCTCTGCCTCTGCCTTTCAAGCACTTTTTTTTCTGAGACATGGTTTTGCCCTGTTGCCAATTCCTGAGCTCAGATGGTCTTCTTCCCTCATTTCCCGCAACCAGCTAGAACTGTAAGTGCAGGTCTGTCCCCAGACTCACAGCTGGGTCAGTTCTCAACAGTGGAGCTCTCCTTACACTGGAGTTCATGTTTATACGTGCGTCACGTCCCCATTCCTAATATAATTTTTACACTTTCTATTTTTTGTCTTTCACATCATGCATCTCCATCTTATTCATTTCTGCAACCATTCATATCCACCCTCTGTTCTTGCAGCCTCTCCCACAAAATAAACTAAAATCCAAGAAATAAGAAAAAGAGAAAGAAAAATCAATCTCGCCATGGAAGCTGTACTGTGACACAGTGAGTCAAGCAGTAGACCCTTTTATCCATATGTCTTTACTTGCAAATGTTCACTGCAGAGTGTCACTGGTCTGGTTAGAGGCCTCTGGTATCAGATGTACTATCGATGCTGGGCCCTCATTGGAACTCCTATTAGTTATCCTGCTGTTGCCCCTATCTCCCATGCTCACAATTTCAGGGCTGGCTCACCCATACCTCTGCCAACAGGACTGGCTCTACTGTGTTGCCCACCAAAGCTGGTGGAGGACGGGGGTCCTAATATAATTTAAAAATTAACCTGAATTCTATAAAGCTTCCAACCATAGAATATATTGAAAATATGTACAATGATCAGAAGATAACCTTCACTTTTTACATTACAGAGTCTAACACTAGGTAAAGGAAAATTGCGACGTTGAGCTTTTTACAACCAATTAAGGAAGATATAAAATTAATGGTTAAGATTCCATTCTGGGCAGGCGGTGGCGGTGCATATCTTTAATCCAAGCACTTGGGAGGCAGAGGCAGGTAGATCTCTGAGTTCCAGGCCAGACTGGTCTACGGAGTAAATTCCAGCTAGAATTTTCTTTTCTTTTTTAAAAAGATTTATTTATTTATTAAGTATACAGTATTCTCAGTATTCTGTCTGCATATATGCCTGCAGCCAGAAGAGGGCACCAGATCTCATTACAGATGGTTGTGAGCCACTATGTGGTTGCTGGGAGTTGAACTCAGGACCTTTGGAAGAGCAGGCAGTACTCTTAACCACTGAGCCATCTCTCCAGCCCTATAATTTTCTTTTTAAGAAATCTCTGTGTACAATGTTAAATAGGTCTTTTAAAACAAAACAAAACAAAAAAGTCTGCTTAAATCTGAAGCTGAGACAACACTACATAGGTATTTGAAAGAACACTTAAGTATTGGTCTGTACCCTTTCCTAACAGCAAAAACCGAAATTTGAAAAATAAATACTTCTTTTCAATTTGAGTTAAGGCATGAGACTGAGGAGTTTCACCACACCCCTGTTTTGGAGCACACTCAGAGCTCCTGCATGCTAGATAAGCACTCTAAAACTGAGCCACATTCCTGGCCCCACAGAAGAATCTACTTATCTTTTACTAATCTAGTCTACTGATGGCCCAAAAATATGGTACTCTTTGAGGTAAATTTGAGCTCTGAAGTTATAAATCATTACTCATCCCAATATAAGCACTTTCAATCCTTTCCAAGACCTCTATCAATGTTTGTTACTTTCCATTATCAGTATCATCTCCCCTGGGTAGGTTAACATCTTAAAAAGAAAAAAAAAAAAAAGGAAATGAAAAAAAACAAGCAAATAAACATTAGATCTGACATTCCCCTCTATATCTAATTCTTTCAGTTTAAACTCTGAGTGTTTTCCTGCATGTGTGTCTGTGCACATGTGCAGTACATGGTATCTGAGGAGGTTAGAACAGGGTTACAGATGGTTTGAAACATTATATGGGTGCAGGGAATTGAACCCAGGTCCTTTGGAAGAGCAACAAGTGTTCTTAACCATTGAGCCATTTTTCTTTTTTCTTTTCTGTATAATACATGCTTTATTTTTTTCCATAATATTTACTGAGCTCTACATTTTTCTCTGTTCCCCTCCCTGCCACTCCCTCCCCTCCCTCCTTCAACCCTCTCCCAAGGTCCCTATGCTCCCAATTTACTCAGGGATCTTGTCTTTTTATACTTTCTACTTCCCACGTAGATCTATGTAAGTCTCTCTTAGTGTCCATATTGTTGTCTAAGTTCTCTGGGATTGTGGTTTGTAGGCTGGTTTTCTTTGCTTTATGTTTATAAACCACCTATGAGTGAGTACATGTGATAATTGTCTTTCTGTGTCTGGGTTACCTCACTCAAAATAATGCTTTCTAGTTCCATCCATTTTCCTGCAAAATTCAAGCTTTCGTTATTTTTTTCTGCTGTGTACTACTCCATTGTGTAAATGTACCACATTTTTTTTTTAAATCCATTCTTCGATCGAGGGGCATATTTAGGTTGTTTCCAGTTTCTGGCTATGACAAACAAAGCTGCTATGAACATAGTTGAGCACATGTCCTTGTGGCACGATTGAGCATCCTTTGGATATATACCCAAAAGTGGTATTATTGGGTCTTGAGGAAGGTTGTTTCCTAATTTCCTGAGAAATTGCCACACTGACATCCATAGGGGTTGTACCAGTTTGCATTCCCACCAGCAATGCAGAAGTGTTCCCTTTTCCCCACAACCTCTCCAGCATAAGTTGTCATCAGTGTTTTTGATCTTGGCCATTCTTACAGGTGTAAGATGGAATCTCAGAGTTGTTTTGATTTGCATTTCTCTGATGACTAAGGATGTTGAACATTTCCT
>PVIU01001027.1:65325-216312 GCA_004026605.1 Ondatra zibethicus | reverse complement strand
TTTGTATATTTTGTAGATCAGACCTCTGTCTGATGTGGGGTTAGTGAAGATCTTTTCCCATTCTGTAGGCTGGCGTTTTGTCTTGTTGACCGTGTGCTTTGCTTTACAGAAGCTTTTCAGTTTCAGGAGGTCCCATTTATTAATTGTTTCTCTCAGTGTCTGTGCTGCTGGGATTCTATTTAGGAAGTGGTTCCCTGTGCCAATGCGTTCAAGCATACTTCCCACTTTCTCTTCTATAAGGTTCAGTGTGGCTGGCTTTATGTTGAGGTCTTTGATCCATTTGGATTTGAGTTTTATGCATGGTGATAGATATGGGTCTATTTTCATTTTTCTACATGTTGATATACAGTTATGCCAGCACCACTTGTTGAATGTGCTTTCTTTTTTCCATTTGGTATTTTTTGCTCCTTTATCAAGTATCAGGTGTTCAAAGATGTGTGGATTGATATCTGGGTCTTCTATTCCGTTCCACTGGTCCTCCTGTCTGTTCTTATGCCAGTACCAGGCTGTTTTCAGTACTGTAGCTCTGTAGTATAGCTTGAAGTCAGGGATTGTGATGCTTCCAGAAGTTCTTTTGTTGCCCAGGATTGTTTTGGCTATCCTGGGTTTTTTGCTTTTCCAAACGAAGTTGAGTACCATTCTTTCAAGGTCTTTGAAGAATTTTGTTGGGATTTTGATGGGCATTGCGTTGAATCTGTAGATTGCTTTCGGCAGGACTGCCATTTTTACTATATTAATCCTGCCTACCCAAGAACATGGGAGGTCTTTCCATTTTCTGGTGTCTTCTTCAATATCTTTCTTCAAAGATTTAAAGTTCTTGTCATACAAGTCTTCCCCTTGTTTGGTTAGAGTTACTCTGAGATATTTTATGCCATTTGTGGCTACTGTGAAGGGTGTTGATTCTCTAATTTCTTCCTCAGCCCTTTTACCATCTGTGTATAGGAGGGCTACTGATTTTTTTGAGCTAATAATCTTGTATCCTGCTACATTCATTGAGCCATTTTTCCAGACCATAGTTTGTCATCTGAGTTTTGTTTCTGCTCTGTTTTACCTTCTACTAACTATATACACATACTTTTTTTTTTTATTAAACCAACCTAACTAATAATAAACATCACTACTGTCAAACTGCTGCTCTACATATAGGAACAATACTAGATTAAATACTAGATAGAACTGGAACTAACTAAGTAGACCAAGCTAATCTTGAACTTACAGAGATCCATCCATCTACCCCAGCTTCCAAGTGCTGGCTGGGTTTAAAGACACACACCAACCATTCCCAACCCAGTCCTCTGGCTATTATAATTCTCCGGAGTTTTCAATACTGGGCTAGCTAATTTTTATGTCATTTTGACACAAACTTGTTGTCTGAGAGATTAATCTATTTTTTCATTTGAGAAAATGCTTCCATAAAATCAAGCTGCAGGCAAGCCTGTAAGGGCATTTTCACAAGTAGTGAATGATGTGGGAGGGCCCAGTTCATTACGGGTGGAGCCACCCCTGGGCTAGTTAGTGGTCCTGTAATCTATAATAACTGCTGGTTGAGAAAGTCACAGGGAGCAAACCAGCAAGCAGCACTCCTCTATGGTCTCTGTATCAGCTTCTGCCTCCAGCCAGGTTGCTGCCCTGCTTAAGTTCCTGTCTGCTCTCACTGCTTTTTATGATGAACTATTACATGTAACTGTGAGTAAAATAAAACCTTTCTTTTCCAAGTTGCTTCTGGTCCTGGCGTTTCATCACAGCAATAGTAACCCTAACTAGGACACATACCCCTCCAACTGCTAATACTTTATCCCTATCACAGACAAGAATTACATAACACCAGAATAGGCCTGGATTTTGAAAGAAGCCAGAAATCCAGAGTTCTAATATCCTATCTGATAATCAGGAGGTCTCGAACTCCTAAAATATTGGGGCTAGAGAGATGGCTCAAAACCACCTGTAACTCCAATTCCAGGGGACCCAATGCCCTCTTCTGGTTTCTACAGTCACCAGACACACATATGAACCAGACACACATATGATACACATGCATGCAGACCAAACATTCATACAAAAAAAAAAGTCTTTTTTTTTTCCCCCAAGACAGGGCTTCTTTTTGTAACAGCCCTAGCTGTCCTGGAATTAGCTCTTGTAGACCAAACTGGCCTCAAACTCACAGAGATCCACATGTCTCTGGCTCCTGAGTGCTGGCATTAAAGGCATGCACCACTGCCGCCCAGCTAAAAAATATCTTAAAATACTGAGTATTAATCATGCTTTGTATGGCCTTTTCTTTTCCTTTTTTGAACATTTTTTTAAAGGGTTTATTTATTTATTATGTATACAGGGTTTTTCCTGCATGTATGCCTGTAGGCCAGATGGGGCACCAGATCTCATTACAGATGGGTGTGAGCCACCATGTGGTTGCTGGGAATTGAACTTAGGCCCTCTTAAGAACAGCCAGTGCTCTTAATTGCTGAGCCATCTCTCCAGGCCCATGTATGGCCTTTTCTAAATATAAATTCATGGCAGCTGACAATCTAACTCTAGTTTCACAGGCTCCAATGCACTCTTCTGGCCTTTGAGGGCACTGTAACCATGATATACACAGACATACATGCAGACAAAATATCCATATACACAAAAGAAAAATAATTAATCTTAAAATCAAATTCAAATGTCATTTAGGTAATTAAACCTACATATTTGAAATTTTATCACATGCTTCTCCTCTCCCCAATATTGAGGATTAAACCCTGGACTTCTCTACATGCTAGACAAGCACTCTATAATAATTTTCTTCTTTATATGGGGCTTGGTGGCATATGCCTTAATCCTAGTATTAGGAGGTAGAGGGAGAAGCATTCAGATCTCTGAGTTCCAGGATAGCCAGGACTATACAGGGAGACTGTAGAAGAAGAAAAGGAAGCCAGGTGATAGTGGTGCAGATCTCTGAGTTTGAGGTCAGTCTGATCTACAGAATGAGTTCCAGAGAGATGCTGGAGAGAGAGAGAGAGAAAGAGAGGGAGAGAGAGAGGAGATGATGACAAGGATGATGTCACAATTCTGAGATACTATCATTAATATCATCAAGTTTCCTAGATTGTCCTTGAACTTGAGACCCTCCTGCTTCAGCCATCTCAGTAGCCAGGAATATGGGCATTCACCACCATTCTCACCTACATACTTTATAAGTGTCTTTAAAAGAATCTGAGAAAGAGTTGATCTGACAGTGAGGGAAGCCTTCCTAGACAGATACTGAGGTTCAGAAGCCAAAGGACGTGGTCCTATTCTTACAGAAACTATGTTCTACTTGATGGCTTTCTTCCAAATGGAGCCACAGATGAACTACAGGGTACAAATGTGGGTCTAAAGGCAGATCAAAGATAAATATTCTAGGTCACTTCTTCAAACTGGACACAATTTTCTGCTTTATCCTCTATTATATACTGTCTTATATATAACTTACAAGTATTTAATCAGAACTGTGTAGGTTTAATACACCTGATCAGCAACCAAACTTTATTTTTGAAAACCTGTATTTAATGCGTATGTGTGCCTGTGTGCCCATGCCACAGTGCACCCGTGGAGGGAGTCAGTTCTCTCCTCCCACATGAGTCCTAAGGATTGAACTCAGGTTAGGCTTGGTGACAGGCACCTTTACCCACGGAGTTATTTCATCAGACCAGTAACCAAACTTATTCAGTACCTAAGCCATAAAATTTATATACTGAGAAGTCCCTTTGTTCTAACAAATCTAATTAAATACTTGCTACTCATTAAAACAATCTAAAATTTTAAGTTCAGGTGTGAGAAGCTTAGTGTGGTTGGATTTTAAAAGCAGAATCTTAAGAGTCAAAGTGTTCCTACAAAGACAATGAATGGGCCTACCAAGAAAATGCCTGTGCATACCCCTCCTTTGTAGCACATGCAAATCCAGCCATGACATGCAAATACCAGACTAGGGCACAAGAACAATGACACATTTCAATCAACACTCACCCTCTAGATTCTCCAGAAAGGAACTGGACATGAGAGCTCACTGTGATTAGGCCATTTCACTGTTGAACCTGATGGCTGGTGTTCCAAGTCAGACATAAACTGGTCTGTGTCAGAGAAGACAACATCACTACTAAATGGAACAAACCAGAGGGTGAAAATTCACTACACTAACTATTGTTTTCTGTTTTGTTACCTAAGAGTAAAAGGAATTTAATTCTTTTACTTATCAATTACTTTTACATATAATGGCTCCCCATATTTTGCTAGGCAATCTAATACTGGAGTCCAGAAAATTAAGGTAACAAATAATTTTTCATTGTTGCTTTGTTTTTCGAGACAGGGTTTTTCTGTGTAGCCCTGGCTGTCCTGGAACTCACTCTCCAGGACTGGTTTGTAGAACAGGCTGGCCTCAAACTGGCCTCTGCCTCCCAAGTGCTGGGATTAAAGGTGTGAGCCACCACCACCCAGCCTCAAATAATTTTTAACTAAAAAGGTAATGCTTTTAAATGAGTTACAATTACAGCTCCCCTCTCCCACCCTCCGGGACAGGGTTTCTCTGTGTAGCCTTGGCTGGCTGTCCTGAACTCAGAGATCCACCTGCCTCTGCCTCCAAGTGCTGGAATGAAAGGTATTTGCCTCCACCGCTTGGCTGCAATTATGGCTTTAAGGAGGTAAATTCAGCTTTAAATACACAGTTTTTATTATTGTAGATAAAAAGTTCAAAAGCCTCCTCCTTTGACCTATATGAACTATTCTGGGCCTTTACTGTACAACACTATAATTCCACTCTGGAGAAAAAGAATCTGTATGTAGCATCTCTAAACACTAATTGATATCCTCATCTTAAGCAAACAAAAGATGAACTAATTTGTAGTGCACCTTACAAAGGGGTTTAAAAACAAAACCCAGAGATTTGTTATATAATTTTTTTGTGCCTCAAGGTTTTTTTTTTTTCTCAATTTCTAAGAGGTCAGTTAAAATTATCCATTCTAAGGGTGCCCAATCTTGTTATAAACAGACTCAAAGTGTGGGTGGGATGTGTGATTAATATATATATATATATATGTACATATATATGATGACTAAATGGATTTTACCCAAGAAAGCAAGAATGATTTAATATAAAAATCAATAAATATGCAACATTAATAGAATTTAGGAACAAAAAACATCTCAGCTGATAGAGAAACTATGTCACAAAATTCAAAGCTTTTTCAAGATAAAAACAATAAGCTAGGAATAGAAGGAATTCCCTCATGATAAAAGCTACACATGACAAACTCAGTTTTGTTTTGTTTTTTTTTTGGTTTTTCGACACAGGGTTTCTCTGTAGCTTTTGGAGCCTGTCCTGTAGACTCGCTCTTGTAGACCAGGCTGGCCTCAAACTCACAGAGATCCACCTGCCTCTGCCTCCCAAGTGAGTGCTGGGATTAAAGGCGTGCGCCACCACCACCCGGCCTTGACTCACAGTTACTATAATACTCACAGGTGAAGGACTGAAAGCTTTCCTCAAGATCAGGGGAAGATGTAAAACTGTCTCTATTCATAAACGGCATGATCTACGCATATGACCCTAAAAGACAGTGGTGGTGGTGGAACATGCACACCTTTAGGGAGGCAGAAACAGGTGGATCTCTGTGAGTTCAAGGCCAGCCTGGTCTATTGAGAGTTCCAGGATAGTCAAGGCTATGGGTAAAAACCCCTTTCTTAACAAACTAACAAAATTAAAAAAACAAAACCACTACCACCAACAAAAACCAATCCTAAAAGACTCCCTCTATACACACATAAAAATGTTAGTGCCAAAAGCTATCATAGCAGTACAAGCCCGTAATATCAACACTTAATAGATGGAGACAGAAAGACCAGTTCAAGGTCTACCCCAGCTATACAGCTAGTTCAAGGGCAGTCTGTGCTGCTAGAGATGGCTCAGAGGTGAAGAGCACTTGTCACTCTTACACAGAACTGTCTAGCACTCCAGTTTGAAAGGATCTAAAACCCTCTTCTATCCTCCAAGGCATCAAGCACACACATGGTGCACAGATACACATGCGGGAAAAACATTAATACATACAAAAATAAATAAGATTTTAAAAGTACTTAAAATTAGTGCTAATAATTGAAGTGTGGATATTAAATCAACACACACACACAGTTGTCTCTCCTTCCTTTTTCTTTCTGTTTTTTGAGATAGGGCTGTCCTGGAACTCACTTTGTAGATCAGGCTGGCCTTGAATTCAGAGATTGGCCTCCCTCTGCCTCCTGAGTGTTAGGATTAAAGGTGTGCACCACCACCATCCAGCCTGGATCCTTACCTTATGTAGCATATAAAAATTCAAGATGGACCAAAGACCTAAGTTAGAAAGCTAAAACTTAATTCTGAGAAAATATGACAAATCTTAAGTATGAAACCAAACCAAAAATACAGCCAATAAAAAGGAAAAATTAACCTGAACTTAAATATAATTTCTTTAAAAATTTATTTATGTATTTGGATGTATGCCTGCAGGTAAGAAGAGGGCACCAGATCTCATTATAGATGGTTGTGAGCTAGCATGTAGTGACTGGGAATTGAATTTAGGACCTCTGGAAGAGCAGCCAGTGTTCTTAACTGCTGAGTCATCTCTCCAGCCCAAATATAATTTTTGAGACAGGTTCTCACTATGTAGTCCTAGAACTTGCTATATAGATCAGATTGGCCTCTGAGATCCTTCTGCCACTGCCTCCCAGGTGCTGGGAAAGAAGGTGTGCACCAAAATATCTAGCTAATATTAAAAAAAATTTGAGCACTAAAAAACACTTTCAAGACAGTTAAAAGTTGGCCAAGAAGGCCTCTGAGACTCCCAAACAATACAGGCTATTGCCACTGATGCTGACTGTGTAACAGAATTAGCTGACAACACCACATGCTTTGGTTGCAGGATACAGAAATCAAGCTGGAACTGAATGAAAAGTTTCTTCTTTGCTGGATAGCTTTCACAGTGATGGAAGATGCTATGCAGGCTGCTTGGTGAGAACTGTCTTAGTCTACTGTGGACTCTATGCGCTAGACCACTGACCTGCCAAAAAAGATGGGCACACTATTGCCACAGAGGCATGACTGCTATGAAGATAAACAGTTGCTTTCTGATTGAATTAAGGCCTGTTCCTAAGAAGAAAATTCACACCTGATGCTGTAAACCTGGGCAAAAATCAGTAGCTGGTGAGATAAACACTTATGAGGAAGCTAATTGCTTTGTTGAATCAGCATGATAACCTGCCTTCTAAATATTCATGTTTATGTCCCTACATTAGTGTTGCTATTGATTTGGTCAGAGAAACTTCTTTTTGCAATGGATGGTTGCAAAGTGGAGAAAATCCTGAGTGAATGTGTGCTGTTGATATGCACACAACCATGTCAATGACCATAACCTCAGATCCATGAAAAAAATGGCGAAGCCTTCCCCAAAGGGTGAAGCTCAGAGGGATGGCAAAGCCTTCCTTTGGTCCATGTTTGGAGGCTGACAGTTTGTGCAGAAAATGTCCACCACAGCTTTCTCTATGCAGATATTTATGGCCTGAAGACTGTTCCCCTACAGAGACTGCTCCTACTGAGATTAGCTAAACCTGTCATCTTAATTCAGATGTACACAATAACCCTGCCTCTCTGCTCAAATGTGTATGATAAACATGCTGAGTTTCTAGGGTGCTGAGGTTTCTCTATCAGAGAGCCCAGTCTACCCAACCCCAGCTTATTTGCATGTTCACATCTGTCATTTCTCTATTCCACTACTGCCCCAATCAGGTCAGGTCCCTGGAGCTATACAAGAACCCAGCAAAGTGGTACCCTGATGGGGACTTGATCAGGAACTTAAACATGCACACCTGACTACAGGAAACTCTTACTGGTCAGACAAAAGAATGGTCTAGGTAATGGAATAAAGAAGAAATAAGGATAAAGGAACAAATAAAGGAAGAGAGGGGAGCACAATTCAATTTGTTAGGTATAAGACACTGGGACAGGTAGAATATCTAGACAGGCAGTTAACAAATAAAATCTAGAGCTAGGGAGTTACATGTTGGTTCTTTGGGAGATTTTGGGAAACTCAGAAGTGGGATGGAAGCATTGCAGCTTCATCAATTCTTAGACTATGAGACTATGTCCTTGGTTTCTTGAAAAAGAGACAGTAAGTTTGGCGACTTCAGAAAGAAACAGGAGAGCGGCTGAGGAACAGAGCTTTTTTGCTTTGGGTTTAACTGCTTTCATGTTAACATTAAGAGGAAAAAAAAAAAAAAAAGCTCCACAGGTTACAGACACATAGAGGTGGGGCTCTGGATGGGTAGCCATGTGAGCCACATGATTTGGCCTTTCAGTGGCCTGAATCTCCAAAGCCCAGATGTGACCTCAGTACAATAGAGGTTGCTGTATACCGGAGGACAGGAAGGTAGCCAAAAGCAGGGAATGGGAAAGCACAGATAGATGGAAAAGGCCTCAAATTCAGAGATCTACCTGCCTCTGACTCCCTAGTGCTGGAAATAAAGGTGTGCACCACCACTGCCCAGCATCCATAGTGCTACTTGTTGTGTCTGGTACCCATGCAAGGAGGACCAGTCAGGGAACAAGTCTAGTGGTCCTATGCTTTTTCATCCAGTGGCTTGGTCACATCTTCCTGACCTGTTTATACTGAGTCCCTCTGTTTTTTGTTGTTTTTTTTTTTGTTTTTTTTTTTTTGAGACAGGGTTTCTCTGTGGCTTTGGAGCCCGTGCTGGAACTAGCTCTTGTAGACCAGGCTGGCCTCGAACTCACAGAGATCCGCCTGCCTCTGCCTCCCGAGTGCTGGGATTAAAGGTGTGTGCCATCACCGCCCGGCAAGGTTTTTTTTGTTTTTGTTTTTTTCGAGACAGGGTTTCTCTGTGGCTTTGGAGCCTGTCCTAGAACTAGCTCTTGTAGACCAGGCTGGTCTCTTACTCACAGAGATCCTCCTGCCTCTGCCAAGAGTCCCTCTATTTTTCAGAGTACTGCTATAACCACCTGGAGTCCCAGTAAGCTCCATTCAACTATGTGGGGTGGACTACAACCCTGCAAATTAGATAACAGAATTAGCTGGGATTCATCTAATGGGTGCTTGGATTCAGAGTAATGATAGCGTAGGTGAGGCCAACTATGTTCTATATCCTAGAAAAGCAAAAGGCTTATGATTAGATTGGTTTCTCCTGCTAATATTGCAAAAATTATCCTTAACAATCTTCAAGACTTCAATCCTTTATACTTGTTAAACATTCCTGGGGAGGGGCGCACAGAAGCTATTATGAGTTTCCTTCTTTATCATCCTTACAGTCTGGCATTAAGCACTGCAGCAAACTGTCCCTGAACTAAGAATTAAGATCCATTCTGAAGCTGGGCGGTGGGTGGCTCATGCCTTTAATCCCAGCACTCAGGAGGCAGAGGCAGGATGATCTCTGTGAGCCAAGTGAATGAAGTCCTAAGTGAATATGTGGTGTTGGCATGGGCATGTCAAGGACCCAGACCTCAGACCAAGGCTCAGAGGGATGGCAAAGCCTTCCTGTGGTTCATTTGTGGATGTTGCTGTGTGCAGAAAATAGTTGATAGTGTGAGCAGAAAAATAGCTTTCTCCACCCAATATTTATAGGCTGAAGACTGCTCCCACTGGGATAAGCTAAACTTGTCTCAATGCAGCTGTATTCAATAAATCCTACCCTCCTGATTCAGCATTATGCAATTATGCTGCCTCTCTATTCAAATGTATACTATATAATAAATACGTATACATATTATCAGATAATAAACAAACTGAGCTTCAGGTGTACTGAGGCTTCTAAATCAGAAAGCCCAGTCCATCTAATCTTAGCTTTTCTTCAATCCCTTGCCAACTCAGTCAGGTCCATCCCTAGATGTGGCAAGTGGAGTTACTGTAGAGATTCACAACCATTTAAAGTGCTGAGAATAAGTCACTGTTGAATGCTCAGTTGCAAATGAGATCTTTTTAAAATATTTTATATATGCACACTGAATGTTTGTCTGAATGTATGTCTATGTATCACATGCATGCTTGAGCTCCAAAGGCCAGAAGAAGTCATCAGATCCTCTCTAACTGGAGTTAAAGGTAGTTGTCAGATATCATGCGGGAACTGGAAAACTGAACCCGGATTCTCTGGAAGGGCTGTCAGCGCTGTTATCCTCAGAGCAATCTCTCCAGCTCTCTAGATGAGATATCTACAGCATCCTTTCCAAGGTACAGGGAATATTACCAGAGAGCATTAAGAGTGGAAAAACCAGCCCCCAAAGCTTTTTCCCCCCTCAATACAGGGTTTCTCTAACAGTTCTAGCTGTCCTGAAATTAGCCCTTGTAGATTAGGAAGGCCTCGAATTCACAGAGATCCGCCTGCCTCTGCCTCCTGAGTGCTAAGATTAAAGGCGTGTGCCACCACTGTCCCATCCAAACAAAACTTTTGACCCTAGTAATAATCCATCTTCACTGGGTGGTGGTGGTGCATGTATTAAATACTAGCAGTTAGGAAGCAGAGGCAGGTGGGTCTCTTTGAGTTTGAGGCCAGCCTGGTCAAGGAGCTAATTCCAAGACAGCCAGGAACACACACAGAAAAACCCCACCATCCAAAATAAAAAAACAAGAATAAAAACCAAAACCCATCTTCTAAGTAGCCTGGAAAGAGGACACAAATAATAAACTAGAATAACATATCTTTAAAAATTGGTTTTGCTATTTCGCCCAGGGCAGACTTTAGAGAGCTACTGTTATATTTACAAAGTCCAGAATATGCAAAGAAACAAATCAGAGCTATTTTAGAAACTACTAAACAGGGGCTGGAGAGGTGGCTCAGAGGTTGAGAGCACTGAGTTCAATGCCCAGCAACCACCCTGTGGTTGACAACCATCTGTAATGAGATCTGGTGCTCTCTTCTGGCCTGCAGGGATACACGCATACATAAAAACAAAAACAAAGCAAAAGAAAAAAAAAACAATTAAACACATGCAAGAGTAGTTAAATTTCACACAAACCTGGATTCAACTCCAGTCATAATATTTGTAGCCACAGCATACTATGAGAATGCTTAGCTCTCTGATCAGTGTCTATACCAATAAGCCTAATAAGTTACATTTTATATCTTGTTATTAAAAAGGCTACAACTGGAGCTGAACAGATGGTTCCATGGTTAAGAACACTGTCAACTTTTCCAGAGGACACAGGTTCAATTCCCAGCACTCACATAGCAGCTTGTAATCATCTGTAGCCCCATTCACAGGGGATCTGAGGGCACGAGGGACACCTTGTGGTACGTAGAAAAAAACGCTCATACATATAAATTAAATTAGGTTTTTTGTTTGTTTTGGTTTTTTGAAGTAGGATCTCACTGGCTGAACTGGAATTCACTATGTAGATCAGGCTGGGCTCCAACTCAGAGATCTGCCTGACTCTGTTCTTGAAACATTAGGATTAAAAGTGTGCACGCCACCACATCCAGCAAGTAATTTTTTAAAAAGGCTACAACTAAGTTGTTTTTGTAGATACATAAATTCACTTGATATAACAAAAGAGCTTTTCAAATGTTTTCTCACTGGATCTAGAGTGAGATCTATTTTTTCTTTCTCTTCTTCCTCCTCTTTAAATTATTTATTCATTTATATATTTTTTAAAGACAGGTTCTCTTTATTTTGTAGCCCTGATGGTCCTAGAACTCATTATGTAGTAAACCAGCTGGCAGATCTCCTCCCTCTGCCTCCCAAGTGCTGGGCTAAAGTCATGTACCACCACACCTAGCTGAAACTCATTTTTCTTACTGCACATTCCAGGGTAATAGTGTCTTAAGGTCCTGAATCCTTTTCTATAATCCAAGTCTACATAAGCATTCTTTTTTTTTTCCTTTCTTTTTTTTTTTTTTTTTTTTTTTGAGACAGGGTTTCTCTGTAGCTTTGGAGCCCGTCCTGGAACTAGCTCTTGCAGACCAGGCTGGCCTCGAACTTACAGAGCTCCGCCTGCCTCTGCCTCCCGAGTGCTGGGATTAAAGGCGTGTGCCACCACTGCCCAGCCAAGCATTCTTTTTTTCAAGTCTATTTATTTATTATGTGTACAGTATTCTCGGTATTCTGTCTGCATGTATACCTGCAGGCCAGAAGAGGGCACCAGATCTCATTACAGATGGTTGTGAGCCACCATGTGGTTGCTGGGAATTGAACTCAGGATCTCTGGAAGAACAGTCAGTGTTTTTAACCTCTGAGCCATCTCTCCAGCCCCCGGGAACTGAACTCTTTATTAGTTCTTTCAACCTTTGAAATTCCTCATCATGAATATGTTTGAAGGCTGATGATATACATATATGTATCCTACAAGAGGTTACAGTATTCCAGTTCCAGAGGCCCCAAATTCAATCCCAGCACACACATGACAGCTTACAACTGTCTCTAACTCCAGTTCCAGGGGATCTGATACCTTCATACCAATGTACATAAAATAAAAAAGAAGAGAGAAAAAGAACGAACTCTTATAAGTTGTCTCTACCATTTCTACAACCATTTCCAGGGACTCTCCTGCCAAACACATACACACAAAATAAAAATGTAATAAAATATTTATGTAAATACAATAAATACCAGTGAAACCACTATCCAATAAATGCACCAAAACACTGATGTATTTACTTCTCTACTTATTCTCCATAATAGTCTCCTCCACCCCAGTAAAGCAGCCATGTTGTCTTAGTGTTTCTATTGCTGCAACGAAACACCATGCAATTTGGGGAGGAAAGGGTTTATTTGGTTTACACTTTCACATTGCTGTTCATCACTGAAGGCAGTCAGGAGCTGATGTAGAGGCCACAAAGGGGTGTTGCTTACTGGCTTGCTTCCCATGGCTTGCTTAGTACACTTTTTTTTTTTTTTTTTTGACAACCTGAGGTTTGATCAGTACACTTTCTTATAGAACCCAGAACTACTAGCCCAGAGATAGCACCAACCACCATGGGCTGGGTCCTCCCCAATTGATCACTAATCGAGAAAATGTCTTACAGCTGTATCTCATCAAGGCATTTCCTCAACTGATGACTCTAGCTTGTGTCAAGTTGACAAATACCACCAGCCAGTACATATGTGAATCTTGTGTTTATTATTCCTTTGCTTTTAAAAGGTATCTGTCAAACCAGGAATTGTCGCAAACATCTATAATTCCAGCATTTGGGAGCTAGAGGTAGAACGGTTATGAATTCAAGGTAAACCTGGGCTAAAGCAAGGCTCTTCATTTAAAAAAACAAAGGAAAACAACCCAGCAAGCACCTACTTCTTAACTCTAACATACAGCACTGAAGCAGCTGAGGTAATACCTAGATTGTTAACTTCAGAAACTGACCTACATTCAGGATTAGCACGTTGCTGCATAGAGCCAGCAAGTGGCAGTGTCAGTTTTCACCACAACAGCAGGTTGAACTATATTAAACACAAATCCTCTGATGCAAGAGCTGCAGCTGTGCTTCTGTTAGTCTAAGAACAAATGAAGACAAACAACAAGTCCAGTTTTTTGTTTTTCCTTCTTTTTCTTTTTTTCTTTTTTTGGTTTTTCAAGATAGGGTTTCTCTGTAGCTTTGGAGCCTGTCCTGGAACTAGCTCCTGTAGACCAGGCTGGCCTCGAACAGTGATCCACCTGTCTCTGCCACATGTTGGGATTAAAGGCGTGTGCCACCACTGTCCGGCTACTAGTCCAGTTTTACAATACCATAATCTTAATTTAAAAGTTTAAAACATAACTATGGTTATTTCTGTATGTTATAAAAATCATGTTGTTTTTTAAAAAATCATGTTTTAATATACATCATTTGGTCCAAACCTAGATCACATACAGCATAACACACAGAAAGGTTTTTTTTTTCCTAATTTTTCCCCCCAAGAGAGGATTTCTCTGTATAGCCCTGGCTGTCCTAGAACTGGCCTCAAAAACATAAAAAAGCTTAAGAAAAATTACATCTCCAGACCAGACACAGAGGCCAGGTGGGAAGTGTACACCTTTTATCCTAGTACTTGGGATGCAAAGGCAGGTGGATCTCTATAAAGGCCATGCTCTTCCTGGAAAATTTCTCTGCTTTACTGTCTAAGTTGCCCACCAATTCAAATACTGAAAACATATAGTCATCTTCCAACACCCACTCACATATCACTGACTTATGGAAGCCTTGCCAAATCCTTCTAATGAAATCTGTCATACATATCTCTATTGACTTTCTAATATGGATCTTTTATACACTGGTTATAGCAATCTGACTGCCTGCATTATACAGGCCACTAGCTAGGTATTATGTATGACTAGAAGGTCCCAGAAGCTTACAGGTTACATATTATTTGTCCTTTTTGATCTTTGTGCTTACGACTTTACATATCATATTTTTTTTATTTTATAAGTGTTTTGCCTGCATGTATGTATGTGCACCACGTGCAGTAACCATGAAATCAAAAAAGGCATTGGATCTTCAGGGACTAGAGTTACAGGTTATGAACTGCCATATGGATGCTGGGAATCAAACTCTGATTTCATGAAAGCACTTGCTTTTATCACTCCAGCCCTATGACTTGACATTTAATGACAGCTTTCCCATTAAGAAATGGATCTAGAACCTCTCCAAACCTGTAACAGGAGACAGCTGAGCCAGAATTACTTTCCTATGACAGATTAATATAGAATTAGAGAGAAAACTAAAATTATATATCCAGAATCTTTAGGATTTTCACTAGATAGTCACAGGTAACTAACTATATATGGTGTTTACAGAAACATATATGGTACCTCATTCCTGTACCCCATTATTCGGGAAGCTGAGGGAGAAGGCTGTAGTGATATTTCATTTGTATTTTAATAAATAAACCTTGCCTGAAGACAAGAATGCAAAACAACCACACTAGTCGGCCATACAGGTCAGGCAGTGGTGGCACACACCTTTAATCCCAGCAGCCACACTAGTTATCCATAGAGGCCAGGCAGTGGTGGTGCCTTTAATCCTAGCACTAGAAAGGAATGTAAGGCGAGAAGAGACAGGAACTCATCATTCTCTCTGTCTGAAGATTTCACAGAGGTTAAGAGTTCTCTAGTGATTTGTTTGCTTTTATGATCTTCAGGGTGAACCTGGGTTTTTACTATTTGTGCTACAGAAGGATCAACATGTAGTCAGCCTGAGCTGTACATTGAGTTCTAATTCTGCAAACCCCCATCACCACTACTACACACATACATCTTTGGTGTTCAACCCCTAGCACTACATGGATCTGGTGGTACATGCTTGTAATCTTAGCACTTGGGATGATCAGAATTTTAAGGCCACTCTCCACTATAAAGTGAGTTCAAGGCTAGCCTAACTCAAATGCAAATGCGCACGGGCGTGTGCACGCGCACACACACACACACACACACACACACACACACACACACACACACACGGGAAATGGTAAGCCAACGAGACTTACCATCATCTAAAGTGATATCCTGTAGACCAATGGTTGCAAAGTTAGGTTCCTGATCTTCAGGTTCAGGTTTAATGCTCACAGCTGCCCCACCAGGTGGAAAGGAGGCTGGGTCGCACAAACTGTGACATACTAAGGATGAAAGCGCAGGAAGACCTCCTTGGCCTGTACTTTGTGCTTGAGTTGAGTGCTGTCCAGAATGCATTCTGGTAGCTGGAGATGGTGATGAGGCTGTTCCTGAGCTAGGAGATTGATAAGGCATAGACTGCAGCTGAGGGGATGATGGCCCAGAAAGTGGTGAACTAGCCAGGGGATGAGAGGCTGCTGGGGAAGCTGCTGGAGCAGATCCTGGATGTGAAGGACAGTATGTAATAGGTTGTAAATGAGAAGAAGGCTGACCTGTGACCTGGTCTGCCACTGGAGAAGAAAGAGATCTTTGTCCTGTGTTTGAACAATGGAATCCCATTGACTGCAGATGAGGTGGGGTTTGCACAGAATGAGGTGAATGTGCTAAGAGATGTTCTGTTGCATCTGAATTTGAAGAATGAAATGGTGACAATGGTTGACAGCCAAGGTTTACTAAACTAGAAAGAGCTGCATCCTGCTGAAACAAAACTGGATCAAATTCTTGACTAGAGGCAGGATTCATAGGAAGACAAGTTGGTCCATTATACAAATTAGTTTGTATAGACTGATAGGAAGACCCCATAGGAGATGTTGATGTAACTTGAAAAGGCTGGTGCATGACTGAAGATGGTATTATGTGCTGTTCTTTACCAGCACCCTCATCCCTACACTGCAACTGTGGCAAATGGGATGAGGTTATTAAAGATGCATATGCTGGCTGGATTGGACAAATCAAGCTTCTTGATGCTGGCAATGCACTGTCATGTGGGTGCCCTGAATCTGAGGAAGGCCTCTGGGTCTGGGCAGAATGAGGCACAGGTAAGGATGGAACTGAAGACAAATCAGTATCTTCTCTTTGTTCTTGCTTCATCAAAACTGAAAATAAATGATTAAAACAAATGTTATTATGCAGTTCACAAAATGATTATGACATAACTTAATTCTATAATTCTAGCTTATAACTATAACACGTATGAGGATGAACTCAATGTCTTTAGAAAAGGAAATTGAGGTAAAATGTTTTATTTGTGTGTATACATATATGCATTCATACACATGCACAAACAAATATTTTTGGTTTAAAAAATACATACATTCATTTAGTTTCTGTGAGTGCATATATATGCCAGAGCACATATGTGAAGACAGAGGACAGTTTGTTGGGAGTTAGCGCTCTCCTTTTTATCATTTAGGTCCTGAGGATCAAACTTAGGTCATCAGGCTTAGCAGCAAATGCCTTTACTCACTTGATAGTCATTTTATGCTTTTTGCATGTTTTTCATTAGGTGTACATTATCATTCAAAAATAATTTAATTTAAAAATAATTTTAAAAATAAAATAAAAAACAAGCATAGTGGCACACATTTTTAATTCCAGAACTCCTGAGGCAAAGGCAAGCACATCAGTTCAAAACCAGCCTGGTATACATAACATAGCAAGTTTTGGCCAGACAAAGCTACTTAATGCAACTCTGTCTCAAAGGCAAACAAAATAACTGACATTTATGTATGAAAATGCCACAATGAAAAGATGGCTCAGTAGGAAAAATGCTTGCTGCATAACTGTGAGGGCCTGAGTTTGAAAACCCAAAACCATGCCAAAAACAAAACAAAAAAAGCTTTTTTTCTTTTTTGTAATTCCAGTACTGCTTCAGCAAAATAGGAGACGGGACAAAGGAGAATCCTAGAAGCTCACAGGCCAGCTAGTCTGGCTGGCGTAAGTAGTAGCTAAAAACTAAACAGAGACCCTCTCTTAAACACGAAACAAGGCACAGACTAACAGTAGAGAGCTGACGATGGCCTCTGACCTTCAAACAGGTGCTAATCACTCACATAAATACTCATGTGTGCACATGCACATAACATACAAGAAATGCTTAAAAAATAATTTAAAAAGAGGATGATTGCTACATGTACAAAAAAAAAGAAAAATCACCAAAAATAATACTATAGCCTATAAAGCACTGAATCTAGGATCCCCTCCCCCCTTTTTTATTTAAAGCTTTTGTTTTTGAGACAGGGTTTCTCTGTGTAGCTTTGGTGCCTGTCCTGGAACTAGCTCTGTAGACTAGTTCTACACTACCACCATCTGGCTTTTTATTTTTTGTTGTTTTTGTTTTTGGAATTCCTAATCTGAACTCATGTGGCAGGTTAATTCTCTACCACCATGAGGCTATAAAAAAAAACAAAACAATGCCGGGCAGTGGTGGCGCACGCCTTTAATCCCCGCACTCGGGAGGCAGAGGCAGGCGGATCTCTGTGAGTTCAAGATGAGCCTGGTCTACAGAGCTAGTTCCAGGACAGGCTCTAAAGCTGCAGAGAAACCCTGTCTCCAAAAAACAAAACAAAACTGAAAAGGCATTTGGCAGACAAAGATAGGAGAACGGTAAAACAGGAGGTAGCACACACCTAGAATTCCAGCACTTAGCAAAACAAAGATGGGAGAACAGCTTGGGCTGTCTAAAGAAGCCAAAAACTAGCCGGGCGGTGGTGGCGCACGCCTTTAATCCCAGCACTTGGGAGGCTGAGGCAGGCAGATCTCTGTGAGTTCGAGACCAGTAGGGTCTACAAGAGCTAGTTCCAGGACAGGCTCCAAAGCCACAGAGAAACCCTGTCTCGAAAAAATCAAAAAAAAAAAAAAAAAAAAAAAAAAAAAAAAAAAAAAAAAAAAAAAAAAAAAAAAAAAAAAAAAAAAGAAACCAAAAACTAAAACCAAACCAAACCAAAAAACAGCAAAAATTAATGTAAAGAAGAAAAAGTAGGGGCTGGAGAGATGGCTCAGAGGTTAAGAGTGCTAGCTGTTCTTCCAGAGGTCCTGAGTTCAATTCCCGGCAACCACATGGTGGCTCACAACCATCCAATGAGACCTGGTACCCTCTTCTGGCCTACAGGCATACATGCAGACAGAATACTGTATACATGATAAATAAATATTAAAAAAATAAGAAAAAGTAAATCCAGAAGAAGCCAATAAACATGTTCAACAAAGTGGCAACACACAGAACCAATATATAAAGCTAGTCTGGTGGCACTCAGGTGGGAGAGGCAGGTGGATTTCTGATTTCCAGGTCAGTCTGGTCTTGAGAGCAAGTTTCAAGACAGATAGCTATGGCTACACAGAGAAGCTCTGCCTTGAAAAAAAGAACAAAACAACCCAACACAGAAAAAGAAATTATTTCTATGTAGTTAAAGCAAATAATGTAAATAGCAACTCTAGAGTCAAGTATGATAGTTCACAACTATAACCTAGCTCTTTTTTTGGTTTTTCAAGACAGGGTTTCTCTGTGGCTTTGGAGCCTGTCCTGGAACTAGCTCTTGTAGCCCAGGCTGGTCTCGAATTCACAGAGATCCACCTGCCTCTGCCTCCTGAGTGCTGGGATTAGAGGCATGTGCCACCACCGCCCAGGTATAACCTAAGAGAGCCTATCTTAAAGGAAAGAAAAAAGGAAAGCTAGGAAAAGAAGAGGAAGAAACGGAAGGAAAGAAAAGAGAGGAGAAAGGCAGGCAGGCAAACTGCCTGAACACTACTCTCATTTCTTAATTCTGATAAGTGGATACCTTGGTAATATAATTGGTTGTTTACTATGAACTAAAAAGAGACAAAGCAGCTGAATGTAGTGGTACATGCCTGTAATCCCAGGATTTAGGAGGTAAAAAAGGAGAATCTGGAATTCAAGAATATCCTTTGCTACACACGAAGTGTGAGGCTAAGGCTTGGTTGGGCTAAGGCTCTGTTTCAAAGACATAAAATAAGGAGCTAAAAACTACAGTAGAACATCTACCTTTTTTTTTTTTTGCCATGACTCAATACTTATTACTATGTTTCTGACCCACATCTGCATGCTCAAATCGAAAATTTTGCTGTTATGTTAGTTCCATCAAGTGCTATTACTTTTTTTATTATGTAAGGGTAGATACTCTAATCTGACCAAATCATAGGCGTCCTAACACTACTGGCCCATTCGTGGTAATTTATTTATTCTTGCTTGGGCAAAAATACAGTTAAAGAGGCCTTATATAGAACGAATTCAATTTTAGAAATAGATTATCTTTTAGGACATATATGTTCATTATTAAACTTTAAATACTAATTCATGTAGGGATCCAAAAGAAAAACAAAAGAGTAACAAAAACCATCTAGATGTAGGGATACAAACAAACAAACAAAATACCAACAAAAAAACAAAACCCATCTTGCTGTCTAATGATTTTTCAACCATGGGTAGACTCATGTTTCCCTTTAAAAATAGGATACGGAGCTGGGCGGTGGTGGCGCACGCCTTTAATCCCAGCACTCATGAGGCAGAGGCAGGAGGATCTCTGTGAGTTCGAGACCAGCCTGGGCTACAAGAGCTAGTTCCAGGACAGGCTCCAAAGCCACAGAGAAACCTATGGAAGAGCAGGACTTACAGAAGCAGCCCTTCTTTTTCCAGTACAAACACGGCAGTTTAGCAATCTTCCACCATGTAAATGCATGTATTCATTTTTTTTAAAGAGTTTTGTTCTTATTACTATCGTTTGGAGACAAGGTTTCAAGTAGCCTAAGCAGCCTTGAACTCATTATGTAGCTGAAGATGACTCTGAATTTCTGATACCTCTTCCTCTACCTTCCAAGTGCTAGAATTCCAAGTGTAAATACTACAGTACCTTTTACGCTGTGGCTCTATGCAAGCTAAGTAAGTACTCTACTGAGTTACATGCCCAGTTCTGTTTTATTTTTTTGAGAAAGGGTCATGCTGTCTAGCCCTGCCTAGTCTCAAACTCAAGGCATTCCTCCTTGGCCTCTTGGGTGCTATGATTACAGGTGTATACTATCATATCTTTGGTTTTGCAGGTTTATATGAAAAATAAAACAATCTTACTGAAAAGTACTTGAAATCAGTTTGGTCTTAGATACTTAAAATTACTTTATTTCTGGACTGGAGAGATGGCTCAGTGGTTAAGAGGTCCTTATTTCTCGAGGACCTGGGTTTAATTCCCAGCTACCACATGGCAGCTCACAATTGTAACTCCAGTTCCAGGAGATCGGACATCCTCATATAGACATATATGCATGCAAAACACGAATGCACATAAAAATAAATATAATTTTTAAAAAATTACGTTATTATTTTATGTGTATGGGTTTTGCCTGAATATGTCTGTGCACCACTTGCATGCCTGGTGCCCAAGGAAACCAGAAAATGGTATTGGATCCCACTGGGCTAAAGTTCTAGATTGTCTGTGAGCTGTCATGTGAGTACTGGGAACTATACCTAGGTGCTTCAGAAGAGCAGTCAGTGCTTATAGCCCCCAAGCTGTCTCTACAGTCCCTTACTTGATGGGTACCACCGGGGTCATATAACTTGACCCAGTTCCCTTAACCTAGGGCAGGTTTTCTCCACATAATCGCATGCCTATAACCCTACACATGGGAGGCTAAGGAATAACTATCTCATGTTGAACACAACCTGGGCTACTTAGCTCAGACCATACGAGGCTATACAGTAAGACTCTGCCACAAACAAACAAACATAAATTACTTAGATTATAGATTATACAACCCACATAATAACCTCATTATTCCAAAATTACAGCTCTGATTGTAGCTCTACTACAAAAAACTTCCACTAGGCATCATAGAGCAGTGTGCTGTTTTAATATTTTCAGGGATGCTGATGTGGTGCAGGGGCTCCCACTATGGAAAATCTGGAGTCACAGGCTGGGCAGAAGTTCAGGCCGCATCACTAGAGTAGTAGAATGTTGTACAACCTAAATTCAATACCAGGGACCCACATGGTGGAGAGCACCAACTCCTTTAAATTGTCCCAACCTCCACATGCACACTGTAGCACACACACAGACATGTACAGACACACAAGTAAATCAATGCAATAAAAACAATTAAAAGATAAAACCAAGTTGGGCATTGGTGGTGCATGTCTTTAATCCCACCACTTTGGAGGTAGAGGCAGGTGGATCTCTGTGAGTTCAAAGCCACACTGGTCTTAAGAGCTAGTTCCAGGACAGGCTCCAAAGCTACAGAGAAACCCTGCCTCAAAAAACCAAAATAAATAAATAATAAAAAATAAAACCATCAGTTACAAATAAAGTATATATGATAAATCCATTTCCATTTCTCAAAAGTTATCTGTTATTGATGTCATGGCCCTGAAATTAACTTCAAAAGCAGAGAGGCAGAGGTAGAAGGATCACAAGTTTAAAGCAGCCTGGCCTACAGAAACCCAAAACAAATACACAGGAATTTGAGACATGATTTTAGAAAGATGTTTAAACAATGGGTGGTTTGGTAAAATAAAAGAAAAAAAAATCTGATGTGGGATTCCCTTCTGTATGCTGTGAATACCAATGGTTAATAAAGAATCTGAATGCTGGGAGAGAGGAGGCAGAGTCAGAGAGAAGCCATGTAGTCCTGCAAGACACAGACATTGGAACTTTACCCGGTAAGCCACAGCCTTGTGGCAATACACCAATTACTAAAAATAGGTTAAATTAAGATGTAAGAGTTAGTCAATAAGAAGCTAGAGCTAATGGGCCAAGCAGTGATTTAAATAATATATTTTCTGTGTGATTATTTCGGATCTGAGCTGCTGGGTGGCCGGGAAACGAACAAGTGATCTCCTTACAAGAAAAATCAAAACTCATTTTAGAAGAAAAGCTAAATGCTACAGAGAGCCATTACCTGAACAAGGACTGTCCAAACACACCTGTGACACTCTTCCTTGAGTCAGTATACAGTATACGTCCCTTTATTTCCACTCAGAAAATACAGTGTCAGCGACAATAGCTACAGTCCAATGCACTTCCATCCTGGGAGGATTATATGTTTACAGTGTCCTCCCAATTCATGAGGTAGTAACATGAAAGCAGCACAGCCTCTCCTGTTTGCTTTTGCCTTTTAAATTACTACCACTATTAGGTAGTAATCAATACCTCTAATTTGCTCACCCTACTTCTTTTTTTTCTAATTACAGAGCATTCTTCATCATTCAGGACAGAGATGAGTTTCATCACAACAGTCTTTGATAACATCTGAGTGCAGCATCAGGAAGTTACACACCTAGGCATGGAGGTGTATGTGTTTAATCTCAGCACTCAGGAAGCAGAAGCAGAGACAGGCAGATCTCATGAGGTCAAGACCAGCTTGGTCTACACAGATAATAACCAGGCCAGTCAGGGATACAAAGTGAGACCATCTCAAAAAAATGAAAACAAAACAAGAAACCAAACAACAGCAGCAACAACAAAAAACAAACAAATGACAAAAACATATCTTAAAAATAATATAACATGGAGAGTTAGGATCTATGAATTCATGAGTACGGGAATCAGAGTCATCCTCTTCAGTCCATTTCATTTAGTTTATTTAAGACACTGTCTCATTACATAGCCCAGGATGTAATTCACGATCTTCTTCCTGTCTTATCTTCTGAGTATTAAGATCATATTTATGTGTCATCATGACTGGCTTTAACCTCTATCTTTTAAAATCTTATCCCTTTTCACCTTCCTCAGAAATTTGATATTCCTGTTTTGTTTTGAGAACAGGTCTCACTAAATAGCTCTGGCTGCCCTGAACTGTAAACCAGGCTGGCCTCAAATTCACAGAGATTCACATGCCAGGCAGAAAGTTGATATTCACTGATACTCCCATTCCTGAATATTTAAAACACTGTTTGAGTTCTATTTTTTAACTTCTGTGGGTTCCTGACATCTAAATCTAACTCTTCACAGCACCCACATGGGACTCAACTATTTCTTTTTTCATTTTAAAAAATTATTTATTAACTATGTAATGTATAGAGCATTCTGTTTGCATGTGTCCCTACAGGCCAGAAGAGGGCACCAGATCTTATTACAGATGGTTGTGAGCCACCACGTGGTTGCTGGGAATTGAACTCAGAACCTCTAGAAGAACAGTCAGTGCTCTTAACCTCTGAGCCATCTCTCCAACCCAGACTCAACTATTTCTAACTCTAGTTTCAGAGAATCTGAAGCCCCCTTTGGCTTCTACCAACACTGGACATACATGCAGTACACAGATATGCATGCAGTCAAAACAACCATACATGTAAGATAAAAATTTAAATTGAATTTAAACAAGTTTTTGAAAGAGTAAATCTTGGAGAGGAAGGTTCATCACAATGTTTTTAAATTACTATTATTCCAGCTGGGCAGTAGTGTTGCACGCCCATTAATGCCAGCACTTGGGAGGCAAAGGCAGGTGGACCTCTGTGAGTTCAAGGCCAGCCTGATCTACAGAATGAGTAATGAGTTCCAGAACTGGCTCAATAGCTACTGAGAAACCTGGGCTACACAAAAAAAAAAAAAAAAAACAAAAAAAAAAACCGTTTCTGAGGGGAGGGGACTGGAAAATTAAATCATTCTTAATGGTTGCAAAAAGTGGTATGGATACACCCTTGGTTAGTGGTACCGTAAAATCAAGAACTCTGGCATCAACGTTATATCCCTAGCTCACAGACTGATACAACTATTATTTATCAAATGAAAATGCAACAAAAGTTGCATCATGGTGGTGCGCACCTTTAATCTCAGCACTTGGGAGGCTGGCAGAGGCAAATGGATCTCTGAATTTGAGGTTAGCCTGGTCTACATAAGGAGTTCCAAGACAGTCAGGGCTCCATATCACAGAAACCCTGTCTAAGAAAAAAAATAATGAAGACACCATGGACATACTAATCCCTTGGTGTTAAAAGCACAATGGAAATTCATGATCCAAGAGCACACACATCTTCCCTTCTTATAGTGTTGGTGATTTCTGAGAACTTCTGAAGAGTTCAAACCTATATTCCATCTTTTAATCCTAATATTTAAAGTCAATACAAATTCTAAGAATATGTCGTAGCTGGGCAGTGGTAACACACACCTTTAATCCCAGCACTTGGGAGGCGAGACAGTTAGATGAGTTCAAGGCCAGTCTGCTCTACAGAGCAAGTTCCAGGAAAGCCAGGGCTACACAAGGAAATCCTGTCTCAAAAACAAAAAAATGCAAACGGGCTAGACATTGTTGATGTATTTATTGCCTGTATGTATTGTATATAGTTGTTGTACTTATTGCATATAGTTTTTCTTATTAGTTATAGCCTCTTTTATTTTAGACAAAAAGGGGAAATGTAGTGGCATTTCAATTATGTTTTCATAAATAAAGAAGAAAAGAAGAAATAATATGTTGACATTAACATTAAACATTTTAATGCAAAATTCTTATGAAAGAAAACTCTAAACCATCACAACTTCTTGTACCTGGTGTGTAAGTAAAACGTTGAGACTGGCTTTTTTTCCTCTTGCCGTTGCACAGATAAAAGTGCACCTGCACTGCAGCTGTAACTGCTGGGTTATGATAGGGAGGAACTTCAAGGACAATGTGAGCCTAAGGAACAAGGGAAGCAACACTGTGTTATACTCAGAACTAAAAATGAAATGCACCTGCCAAAGTCAGAGCAACTCATGAGACTTAACCCTAAATACGCGGTCTCTCTGTCACAGAAAATTATGCACATCAACTAGTCATATAAATCATTTGGAGATTCATTTACACCAGTATCTTGTTGACAGAGACAAAATCTTTAATCACTAAAGAAGAATTAATTTTTACCCACCCAATTAGTTGTAGCAAAAAAAAGTCTTTAGGCATAGTGATGTACATCTGTAAACCCCAGCACTCAGAAGGTACAGGCAGATAGAACACAAATTCAAGGCCAGCCTGAGCTACATTGTAAGACCTTTAAAAATAGATAACATCTCATTACATACTATGTACTGAAATATGTGACTCTACTCAACATTAAGATATATATCTTAATAAAAGGCCCACTTCAGAATATGATCATGTTTAACATTCTTCAAGTTGTATTATACTTTTCTTTTTTAAATTTTAAATATATGATTGTTTGCCTACAAGTATGTCTGTGCACATGTATATAGTAACCAAGGAGGTCAGAAGATTTTGGATTCTCTGGAAATGGAGTTATAGAAGGTCTTAGCCAACACATGGATACTGGAGACCAAACTCAGGTCCTCTGCAAGTGTAACAAGTGCTCTTAACTGCTGACCCATCTCTTCAGCCCCTGGGTTAGATTTCTTAGTATGAGATTTATACTCAAAACTTCTAACTGGAAAGTATATAAAACCTATATACAAAGTGAAAACCTTTATTCAAAATCAAATCTGATCATCAATGTAACTGTTCCATGTCTTTAGGAAGCATTGTGGAAAATAGTATTTTCTAGTCTTGAAAAGACTGCCTCTATTCTAATCAAGATGCAAGATCATAGTTTCTTTCAGTAAGGATTCTGGAAAGCTTAATGGCTTAATGAGTAGCTGTGGTGTTAGGAAGTGTGTTCAATGACAAATCACTAGGGCTTGTCCCACGAAACAAAGTTGATGTTTTTTAAGAAAAGTACAGTTGCTGTGCAGCGGTGACACACGCCTTTAATCCCAGCACTCAGGAGGCAGAGGCAGGCCTGGTCTACAGAGTGAGTTCCAGGACAGGCTCCAAAGCTACAGAGAAACCCTGTCTTGAAAAACAAAAAAGGACAAAAAAGAAGTATAGTTACTGTCCTAGTTAGGCCTGATATTGCTGTAATTAAACACTGTGACCAAACAACTTGGGGAGGAAAGGATTTATCTGGCTTATCCTTCCACATTACTGCCATCATTGAAGGAAGTCAGGACAGAAACCTGGAGTCAGGAGCTGATGCAGAGGCCATTGATGGGTACTGCTTACTGGCTTGCTTTCCAGGGTTTGCTCAGCCTGCTTTCTTATAAAACCAAGGACATCAGACCAGGGGTAGCTCCGCCCACAATGAACATTGAAGTTCTCTCTTCTCCTGTAACTGTAGCTTGCATCAAGCTGATACAAAACTAGCCACAACAGTCACTTGGGGGGTGGGAGGGGGGGCTAGGAGGAACATGTTATTCGCCTTGAACTTGTGAACAGCCTCAGCCTTAACATCCCTCCTGGTCTGCTTCTTGAGTGCTATATTTAAGGCTAGCATCACCATACCTAGCCTGCCTCTGCCTCCCACGTGCTGGGATTAAAAGCATAGGCCCTGCCATTAGGCTTGTTTATTTTCTTAAACTTTAATCTGAATACCTAAAAATTCTAACCTTTCTTTTTCTCAATAGTCTTTCCCATACCATAAAGTTGCATTATTCAATTTTCTCCTGAATTTCTTAAACATTTCTTTCCTTTTTTGGGGGGGTGGGGTAGGGCCTCACAATAAAGACCTGGCTGGCTTTCACCTCACAGACCTGTATCTAACTCTGCCTCCAAGTTCTGGGATTAAAGGCATATGTCACCATGCCTAGCCTTAAATGCTCTTCTTTTTTATAAAAAATTTCTTTGAGATTCATTTTATTTTATACGTATAAGTTTTTGCCTGCATGTATATGTACTGTGTGTATCTGAGGAGATCAGAAGAGGAGATTGGATCCTCTGGAAATGGAGTTACAATGTTAGTATGTGAGTACTGGGAACTGAATGCAGGTCCTTTGCAAGAGGAACAAGTTCCCTTAACCACTGAGCCAATTCTTCAGCCCTGTTTAAATACTTCTTACTAGTTAAGTAATTAAGGTGACTTTCTTACCCCTTGACATTTTTCCCTGATTATTTTTCCTTCAGCCTCCCAATGAGGTCTTCCATCTATTGAAAGAAATAAAAAATTACAGTTAAAAGCAATTCAAGTTTGAAAACAGAAAATCTAAACTATGTAATATCACAAATTATTAGTAGAGAGAATATTTTTCCTCACAGACTTTCAATAAAAAAAAAAAAAAAGAAAAGAGCCAGGAAGTGGCCCACACCTTGAATACCAGCCCTCATGAGGGAGAGTCAGGTGGATCTGAGTTTGAGATCAGCCTAGACTATAGAGCTAGTTCCAGGACAGCCAGGGCTACACAGAAAAACCCTGTCTTGGAAAAATAAAACAAACCAAAACACAGAACAAAACAAACAACAACAAAAACAAAGAACTTAAGGTCAGTCTGAGCTATATAAGACTTAGTCTAAAACAAAAGCCAAAACCCTGACAAATAAACAAAGGGGAAGCAAGAGGCCAGGCAGTAACCCTAAGTATCTGATGATATTATTCTTTTTTGTTGTTGTTCCTTTTCATTTGTTTGTTTTTTGAACACAAGGTTTCACTGTGGAGCCCTATTATTCTTATAAGAATGTTTTTTAGGGGCTGGAGAGATGGCTCAGAGGTTAAGAGCACTGGCTGCTCTTCCAGAGGTCCTGAGTTCAATCCCCAGCAACCACATGGTGGTTCACAACCATCTATAATGGTATCTGGTGCCCTCTTCTGGCAGAACACTGTATACTTAATAAATAAATAAAATCTTTAAAAAAGGGCAGCATCAAAAAAAAAAAAAATGTTTTTTAACCAGGCAAACATCTTTGCACTTGGGAGGCAGAGTCAGACAGATCTTTGAGTTTGAGGCCAGCCTGGTCTACAGAGTGAGTTTCAGGACAGCCAGGGATATACAAAAACAAATATAAAAGGTATTTTGACAATAATGGGCTAATTCTACCCCTTTAAACTATGCAACTTAGAATATTCACAGAGTTGTCCAACCAACTACTAATTTCAGATCATTTTTATCATCCCTAGTCACTTCTGATGACTTCAAACAACTACAAAACACTACATCTACTTCCTACCTCTGTGAATTGCTTATTCTATATATTTTGTGATGGCTTCTTTTAATATCTTCAACACTTGGCCACATTACAACATGCATTAGTAATATTTTATTAATTTTTATTTTTATTTATTTATTTTTGTTTTTTGAGACAGGGTTTCTCTGTGTAGCGCTGGCTGTTCTGGACTCCCTCTTATAGACCAAGCTTGGCCTTGAACTCACAGAGCTCTGACTACCTCTGCCTCCTCAGTGCTGGGATTAACGGCATTAGCCACCCCCACCTAGCTACTTCATTAATTTTTATGGCCAAATAATATTCCAGTTATATATGATTAGTTTTTTTTTTCCTTTTCTTATTTTATTTTTTTGGTTTTTCGAGACATAGTTTCTCTGGATAGTCCTGGCTGTTCTAGAATTAGCTCTGTAGACCAGGTTGGCCTCAAACTCACAGAGATCAGCCTGCCTCTGCCTCCCAAGTGCTGGAATTAAAGGTGTGTGCACCATTACTGCCTGTATATGATTAATGTTAACTATCAATTTGATGCACTCTAGAATAGCTGGGCAGTCTCAGTGAGGGACTATCTAAATCAAGTTGGCCTAAGCTAAGCCTGTGAGATCAACTGTGGATGTAACTAGCTGCTTCAAGTTCCTGCCTGCTCACTAGAAGAGTTGGAACCAGGAATTATAACCAGAAATCCCTTTGTCACCTAAATGTCAGGGTATTTTATCAAAGCAACAGAGATGAAACTAGGACAGTGGGCACAGGACATTGTTTTAACTGTTGGTAAGGATTTAGTTCTTTCCATTTTTGAGCTATTATGAACAATTCTGCCATAAACACTTGTATCTCAGCTTTTGTGTGGGCATGTTCGCAGGTTTCCTGAGTGCATATCAAGGAGTAGAAATGCTGGATGAATTCTATTTTTAATATGCCATTAAAGAGTAAAATTTAACATTTATATATAAATTTATTAACTGTAACTTCCCAATTAACTCAGTGCTTAGATGATGACTATAGCCTAAGGAAATAATGTTACTATCAATATAATATCTATATAATTTCATTCTTTTATCACTCAGACTGAAGTTAATTTGTATCTTATATTATTTACCTTGTCCTTTTTCAAGAAAAATGATTTTGGATTCTGGAAGAAAATTAGATCCAGTCACAATCATTTCATGGCCTCCATTGACAGAGCAACTATTGATACTGTACTTCTCAATATGAGGAAGCTCTTGAGCAGATCGCTGAGCTGTTTTACGAGTTAAGAAAAACAAAATATTATTTTAAAACATTTCACACATACAAGATGAGCTCAAAATACAAAATAAGCATTGGGATTAATTAATTTAAGCTTTTGAAATTCAAGACAATGGTAATAATTCTTATTAAAGAGCTAACATGCTTAGAAACAGAATTATACTGAATTGGTATAAAATTATTTAAGACTACAACTGCAAAAAAACTGATAACGATAAATTAATGTCTTTTACTTCATATTGGCTTCCATACATTTACCTAATATTTTACTTTTAACATAGCTTCTTGAGTATGTGTCTTCCCCAGAACTGTTAAAATTTACAAACCTAATTACAAAAATCAAGTCCAAAACTATGCAACTAAACTATAAATAATTAAGAGAAGACAAGTATCTAAATAACTACTACAGGACAAACAATCCTTTCCTTATGAGAAACAGTCAATCATCATCACATTAGGCTTATATGGTAGATAATTTTTAAAATAAATAATACATAAATGAAACACATATTTTACAATTTAATTTCTAAAAGCAGCTGTATTTCTGCAATGACTACATTTCTCTACCTCCACAGGGTTCGAGGAACATAATCTGATCTTCTAATTCATAGTGTTACTTAACTATAAAGTTTCATAAAGTATTTTTTTCCACCCTTACCGGCTACTTTCTGTTCTGAACTGCTAAGTTATATTTTTCTAATATATGTATATGCATGTATATAATATTCATATATATATAATAAACATAAAAGTTTTCCCCTTTCCTTTCCAAAATAAAATGCTGGGACTGCTGAGTAGGCTCAGAAGTTAAGAGCACTTGTTGTGAGCTGAACATCTTGACACACACCTTTAATCTCAGCACTCCAGGGGCAGAAGCAGGTGGATCTCTGTGAGTTCAAGGTTAGCCTGGGTCTACATAGTAAGTTTTCAGGCCAGCCAAAGCTCATAGTGAGCCCCTACCTCAAAAAACAAAACAAAACAAAAAACCCACAAACAAACAAAAAAGAAAAAAAGAGCATAGGTTGCTTTTTCAGAAAACTGGAATTCAACTTACACCACCCACATGGTGGTTCACAACCATTTGTAACTCCAGTTCCTGGGGATTTGACATCCTCTCTTGACCTATCCAGGCACAAGGCACACATGTGGTACACATACACACATGCAAGCAAAACATACAAATACAATAAACTCGTATGAATACATGAGATATCTGTGCCTGTTTTCACTATACATGTTTACACCATTCTCAATGATTCAGTTATACCAGCTAACCTGAGACCTATAGGTCTGCCACGCTTGAAAACATGTCAAGTTCTAGGACATTTTCTCATATCTTATTTTGTAAATTAGAGGTAAAATCACCCACTTTTTGAAATGGATGTCATAATAATTTTATAGTATTAAAAAAGCAAAAACAAGCTGGGCGGTGGTGGCGCACCTTTAATCCCACTACTCGGGAGGCAGAGGTAGGTGGATCTCTGTGAGTTCGAGGCCAGCCTGGTCTACAAGAGCTAGCACCAGGACAGGCTCCAAAGCTACAGAGAAACCTTGTCTCGAAAACCCAAAAAAAAAGCAAAACCAAACAAAACATGTTAGCTTGTCATTTAGGTGTATGCCTTTAATCTAAGCACTGGAGGAGAAAGGAGTGGAACTCTGAGTTTGAGACCAGCTTGATCTACAAAGAGAGTTCTAGGCCAGTTAGGTTACATAGTGAGCGAGACCTTGTCTCCAACCAAACAATCAACATCGTTAATTCTTATTCAGTTGAGGAGTAAGCTTGCAAAACAGGATGCTATTATATTAAGGCTAACATCTAAGTTTTTAAAACAAAGATAATCATGTAACAACTAAAAGCATAAAGATCATAACTTCATGACAGGATTCTCAAATGTTTTAATTTATAGTTAGTGTGGTAGTTTGAATTGTAATTGGCCCCCAAAATCTCATAGGGAGTGGCAATAATAAGAGGTGTGGATTTGTTGGAGTAGGTATGGCCTTGTTGGAGAAAGTGTGTCACTAAACAGATGGGCTCTGATGTTTCTTATGCTCAAGATACCATCCAGTGACACAATCCACTTCCTATTGCCTTCTGATCAAGATGTTGCCAGCACCATGTTTGCCTGCATGCCGCCATGTTCCCCGATAAAATGATAATGGACTAAACCTTTGAAACTGTAAGTAAGCCACCACAATTAAATGCTTTCTTTTTAAGAGATGCCGTGGTCATAGTGTCTCTTCACAGCAATGCAAATCCTAAGACTGTTAGACAAGGTAACACAAACCTATACTGACCCCAACATATAGGCTTGGGGTAGGAGTCAGGAAAAATGTAAATCAGAGACAAGAAAGGGAGGGAGGCAGAGGAGAAGGAAAAAGTTTCTCTATAGCCACATAGCTGACAAGAATCAAATTATAGTGAGAAGACATTTTCTAACATAAAATTAGAATTCTTCTCACCTTGTTAGCTTATTTTCATGTCAGAAAAACAAACCAGTAACTCAGAATCAATACTCTGTAGTTTTAATATATATCCCATTTTAATCAAAATACACAAAACTTACATCAAAATCTTAAAACATATCGCAAGCTCACTTACAGCACTCAACAGGAATAGATGCTATCTGCAGAGAAAGGACTTTTCCACTGGGCTGTGGGATGTGCACACGAAATACCAGTCGTACTCTAGTATTCTTTCTGCCAATATCAGTTTCTCCTTTTCGAAGTTCTATATCTGAATTTCGAAGTTTCAAAATACCTGCACAGTCAATACTAGAAAAAAAAATACATTTTTAATTTCATTATTCAGAAACTGGTTCTGAACAACTCAACTGCATAAATATGCACTGCAACTTGCCAGGTCTTGTGTACCTGTAATCCCAGCATTTGAGAGGGAGAGAAGCAGGAGAATCAGTAGTTATAGGTCAGCCTCAGCTACACAGTGAGCGCAAGACCAAAACGGACTACATGAGACTCTATCTCAAAGCCAAACAAAAATTTTCCAGAAAGAATTCTGTAACCCAAATCTGGTCAAAAACAAGTATTTGAAGTGAGCATGATACACATGTTTATAATTCCAATACTTGGAAGACTGAAGCATAAGGATTACCTTAAGTTCAAGGCTAACTTGGACCTGCAATCAAAAACTAATGAACTGTAAAGATGGCTCAGGAGTTAAAAGGGTGTGCTGTTCATGCAGAGGACCCAAGTTTGGTTCCTAGTATCCTAGCCAGGCAGTTCACAATGGTTTGTAACACTACTTCCAAAGGATCTGACACCATCCTCTGAACTTCTTGTACACTGTATACAAATGGTGCACATACATACACTCAGCACACATACATATAAGAAAATAAAAGGAAATAAGAAGTAAACGGTTGGAACATGGGTCAGCAGTTATGCGCACTTCTTCTTACAGAAGACTCAGGTTTGATTCCCACTTCCACAAGGTGACTCACAATAGTTCAAAACACCAGTTCCAGAACACACACTGATACAAATATACATTGAGCTGGGCAGTGGTGGCGCACGCCTTTAATCCCAGCACTTGGGAGGCAGAGGCAGGCGGATCTTTGTGAGTTCGAGACCAGCCTGGGCTACATATAAGAGCTAGTTCCAGGACAGGCTCCAAAGGTACAGAGAAACCCTGTCTCGAAACCCCCCCCAAAAAAATAATAAATACACACACACATACACTGAGCAAACCACTCATACACATAAAATAAAATCGCTAAAAAAAAAAAAACAAAAGCCCCTTCCCCCAAGACAGGGTTTCTCTGTCCTCCCTTTGTAGACCAGGTTGGCCTTGAAACTCAGAGATCTGCCTGCCTCTGCCTCCTGAGTACTGGGATTAAATAAAGTCTTGCACCACCACGCCTGGTTTAAAAATAATTAAAAATAATTTGTTGATTAAATAATTTAAAATATGTTTAATAAAGAAATTAAAATTAAAATATTGGACTGGAGATACAGCTCAGCAATTAAGAGCACTGACTGTTCTTCCAGAGGACCCAGGTCCAATTCCCATCAACCACATGGTGATTCGCAACCATCTGTAACTCTAACTACAGAGATTCTGAACCCCTCTTTTAACCTTCTTGGGCACCAGGCATGCACATCGTGTATAGATATACATATAGGTAAAATATCCATACATAAAATAAACATATCTCAAAAAATGCTTAAATTTTGAAAAGTGATTTAAAAAAAAACAAAAACAAATTATTGTAAGATTCTTAAAAGAAATGCAATCCCACCAAAAAAATCTATACAAGCTTACAAAAACTCATATTTAGTGATGAAAATACATATTAATTTGTTTGAAATGACCTCTTACTTAATTTTGGTTTTTTTGAGATAAGGTCTCACTTTGTAGCCCAAATGACCTCAAATTCAAAAACTGTCCTGACTTAAGACTTCTAAATGTTAGTATATAGGTATATATTAACAAATTAACCTTTGTTTTCAGTCAAGGTGTAACACTGACATTCATGTTCACCCTATTTTTAAGACAGGAAGAAGTTAAGAGTAGGTAAGAAAACAGATAGTGGCAGCAAATGTACCTTGTTCTGTATTTTCATTGTTGTTTACTCCTCGGTTGTTTGTTTTTGAGACAGGATCTCAATGTGTAGCCTTGACTGGCCTGGAACTGGAAATATAGACTAGGCTGGCCTCAAACTCAGAAAGATCCATCTGTCTCTGTCTCTGCCTATTGAATGCTGAGACTTTCAAAAGCATGAGCCACCACACTGGTCACTGTTCCTAGTTTTTGAGTCAGGGTCATATATAGCTCTGGCCAGCCTCTAATTCACTATGTACTCAAGGATTACTCTGAACTCCTGTTCTTCCTGAATCTACATTCCAAATTCTAGGATTATAGGCAGAAGACACCAACTTTCTTTCGGGAAATATGAAACTTACTGCCCTCCTGAACAAATTTTTCAGAATTATATAATATTAGTAAGATTGTTTAAAACATTATATTATATATTATAGTTAACTAAATATATTTATTTAGTTATTAGAATATATTATAGTTAACTAAAAACCCAAACCAAACAAATCATATATTTTTCTAAGAACTGTTTCAAGAAAAGAAAACTGATTTTTTTAAATTAAGGTTTTAAAAAAAATATTCTTAATTATGTATGTGGGGTGTAGGGGTAGAGGGATGTGCATACACGTGAGTGTAGGGGCTTGTAAAGGTTATGGGCATCAGATAGCCTGGAGCTAGAAATACAGGCAGTTGTTAGCTGCCTGATGTGGGTGTGCAGAACCTAACTCTAGTAATCTGAAAGAGGAGTATAGGATTTTAACTGCTGAACTAGCTCAATGTTCATTTTAACAAAGGTTTTAAGATACCTGGCTAGATGCAGAGACAGATGACAGATGGATCTCTGTGAGTTCGAGGCTACCATAATTACTACATAATTAGTTTCAGGATAGCCAGAGTTACATAATGAGACACTATCTCAAAAAAAAAAAAAAAGGAAAAAAGAAGGAAGAAAAAGAAAGAAATAAAGAAACAAACAAAAAAAAAACACAAAAGATACCTGGCTGACATATTATTTTCGGGTAGAAGTGGAATTTCAAGAACTTTTGTGCTAGCAATTATTATCTCTTGACTTGCAGTAGCAACTGTCTTTCCAGTAATACGATGCACCTGGTAAAACGCATGAGGTCGTAAATATCGATCATCGGCTGTTCCAATAAACATCTGTAGATTTATTGGCTTTTCACTATAGCCCAGGAGCTAAATGAAAAGAAACACAAAAGTACATTTCAGTATCCACACATTTTATAATAAGCTTAAAACAAGCCAATTATATTTATAACACATATTATTGTATATAAAAGTATTACTACAAAAAAAGACAATAAAAGTAATTCCAAATTTTCTTTTTAAAATTTTTCTTTTATGTGCATGAGTGTTTTGCCTGCATGTATGCCTGTGCACTTATGTGTGCCTGATGCCATCAGAGAACAAGAGAGCACAGGATTCCCTAGAACTGGAATTACAGAGAGCTGTTAGCCACCATGTGAGTGCTAGGAATCAAACCTGATATAAGTGCCAAGATATATAGTACCTGAGTAACAACACCCAAGGTTGTCTTCTCGCCTCCAAACAAATGTGTACACACAAACATACATAGAGACAAAAGACTACATGTAGTCACGTAATTAAAAACAAGGACACATAGCCGGGCAGTGGTGGTGCATGCCTTTAATCCCAGTACTCTGAGTTTGAGGCCGGTCTAGTCTACAAGAGCTAGTTCCAGGACAGGCTCCAAAGCTATAGAGAAACCCTGTCTTGAAAAACAAGGATACATTTTTCTGGTTCAGAAAAATGAACCTAGAGTTTTGTACAGAATAAACATATATTCTACCACTGAGCCGTACCCCATAATCCCTGCAAAGGCTTTTTAAAATTCAATCTTCAAGAATGTGTTTTTCCCCTAGATATTATTGTAATATATTACATTAACTTGTTTTCATATGCTGACTTACACTTGCATTTCTCAAATAAGTCTTAATTGATATACAATCCTTTTAATGTTCTGCCAGATTTGGTTTGTCACTAGTTTTCTGAGTATGTTTAAATCTATAATCATAAAGACAAATATTTTTGGCCTTCATCCCTAACAGTATGTTTTTGATATTTTTTATGTATTTATTTTTCAGAACAAGGACTTGTTATACAGGGTAACTGGCTTTGGACTTGCAATTTTTCAGACTTAAGTCTCCCATTCCCACTGACCTCTATACATACATGAACTGCCACATTTGGCTTATTTTTTTCCTTTAAAAAAGAGAGAAGCACTGGGTGGTAGTGGTGGTGGTGCATGCCCTTAATCCGGAACTAAACAGTGAAACCCTGTCTTGAAAAAACAAAAGTGGGGGGGGCTGGAGAGATGGCCTAGTGGTTCTGATACCCTCACACATATATGCAGATAAAACACCAATGAACATAAAATAAATAAATCTATTATTATTATTTTATTTTTTATTTTTTTCAAAACGGGGATTCTCTGTGTAAGAGCACTAGCTGTCCTGGACTCACTCTGTAGGCCAGGCTGGCCTTGAACTCACAGAGATCCACCTGCCTCTGCCTCCCAAGTACTAGGATTAAAGGTTTGAGCCACCATCACCTGGCAAATAAGTTATTACAAAAAAAAATCGCAAACAAATGAGACGGTAACAGCCTAACATCCTGAGTTCAATCGCCAGACCCACATAGTAGGAGAGAAGCAAAAGTTGTCCTCTGACCTCCACATATGGGCACCATGGCATGCCCATTCTACATACACATGCACACACAATAAATAAATAAATGTATTAATTTTTAAAAATTCATAGTCCCTCATATCATTCCTATCCTCCACTGAGATCTCTCTAATGGCTTTCTTCTACATCCAGAGTTAATTCTAATCCCTATGATGGTTTACATATAAGGGCTATGAGATTAGGACCCTTGCTGTTCTTACCTTGTCCTATATGCCTTCCCATAGTCCTACTGTCAACATGCTGCCTTTATTACTTGAACCACTGCTCATTCCTAACCTCAGACTTCATTATTTATTTACTTTGGCTTTTTGAGACAGGGTTTCTCTGTATAACAGTCCTGGCTGTCCTGGAACTCATCATGCAGACCAGGTTGGCTTAAACTCACAGAGATCCACCTGCCTTTCAGTGCTGGGATTAATGGCCTGGGCCACCATGCCTGGCTTTAATCTCAGGACATTAATATTTAGTATTTTATCCCTCTTGAATGTTCTCTCTCATCTTCATATTATCCTCCTCCTTCATTTCATTTAGCTTTGTACAAATATCAGTATCCTCAGAGAAACCTACTTTTTATTTACATCTCTTATACTTCTTCACTATTTTTCACAGCATTAACTGCTATCAACATTATTTTAAATTTAGTTATTATCTATTCTCCTGGGAACCACACAAACATGAAAAGTAGAAACTGTCTTATCCATCATTTTATCCCTTTTGTCTTTTAGTGAGAATCTAATATGGAAGCAGTCTTATTTATTGAAATGCTACTATTTCAGCCAGGATTCCATATATTGTTAAGTGACATTAAAGAACAAGGGGCTGGAGGCTGGAGAGATGGCTCAGAGGATAAGAGCACTGGCTGCTCTTCCAGAGGTCCTGAGTTCAATTCCCAGCAACCATGATCTGGCACCTTCTTCTGGCCTGCAGGGATACATACAGACACAATACTGTATACATAATAAATTTTTAAAAAAAAAAAAAAAGAATAAACCTTATTAAAGGCTCAGCAGTTAAGAGCACTTATTGCTCTTGCAGAGTACCCAAGTTTGGTTCCCAGCACACATATCAGAAGGCTCACAGCATCTGTAACTCCAGTTCCAAGGGCTCTGATGCTACCTTCTATCCTCTTTGAACACTACACATATGTAGTACACATACATACACACATAAAATAAATCTTTAAAAATACAAAACATGCAGCATGTGTTAAATTTTAAGGAATTAAATGAAGTTCTTAAAAGGTATAAATTTATTCTTAAAAATGTAAGATACAGGCAAGCACATTTTAAAAAATTACTTAAGGTTGAATTTTTAAAAAAGAGAATGGGGATGGACAGTGGTGGCGCACACCTCTGATCCCAGCACTCGGGAAGCAGAGACAAGTGGATCTCTGGGAGTTTGAGGCCAGCCTGGACTATAGAGCTAATTCCAGGACAGCTAGGGCTACACAGAGAAACCCTGTCTTGAAAAACCAAAAGAGAGAGAGAGAATGGAAAGAAACATGGACACCAGTTGGAAATCTGAAAACACTAAAATCAAAGTTTTGAAATTTTAAATTAGGGTAAAGGCAGGAACATAACAGAAACTATGAAAAAGTTATAAATACAATAAATCTTAGAAATCCTAAAGAGATTTTTGTAATTGACTACATACAGCATAATAAAGAAAACAAGTCAGAAATTCTAAGCTTCAGTGTCTAAACAATGGCATTATTAACAAATAAAGTATGACTCTACTACAGTAAGTAGAAGGGATGATATGACAGAATCAAGGAAAAATAACTCCTTATGATATTTTTTCATTTTTCATTTTTCTTTATTTGTTTGTTTTTGAGACAGGGTTTCTCTGTGTTGCCTTGGCTGTCCTGGAACTTGATCTGTAGACCAGGCTGGCCTCGAACTCATAGAGATCCACCTGCCTCTGTCTCAAGTGCTGGGATTAAAGTGGTGTGCCACTACTGCCCAGCTCCTTATGATAGTTTTGTAAGACTCAGAGAGAGAATCCAGTGCCTTGGTGGTGGTGAGAAGATAATTTCTCTTTTCAAAGACCTTACCATGTTCCTGCTTCTCTGTCTATGGCATTAATAACCTTTCTAATAAACTCCTTACTTACATCCAAGAGAGTCTGCATGAGCAGGAAGCTTCAAATGTACATCCCTGATTCCTACCCTACCCTACATGCTGCTGACCCTCCCATGCCAGACAATCTAGTTTGCTAATGTGTTTCCAGCTTAATGGTTAAGCTGAGGATGTCTGTTTCCTTCTGTGGTGTGTGGCAGAGTATGAGTTTAAACAGAAATCATGTAAATCTATATCTATATATTAATCATATAACACAACATCCAAGAAGAAATGCAACTAACAAGAGAAAAAGGACATCAGTAACTATAAGGTACCTACTACTTACCAGTGAATACCAGCATCCTGCCTACTGTGGGAACAGTAATTACCTAACACCAGATAACAAGCTACTCTATATTTATAAACTCATGGTTTGGTCAGTAATTTAGGCTGGAATCAGCTGAGTTCTTTCTGGTGTGTGTACTTTTGATGGCTGACAAGGTGCATCAGCTTCAGAGGATGGGCTGGTTGTCAACAGGATTATCATGATTTTCCCTTTTATAATATCTTAACCTCACTACCATATGGTCATGTTCTCACAATGATCACATCAAACCAAGACTCCATGACCCAAGTCTATGCTCCAACTTGGTTTGGACACAGAGTGGCCCAAGAACACTTTTAAGTATTACAAATCTATAGAACATCCTGAGGATCATCTCCACACAGTCACTCCTGTCAGCTGATATCAACAGCTGCATTCTCAAAAGACACTGAACCTATTTCTAGCTTCAGATATGCAGCATCCTTCATGTTCCCGCCCCCAGCAAGGTATCAAAAGGTAAACTGAGGCTACAGTGGCATCTCTTCGGCCTCCTAAGCAGAGACCAAGACATTCCAATAGACCCTAAGAAGGCAAGCGGGTGTTTTTGGTTTTTGGTTGTGAGCCTTATCCTTTTAACAGCTGAGCCTTCTACCCAGTTCCGGCTTGTTTCTTTTGTTTTAAAACAGGGTCTCAGGCAGTTCACACTGACTTCAAACTCATTATGGAGCAACACTTGGCTCTGAACTCCTTGAGTGCTAGGACTCAGGTATATGTCACTATGACAAGCTTTGATACAGAGGTCCTTCCCACCCCCCGAGATAGGGTTTCTCTGTGTAACAGCTCGGCTATCCCCAAACTCTCTTCTGTACACCAGGCTGGCCTCGAACTCACAGAGATCTGCCTGCCTCTGCCTCCCAGTGCTGGAATTAAAGTCATGCACCACCCCAACCCAGCTAAGACAGCAGTTCTTAACTGTCCTAATTCTTCGACCCTTTAATACAGTTTCTCGAGTTATGGTTCATTCCCAACTATAAAATCATTCCATTGCTATTTCGTAACTGTAATTTTAATACTGTTATGAATCATTATGCAAATATCTGTCTTTTCGGGGTTGCTATCCACAGATTGAGAACCACTTGGCTAAGAGATATACTCTTTTAATTCAACCATAGCATTACTGCACAATTAACATAGACCTTGATATTTAATAACAAGATAATACATAATATGTGCTATGCTTTGAAAAAAAACACTGAGGTAGGCTTTCCTTTTCCTGTTTGACAGTATGCACTGATAATATTTTAAGACCCAATACAGTAATTACAGCTGCATCAATGTCCTCTTCTGGTTTCCAGGGGCACTGCACACACACATAGTGCACAGACATATAAGCAGCCAAAACACCCATACATACAAATAATAACTTAAATAAAAAGAGAAACTAGTGGCTTTTAAATAACATATACAAAATTTTCAATTCTATTCCCCTAGCAAATCTGTACTTTAAAAAATTAAGATTTTAAGCCTGACAGTAAGCCAGGCAGATCTCTGAGTTCAAGACCAGCCTGGTCTACTAATGAAATTCTAAGACAACCTGTCTCAAAACAAGAACAAAAAAATCCAACAAAACAAAAACAACAACAAAAATTCAATCCAGCATTTTGTTTTTGTATTATAATTGTATGCATGTTACAGACGAGCCATATTTTAAATATGAAATATGTATATACAACCTTTATTCTTTTTTCTTTTCATTTTTCTTTCTTTCTTTTCTTTTTTTTGGTTTTTCGAGACAGGGTTTCTCTGTAAAGCTTTAGAGCCTGTCCAGGAACTCCCTCTGTAGACCTGTCTGGCCTCGAACTCACAGAGATCCACATGCCTGTCTCCGGAGTGCTGGGATTAAAAGGTGTGCACCACCACCACTCGGTCTTTTTTCACTTTTTGAGATAGTGTCTGACTCAGCAGCTCAGACTGGCCTTGAATCTGAGGCAATCTTCCTTCCTAAGCTATTCAGATGCTAAGTTTACAGGTGTGACCTACTATGCCTAGTTTTATCTGCAGATTTTAATTATATTTTCATAAAATTTTGTTTAAACTAGAGTTAATTAAAACCTTTTATATTAAGAGTCACTATGCTGCCGGGCGGTGGCGCACGCCTTTAATCCCAGCACTCGGGAGGCAGAGGCAGGCGGATCTCTGTGAGTTCGAGACCAGCCTGGTCTACAAGAGCTAGTGCCAGGACAAGCTCCAAAAGCTACACGGAGAAACCCTGTAGCTTAGCCTTAAATATTTGATCTTAATTAATTACATTTTTATTAAACTTTCTGTTTGAGCTAGAGTTAATATATGCTTTTCATGTTAAAATTAGGTTTAGGTACTTATAACAGAAAAATCCAAAATAACTGTAATTTAAACATATTAAAATAATGAAGTTTATCTTTCATATTCTATAGGTCTTTTCTGTTGGGTCAGTCAGTACATCTAAAATAAATCCTTCAGTCTTTCATCTAACAAGAGAATAAACTTACTTCAAGTATTCTGGAAGTTAAGAAAAGGTATCATACATAGGCTTTACTATCTAGTCTGTAAGCTTTCAGTATATCTCATTCAATTAGCATTTTCAGTAGATCTACCAGGGTTGCCCTCAGAACCTCTAATTCACGTCTTAATGAAGATTTTTACCTCATCTACTAAAATTATTAGCACTGTTGCATGACAAGATAGAAGTTATCAGTTGGTCTATAACAACAATCACAAACACACTATCTAGGAAGCCTACCCTTGTTTTTATAGACCTTTTTCAAATTCTACCTTTTTCCTCCTTGTCTCACATCCCTTTTCCAGAGACATCAGTGCCTCAAAATCCTGACATTACCTTGGGCTCTTAGGGTACAAAAATGAGTTGTGTTCTTTCATCCCATCAAAAGGTTCAAGTTGCAGCTGTCTTACATTCAACTAGGGTAACAATATATAATTTACTATTCTCAAGCAGAATTTATGGCTTTCTGTAAGTAAAATTTAAAAAATCTACAGGGCCAGGTGGTGGCACTCAGCTTTAATCCCAGTACTTGGGAGGCAGAGGCAGGCAGATCTCTGAGTTTGAGGCAAGCCTGGTTTACAGAGCTAGTTCCAGGACAACTAGGGCTGTTAACAGAGAAACCCTGTCTCAAACCAACCTCCCCGAAAAATAATCTACCAATATTTTCAGTTGTAATTCCTTTCAACTATTTTGTCATAAACAGATTAATAAAATTAAAATTTTAATTGAAAAGAAACTAGTTAATAAAAACATAAAATGTTCAATATGAACACAGTAAAAAAAAAAAGGCCTAAATAACTAAAGAAGAAATTGGGGGGCTGGAGAGATGGCTCAGTGGTTAGGAGCACTGCCTGCTCTTCCAAAGGTCCTGAGTTCAATTCCCGGCAACCACATGGTGGCTCACAACCATCTGTAATGAGGTCTGGTGCCCTCTTCTGGTCTGCAGACATAATACACACAGACAGAATATTGTATACATAATAAATAAATAAATATTAAAAAAATATATTAAAAAAATTGGGAAGGCACACATATACATATGTACACATGGAGAAATTAAATTTAATGATTTTCTTTTGATTCTATAGCAGCAAATGAGTTAAATGATTATGACACACACACACACACACACACATATACATAAAACAAAACACCCCACTACCTCACCTATACTTACAGAGAGACAAAAAGTCAAGATAGAGAATGGCTATATATTCTACTTTAACTGAGTCCATTTAATCCTGAAATTCCTGTAGAGTATATGATGTTTCTATTTTCCAGTCTAAAGATGAAGATTGTAAAACTTAAAAACACATACAAAATAAAAAAACTAGGAACTTTTTGAAACTCAATGCTGATAAATGCTTCCTTCTGCTTTACCTACTGTTCTTTCATGTTCAAACTGTATGAAATCAACAGATCAACAGTTCGGCCAGTGATGGAAGAAACTTCAGCATTTACCACTAAGTACTTGAAGAGAACAGCATCCACCTTGCTATCACCAGAGTCTATGTGTAAGTTTAGTACATTAAAGACTCTACATCATTGTTGAGTGAATAAATTGTCAAGAGAGACAATTTCCTAGCACAAAATAACTCAAGACTGGTAAATATTGAAACAATAAAAACTAAGTACCTGGCCAAAATGATGTAGTTAAATCTTAAAAAGAAAATACAAATTTAAAGATATTCCTATCACATGACAAGTGGATCAGCACCATCTATCAAAGAATCCTTAGTCACATTAGACTACTCATATTCATACCAGCCTGGCAAAGATGTAAGCCACCTGTCCTTTTCACTTTGATAAAATAAACTACTGCTGTGGGAAAATAATCATACACATAAGATTTCAAAGGGAATATATATAAATATATTTTATAACACATACTTCACCAACATATAATACAGCATAAGAAAAACAGGACTGCTCCTCTGCATCTCAGGGATTTTAAAGAAGAATAAACTAGTTAGACTATCACCTTATCCCATCCCAGAAGGAACACATATGTTACACACTATCAATAAATTACTACTGTTAACATTATTCTCTAAAATCTTTCATCTACTATCAGTACTCTTCTAGTCAGGCCACCCACTGTTGTGTAAAAGAAAGTAAGTCGTTGTTTGTTATGTTTCTATATTGTTTCCATAGCAAAGGTCTGTGCCTGCTTAATTTAACTTAAGCTGGAAGGTTGAAGCCTGAAGGTCACTACAGGACACACTACAGCAGCTTTCACAACAGTTCCATTATCAGTCCTGCCAAATTAATCGGGAAGGGCCCTTGGATTTGACTATATCAGAAACATTGTACTAGAAATATTGTAGAGATACTAAAAATACAAAATTAAAATTCCAAAATATAAATCGGTTAAAAGTAAAAATGTGACAAAACAAAAATAAATGTTAAAATGTACACATAACAATATCATATAAAAAAATCATCACTAGAGTCAGGTATGGTGGCACACACACCTATTATCCTAGCACTTGGAACACAGGCAGGAGGATTAGTACTTCACGGCCATCCTTAATTACACAGTGACTTTTAGGTCAACCTGAGCTACATGAGATCTTGTCTCAAAAAAATAAAACAAATCATCATTAGGCAATGGATCTTGACATATGATAAAATACAAAGTCTAAAAACAAAATTTTAAACCTAGTCTTTCAAACTACAGTAATTTCTAAAATATTTTTGCCTCAGGCAAGGAACAGAATTCATTCGTATAATACTTGTGTAGCATGTATGAGGTCCTGGGTTCTGCCCCTAGTACAGCAACAAAATAGGAAAGAAAAAGCTGACTTGCCACTGTTTATTCTATACTCTTTATTTTTACTTCTGAAACAGGGTCTCATTAAGCAGACCAGGTTAATCAAACTATATAGTATAAGCTTTTTTTTTCCTTAGTGAAAATTACAAAAATCCCCATGGGTCAGCATCTTGATTTCACGTGTATGCATTTATGTATTGTAACATTCACTTACAGCACCAAGCTGTACTAAAAACCACTGGCACCGGTATAATTGCTAACTATAGTCCCACACAGTTTCCACATATTTTATATGCATTCTTGTATGTTTGTTTGGTTGTATGCTTTTTTATCACAGGTAGAGATTTAGGTAATTACTACACTGGTAAAGATATAGACATATTCCATCACCACAAATACATTTTCTTGTGCTGCCCCTTTATATTAACTGTTTCCTGCTAACTATTAATTTGTTCTGTCTCAAAAGTTTACTTAATTTGAGAAACTATATAAATAGAACCATACTGTATATAATGCTGTAAGTTTTTCTTTTCAACCAACACCCTTCCATAGAGAACCATGACAGACCAAAAATACCATGGAGAACCACAAAAGTTGTTGCACATATCAACTATTTGTTCCTTCTAACAGACAGATGGTAGTACCCTATAAGTATACTAGAGGTTGTTTAACTACTAATCTACTTGAGTTGTTTCTAATTTGGATTCATTAACTGCTATGAATATTGGTATTCAGGTTACTATATGTTTTCTGTTTAGTTTTTCTTTTTGTTGTTTCCTTCCTTATTTTTTTTCTTTAAGGTAGAGTCTCACTTTGTAGCTCACGTGTCCTAGAGCTCACGATATGTCCCAGGTTGATCTTGAATCCACAGTGGTCCTCTTGAGCTAAGTATTCTGTGCTTTTGTTTTTGTTTTATTGAGACAGGGTCTCACTCTGTAGCCCTGACTAGCCTTGAACTCTGTAGTCCTAACTGGCCTTGAACTCACAGAGATTGCCTCCTGACTGCTGGGACTAAAGGCGTGAACCACCACCCTAAATCTTCTGAAGGTTGGGATTACAAGTAAGGATCACCACCAACAGTTTAAGATTCAGCATTTCTTAGTAACTATTTTCTTTTACTTTTCTAATTTATTTATTTATTTATTTGTGTACATTGGTGTTTTGCCTGCATATATATCTGTTAGGTTTCTGGAACTGGAGTTACAAACAGTTGTAAGATGCCATGTGGGTGCTGGGAATTGAACCTGGGTCCTCTGGAAGAAAAGCTAGTGCTCTTTATCACTGAGCCATCTTTCCAGCCCCAAAGTTTCATAATTTTTTAATATTATAGTCCATTCAAGTGAAAAATAAAAAATATCTTGATTCAAAGCTTTAAAATATGAGACATATCTAAAAGATACCAAATATGCAAATTTTACATAATTTTATTCTAGTTAAGTTAAAAGAAAATAAATATTTTAATCACAAAATGTTCAGTATAATTCTATCTACTATAGTTTATATATATATGCCCTCCAAAGGCCTATTTGTAAAACCCTTGGTTGCCAATCTGTGGTGATATTGAGAAGTGGCAGAAACTTTAAACAGCGGTGGTTAATTGGGGAAAAAATTAGTTTACTGGACATGGTTGGGGGTATTTCTCTTTAAGGAGTTGTTTATTTTTATTTTATGTGAATTTGTGTTTTGTCAGCATATGTCTGTGTGTGAGTGTTGGATCCACTGGAACTGGAGTTACAGATAGTTGTCAACTGACTTGTGGGTACTGGGAATTGAACCCAGGCCTCTGGAAATGCAGTCAGTGCTCTAATCCCCTAGATTCTATGAGGTGAGGGTCTTCCTCTGCCATGTGCTCCCACCATGGTATACTGGCTTACCATAGGCCCCAATAAAACAGAACCAAACAATCAACAAGAATGAAACCTCTAAAATGAGCCAAAATAAGCCCTTTCTCACTACAACTTGATGACCACATGCATAATATCACAGTGATGGAAAGTTTACTAACCTACTATCCTCAAAACTTATGAGGCACTCGGAAGGCAGAGGCAGGCAGATCTCTGGGAGTTTGAGGCCAGCCTGGTCTACAGGAGCTAGTTCCAGGACAGGCTACAAAGCTGCAGAGAAACCCTGTCTCAAAAAACCAAAAAAAAAAAAAAAAACAACAACAACAACAAAAAACCTTATGAGGCAAGTGGTGGTGGCGCACGCCTTTAGTCCCAGCACTTGAGGAGGCAGATGTAAGAGGGTCTCAGTGAGTTCAAGGTCAGCCTGATCTACAAAGTGAGTTCCAGGATAGCCACACAGAGAAAGCCTATCTCGAAAAACAAAAAATAAAACAAAACAAAAAAAGAAAAATAAAACAAAACAAAAAAAGAAAGAAAAAAAATAACGAGGCTGGAGAACGGCTAAGCAGTTAAAAGCACTTGCTGTTATTCCAGAAAACTTAAGTTCAGTTCTGAGCATGCACACCCTGAGGCTCACTGCTTCCTCTAACTCCAGTTTCAGGAGATACAGGCACAGACAAGTAGGCACAAACAAATACACATAAAATAGATTTTAAAAAATTAACTCATCTTTCTAGACAACTATCTAGTCTTCCACTAAATATATATTCAAGAGAAAGGTGGGGGACAGAGAAAGTGAAATGTTACTAAAATTTATCAAATGTTTTTATTTTTCAGAGTGACAAATTTTGGATAATCTATTGCATTATTCTTTCTACTTTCTGCATAACTTAAATCTGCATGTGTGTATATGTATATTGCATGATGTGAGCGCACGTGCAGTTCCTTTTTCACTTTCTGCCTTACTGCCTTGTGACAAGTTCTCTCACTGAACTTGAAGCTGGCTCTTTTGACTAGGCTAGGCTGGCTGGCCAGAAAACTCCTGAAATCAGCCTGTCTCTTTACCCTAATATTGAGAGTTACAAGCATATGTACTTACGTCTGGCTTTTAAAGCCACTTTTTGAAATTCAAACTTAAGTCTTCACGTTTATAGAATATACTTTTTCTCCAGAGCCATTTCCTTAGTCTTGTATTACTTACATTTTAAATGAACATGTAATAGATTTATAAACACAACATGCTCTTTTACTGTGTGTTTGTTTTTCAAGACAGGATTTCTCTGTGTAGCCCTGGCCGTCCTATAACTCACTCTATAGACCAGGCTGGCCTCAAACTCAGAGATTTGCCTGCCTCTGCCTCCTCTAAAATCAGAAAAACCGCAATTTGACCACCAACATCTTATTTCCTCTAATGAAAAGTTAGACAGGAAGGTTTCTTCTAGACTAACAAAGAAAATTCAATGCAGAAGTATGGCCATATCAACAAGCAAACAAAAGAGGCTCACCACATTTGCTTTCTCTTTTCGCTAAATCAATATACTCATCCAATCATTACCATGTGTACAGATCTATGAAGCAAAGCTCCAAAGTTTCATACCTTCACAACAGGGTGACCACCAGTAGAGGCTTTCACTGCCCCACGGCTACCTTCTGTTTCATAATGGGCTCGATGATGAGTTTTAGGTTGCACTTCTATTTTCAATTCACATTGTCCAAAGTGAGTTGGTAAAGGCCAGTCTAATGGAGGTAATGAAGATGTGCTATAAACAAAACACACACACAATTTCACCATATTATCATTGCCAAGCAGAGATTCAAAGCATCTCTTTGCCAGTTCCAGTATTTTTTTCCAGTGGTTTTTGCAACAGAGTATTCCAAAATCAACTTCACTTAGTAAGTTATAGTACCAATATGGTATGTATTTAATAGACCATCCTTTTTAATTAATTTATTTATATTTTATTTATTTATTGTTTTTTTTTTTGAGACAGAGTTCCTCTGTGTAGTCCTGGCTGTCCTGAAACTCACTCTGTAGACCAGGCTGACCTCGAACTCCAGTCCAGGCTGAGAACCACCTGTCTTTGCCTCCTGAATGCTTGGATTAAAGGTGTGCATCACTACCGCCCCATGACTATTCTTTTTAATGAATAAATAATTCTTTAACCTGAAGATTAAAATATATTGTTTCTACATTTAGTATTCCTTTTTTATTTTGCAAAAAAGACAAACTATGATTTGTAAATTCTCAACTCTGTATATAACTATAAAAGCAATCAAAAGAACAGTAGTTCAGTTTCTTAAAGATATCCATTATATATATATATATCAGAAGCTCTGTAAGACTAAGTATTTTATTTAATGTATATGAGTGTTCTGCCTGCATGTATGTCTGTATGCCATGTGCATGTCTAATACCTGCATAGGCCAGAAGAGGGCATTGTATCCCTTGGAGCTGAAGTTACAGAGGTTGTCAGTGGACAGGTGGGTGCTGGGAATCGAACCTAGATCTTCTGGTTTTGTAGAATATTAGTTTAATGTTACATCTGCTTATGCTGTGGGATATTTGTTTAATAGTACAAAGATGTGGTGTATTCTTTTATGTTGCATTTATTAAACTCTGTAAAGTTAGGTTACTTTGTCTGCCTAAAATACTTGATTGGTCTAATAAAGAGCTGAATATCCAATAGCTAAGCAGGAGAGAAAAACAGCCAGGACTGGCAGGCAAAGAGAATAAACAGGAGAAACCTAGAGAGAAAAAGAGAGGAGGAGCAAGAAAAGGAGGAAGAGGGGGATGCCAAGGGTCAGCCACCCAGCCAGCCACAGAGTAAAAAAGAAAAACAGAATAAAGAAAGGTAAAAAGCCCAGAGGCAAAACATAGTTAAAGAGAAACAGGATAATTTAAGTTAAGAAAAGCTGGCTAGAAACAAGTGAAGCTAAGGCCAGGCATTCATAAGTAAGAATAAGTTCCATATAATTATTTGGGAGCTAGGTGGTGGGCCCCCAAAGAGTTTAAAAAACAATAACAGAAAACAAAAACAAAAAAAACTACATTCTTGAAAAGCAGCAGGTACTACTAATAACTGAGCAATCTCTCTAGGTTCCAAGCCTAAGAACCTTTAAAATCTAAATTTTTCTATTTCTTTCAGTACATATCTCTCCACCCTTGTGTATAGATCTGAGGGACTCAATCTATTATGCTTCTGGCCTCATCCACTTCCTATCATTTCACTCTTTTCTCTCTGAAAAACTGCTTATTATCTTAGGCATCCTCTGCATCTTGAAGAAAAATTTAGTTTCAGTGCATAACTGCCTAAAACAAGCATAAAACATCTGTAGTACATTTTAAAAGGTTAGTATTTACTTGATTCATAAGAATTTAAACAGTATAACGACTGAAAGGTTAATTTAGATATATTAATACTGAAAATGTTACAAGGGCTTGGGAGATTGTTCAATAGGAAGAGTGCTTGTCAGTCTTTGATGAGGGCTTAGTGTGAATCCCTGGAACACACATATAAACCAGCACATTGGCCCAAGCCTGTAATCCCAGAACTGGGGAGGCAGTGACAGGAGGATCCCTGGGGCTATCCAGACAACCAGGTTAAATGAGATCTTATCTTTAAAAACCAAGTGGAGAGGCAAATAAGGAATGAAGACGACATCCAGTGTCAACCCCTGGCCTCCACGTGCACCTACATGCACACATGTACACATACACACGAAGAAAATGCTGAACTAGAAAATTACTTACATATCTACAGGTTAAACAGTAACAGACACAAAGCTAAGTTAGTAGAGTTCTTGCCTAGCATGCAAGAAACCCTGAGTTTGAATCCTACCTACATAAAACTAGGTGTAGTGATATACGCCAGGTGTGGGCAGGGGAATCAGAACTTCAAGGCCATTGCCAGTTATATAGTAAACTTGAAGCCAGTCTGAGTTATATAAGACCCAGTCTCAAAGAAAGAAAACAAGACTGTCAAAAGTTTAAAAAAAAAAAAATTAGGAAGGCCAAGCACAAATAGCATGTACCTACAGTCCCAGCTACTCTGGGAGGCTAGAATAGGAGGACTGCACATTTGAGGTTAACATGGGCCAACACAGCCAATATAGCAAGACTGTCTGAATAATATAAGCATTTAAAAGTAAATAAATTGTGGGGAAAATGCTTGCCTTCAACAGGACAAAGCTAGAGGAGAACTCAGTCAGTAAAATGCTTTCCAAACTATGAAAGAACCCACATAAAGGTTCAACTCCAGAAAGTTGTCTCTGACCAACACATACAGGGCATGACACACATCTCATTCACACACATCCTTCTCAAGTGTGCAAACGTACAACAATAAAGTTGATTTTTTTGTTTTGTTTTATTTTGTTTTTAAAGCTTGGTGAGCTCTCAGGCCAATAAGAAACCTTGTCTCACAAAACAAGATGATGAATCTAGGGAACAACACCCATAGCTGGCTTCTGACCTCCATGTGAACACACACACGCACCCGCACACATGCGTCTTCAAAATATGAAAATTCCCAGTTAATTTATTAGCAATGTAATTCATACTATAACCCACCTGTACAATAATCTTTTCTAAATAAGGAAACTCCTTTTAGGGATCCTTAAGTGTCGTTTACTATTATTTACGATCTATCACCTATATTTTTCTTCATTTATATACCTTTAAATGTAACGTTAGTCAATTTAAAAATACTTTTAAGACTTAAAGGGAAATAAAAAGGACTTCTAAGTTTTTTGCCGGTAGTATTTTTTTCTCTTTTCTTTTTTTTATTTCATAACCAGTTTTATTTTTTTTCCATGATATTTATTGAGCTCTACTTTTTTTTTTTTTTTTGGTTTTTTTGAGACAAGGTTTCTCTGTAGCTTTTTGGTGCTTGTCCTGGAACTAGCTCTTGTAGACCAGGCTGGCCTCGAACTCACAGAGATCTGTCTGGAATTTATTTTTTTTTTAAAAACAAAGAACAAGAAAGATGAGGGCAGGAAGAGGGAAAAGAGAAGGAAGGAGAGAAAAGAAGGAAAAGGGAAGGTAGAGGGGAGAGGAAGGAGATAAGAGGGAAAGAAAACAGAGAGGTTGTCAAACATAAACAGATAACGTAGTTAAACAATGCAAATGATCTGTAAGCATGAAAAAACAATCAGCAGTCATTTCTATCAACTCACCGAAATATAGGGGTGTGGCCAGGCTTTGGTTTGCTCCAGGTAAAGGGTGAAGGAACTGAAAGAAACTGGTCACCAGATGAATCTTTCTTTAAAGGATACTGAGATCCAAGGCCATCATCTACTGAAGTCTCCCGGGATGGTGATAAGCTCCCTTGATCATCTGAACAGACCTCTAATTTTCCTGGTAGTATGGCAGCTTGATCTTCAGAAGTCTTCCTTGTTTTCAAAGGGATATCAGTCTCGACACAGTACTGAAATGGGAAAGGTGTAGGGCCAAGGCCTGATCCAGTGTGGACAGAAGCAGTAAGCCAGGTATCTTCTGTTACACTTCCCCTAGGGGAGTGGCCAGGGGAAGGAACAGGTGAGTGATGGGGTGAAAGGGAACCAGCATAACACACTTCAGCACTCGAGTGCCGTCGTTTACCACAGGGAGAAGTGGGCCTTGATGAGGGTCCTGAAGCTGGTCTGGGGCTCAGCCAATTCTCATCAGTGATACTGGATCTAGGAGAGTGGCAAGGAGATTGCCGAGGTGACAAGGAGTGTCCAGGTCCATACTGTTGCTGCCAGGAGTCTTCTCCAGGACAGCCACCTGGAGAGCCACCTGGAGAAGTCAGAGGTGAGCCGAGAGTAAATCGAGCAGCAGCTTCATTCAACTCTGAGTCCACATCATCATAAATGTGTGAGAGAGATTCACAAGAAGATGCATCTGAGAACCAGCTCCTAGAAGAAAGGCTGCTGGCAGGACTAGGACTAAAGGAAGACTCCCGGTAGGATGGCTCAAGTGGAAGATAGAGATGATCTCTAGAAGGTCTTTCCAAATATTCCCTTTCTGGGTCATTTATCTGTAGGTCGTCTTCATGTGCATCTGTTCCTTGATGACAATTAGGAGAGATGGATGTAATTTGAATACTTGGGCACTCAAAGGGTTTGGGACCACCTAATGGGCTATATTTAGATTCAGAAATATCACCAGTTTCTTCATAATTTTTGTGACCTTGGAGCTGAAATGATGGTGACAAAACAGAGGAGTGAGACTGCAGCAGTCCATGATGTGGTAAGCCAAGTGATGAGTTTAAAGTAGATGGAGGTGGATCTACATTAAAGATGTAAATGGATGCACAATCATCTGGCTCAAGATCTATGAGAGAGAAGAAAAAACAAAAAACCACCACAACCAAAAAAGTCAATAAAAGAAATTAGAAAATTCAAGTGTATAAATTACTAGATGAAAAAGTAATAACAATCCTAAGAGAAAAAAAATTTGGACACCAAAATGCATGTCATACCTCCAGTAAAGGGTTGGGCACAGTGATTCTATCTGTTTATTGCAACACACAGGCAGAGGATTACTGAACATTCAATGCCTATCTTAGCTATAGAGTGGGTTTCAGGCCAGCTTGAGCTATTTCATCAAGCCATATCGCAACAACAAGAAGTGACTGAAAAATGCATCTATTTATTTTTGCAGCTATGCATGACTATTACATATGGAAATATGTATTATGTGACATTCTTTTTCTTTATTTCCACATTTCCAAAAATTATTCTCTGAGAGTAGACTATTTTTTTTATAAAATGCATAGTGTGTATCTATATACTCACACACATAAATAAAAAATTAAAACCACAGAACAATAAGATAATATAAATTGAGTCAGCAAGACGGCTTAATGGGTAAAGGGGCTTGCTGCCAAGTCCAATGATATAAGTTCAAGCTCTGGGACCCACATGATAGGAGAAAACCAACTCCTGCATTTTATCCTATGACTTCCATAGGGGCACTGTGGCATGTGCCACTCACACCACCATCCTGGAAAAAAAAATACCTTGAATTTAATTTAAAATTTCAGATATTTTACTATTTTCATTTTTGTGTTTGCCTGCATTTATATTAATATACCACATGAGTACAGGCGGCATCAGATCTCCTGGAACTAGAGTTACAGAAGGTTGTAACTTTGTGGGTGCTAGGAACAGAACCTAGATCCTCTGCAAGAGCAGCAGGTGCTTTCAACACTGATGCATCTCTCCAAGCCTCAAAGAATTTTTCTTTTTGGTTTTCTGAGACAGGGTTTCTCTGTGTAGCCCTGGTTGTCCTGGAACTCACCATGTAAAAACTAGGCTAGCCTCGAATTCAGAGATCACCTGCCTTTGCCTCTCAAGTGCTGGGATTAAAGGCATGACCACCACCACCACCTGGCAAGAATTTTTTTAAATGGTAGTGCTATATTTGGCAATTGCAGGTTAAGATTGAATGAAACAGTCTTTGAGCCGGGCAGTGGTGGCGCACGCCTTTAATCCCAGCACTCGGGAGGCAGAGGCAGGTGGATCTGTGCTGAGTTCGAGACCAGCCTGGTCTACAGAGCTAGTTCCAGGACAGGCTCCAAAGCCACAGAGAAACCCCATCTCGAAAAACCAGAAAGAAAGAAAGGAAGGAAGGAAGGAAGGAAGGAAGGAAGGAAGGAAGGAAGGAAGGAAGGAAGGAAGGAAGAGAAAAGCACCTGGGACGTTGGATGGTGGTGGCACACGCCTTTAATCCCATCACTCAGGAGGCAGAGGCAGGTGGAACTATAAGTTCAAGGCCAGCACGGTCTACAGAATGAGTCCAAGAAAGTCAGGGTTACAGAGAAACCCTGTTGGGGGGGGGACAGAAAAAGAAAGAAAAGCACCTTGGGAGTTGGAAGGGAGTGATGGTTCATACTTAAATCCTAGAATTTGGGAGGCAGAAAGATCACCAGTTAGTTCTAGGCCAGGGTAGGCCAGACAGTGAGTTTGAGACCCATCTGGGATACACAGTGAGACTGTCTTAAAAAACAAATGGTGGGTTTTTATTAATTTTTGGTGGAGGTATGGTTTGTTGTTGTTTGTTCTACCCTACCACTAACTTTGACTTTTACTCACATCATTTACTCTCTATAGGTCTCAGTTTCCTTGCAATAAAATTCAAGATTTCTCTTTTAAGAAGTGTATATAATTAACACAGATATCTTCTTCCTCTGTAGTCATATCATCAGGAATTCATGTTTGCACACAGCAGACCAGGATGAGGCTGGAGAGATGGCTCATCAATAGAGAGCACTGGCTGCTCTTCCAGAGAATCTGGGTTTAATTTGTTTTGTTTTTGAGCTTTTTGTTTGAGAGAGGGTCTTACTATGTCCTGAAACTCACTATGTAGACCAGACTGGCCTTAAATTCACAAAGATCTTCCTGCCCCTGCCTCCCAAGGGCTGGAATTAAAGGCCTATGCCCACAAACCCAGTGTCTGGGTTTGATTTGACTACCAGCACCCATACAGCAGCTTTTAAGTGTCTGAAACACTAGTCCAAGAGGAACCAATTGCCCTCTTCTATGGGAACAAAGCATGCACATGCTATACCGACCATTAGGCAAAAAATTCATACACAAAAAATAAATTAAAACAAAAAAGCCAGACACCACTAGATCCTTTACCGAAACAGAAAATAGAGGATTCTGACTTATAGTTGATTATTAATCTTCATAAATTTAGAATTTTTAATTTATTCCTTAGCTAGGCATGGTAGCACACATGTATAATCTCAGCACTCCAGTTTGGACAGTGGGATAGAGTTTAAGGCTAGCCTTGGCTACCAAGAGAAACCCTGTCTCAAATAAGTATTAAGCAAGATAAAATCCACCCCTTGCTAGAATATAATACCAAGCAAGTCTTACCAGAGACTTATAACCATACTAGCAACTATTATATTCTTCATCACTACATAATCCAGTTTTTTAAAAAATTCATTTTTACCTAATGTACTTTTTTAAAATATCTTATTTTTTGAGTGGAAATCATTCATGAAAGACTTTATAGTTTCATTCTAAAGCAATTATTATACCAATGTTATTTCAGTGGTTGATTAATGCTGAAACTCATAGCTTCCTCCAAGTAAACTGTAGATAAAAAAAAAGCATATAAATAAATGTCTTGAGGAATGGATCATTGTGAATCAGAGCTTTCTGTGTTGGCATGAGAACTTGAACTTGAATCTCTATCAACCAATGAAAAGAGATGGGTATGGCTGCATATGTCTGTAATCTCAGCACTGAGGGCTGAGAGGCAGGCAGTTCTCAGGAATTCCCAGCAGGCAAGCCTGCTTAGCTGAAATGGTGGGCTTCTGGTTCAGGGAGAGTCTCAAGGCTATAAGGTGAATAGCAATAGAGGAAAACACCTGACATCCTCCACAAGCCTCTTTGTGCATGGGAGCGTGTACACACACTTATAAACACACAAGCAGAATGTCTTAAAGTAGTACAAAGACACAAAAGATAATGTAATATACTGCTTCATCTTTTTCTCTGTGTCTAGAAGTCTCAACTCTGAAAATGATAGCAGCCACTCCAACCACACCTTAATAGTCATAAGATTTTCAACTCTAGATGCAAGATGATCCAGAACCATCTCAAGACTTGTTTAACATTTTTTAAAATGTTCTATCAGAGACCAGAGAGCCCTAGGAAAGCAGACAGCAATCTGGAGAACATAGATAGCTGTTCACATCTTTACTAACAGTAAACCAGGGGTTGGTAAAATACAGCCTGTGAACCAATCTGTCCTACCACCTGTTTTTTGTTTATTACAACCTACAAGCTAAGAATGGTTTTTAAAAGACGCTGTTTTGTGAGATATAATAATGTGATTCAAATTCTGGTGTCTATAAATAAAACTTTATTGGAACTTGGCCACATTTAATTATGTGCTGTCCATGGTTACTGTCCCACAAAGATAGAGAAGAGTAACTTCGAAAAAACACTTAAGTAGATGCCACATTGTTGCTTGGGACACAGTAATATAGTTCTGTTGTTGTTTTGTGGTGCTCAGGACTGAACCTAGGGCTTTACAAATACTGGGCAAACATTCTACACAAAGCTATATATCTAGTCCTTTTCGTTTTGTTTGAGATAGAGAAGTGTGGGGGAAAGAATGCCTGTCCATGAATCCTTGACTCATCTGCAAACTGCTGTGTACACAAAGCTGACCTACAACTCTCTTAAGTGTACCAGTCTTGTGTTGAACCTGCAGTGATCCTGGCCTCTGCCTCATGACAAACACCAGTAATCCCAGCAGTTGGGTGGCTGAGGCATTCATAGCAAGACTCTGTCTCAAAACAAAAATAACAGCAACAATCAATCAATCAATAAGTAAGCAAGATGAATATGGCATACATGCACATACTCCCAGCACCGGGAGGTGAAGCCAGAAAGATTAGGAATCCTAGATCAGCCATGGCTATATACACCTGGCTCCTCAGTTCAGCTCTGTTTCAAATTTTTAGCAAGGCACAGTAGCTCATATCTAAAATCCCAATACTCAAGAGACTAAGGCAGAAGGATTGGCACAAGTTCAAGGCTAGCCTAAGCTACATAGTGAGTTCCAGAATTCTAGGCTACAATCTCAAAAAGAAAAAACAGCAAAAAGAATAACTATGGATTAAGCAATTCTTCCCAGTTATATATTCATGAAAATATGTCTCTATAAGAATTTGCACACATATGTTTGTAACAGTATTATTTGAAATGGCCAAAGGGTGAAAAAAATCAGATAATTCTCAATAGATTAATAGATAACCAAACTGTGGTATATTCAATGAAATATAAAGCAGAACAAGTAAGATATATTGTGGTACTGCATAAATGCAATCCAAGCTACTTAGCAGGTTGAAACAACACAGTAAGAATCTTTCTCATTAAGAAAAGAAATGCCAGTTAGAGAGATGACTCAAAAGACCTGAGTTCAATTCCCAGCAACCACATGGTGGCTCATAACTGTCTATAATGGGATCAGATGCCCTCTTCTGTCATGCAGGCATACACACAAATACAGCACTTATATACATAAAAAACATAATAAATCTTAAATGAAAGAAAGAAAAGAAAAACTAAGCCAGGCGGAGGGGGTGCACGCCTTTAATCCCAGCACTCTGGAGGAAGAAGCAGGCAAATCTCTGTGAGTTCGAAGCCAGTCTGGTCTACAGAGTGAGTTCCAGAACAGCCAGAGCTACACAAAGAAACCATGTCCAGAAAAACCAAAAAGGAAAAAAAAGGACAAAAGAAAGAAAAGGAAAGGAAATGCTACATCTTGAGTTAAACTTGAAAACATTTTAAGTGAAAGGCATAAACACAAAGTCACACTGTGCCCTTTATATTATATATCCACAATAAACAAATCCAGAATTAGGAAGAAGTGAAGGCAAACTAAAAAACTAGTTGGGTATGAAGTTTTTTGGGTTTTGGGTTTTTTTTTTAATGAGTAACTAACCATGCTCCCAAATTTCCACACCTCCCAACTCTACTTTTTCTTTAGGCAATAAATGAAATTTTCTGACAAGGTGAAAGGATGCCTGGGCAACCACACTGAAAACAGGATGATGAAATACAGGCATTCTAAAACGCATATATTGAAACCCTACGTGCCTTTCTACTCCCTTGGCTCACAGCATAACACACTTATACTCTCTAGGCAATAGACTGGCAGACTTTTCACTTGGGAATCTAATAACCTAAGGAAAAAGAACTTCAGATAATGACCTCAAAGGTAACCTCGTTTAAAAAAAAAAAACAAAAAAAAACCCTACAAGGCCTACAGTTAGCAAATATCCTTGTGGTCACAGAATATATGATTTTGGTACCCATTTTAAGTGATTAGCAGGTTACAACAATCACCACACAGCTGAGAAAAGCTTCAAAATTTAAAATAGTCAAGTCAGGCATAGTGGCACATGGCTCTAATCCTAGCTATCCAGAGGCTGAGGCAGAGAATCTCAAATCTGAGGTATAGTGAGCTTCAAAATAGCCTAAGCAGCAGAGCAAAGCCATGACTCAAGAAACAAAAAAGGGGGGCTGGAAAGATGGCTCAGAGGTTAAGAGCATTGCCTGCTCTTCCAAAGGTCCTGAGTTCAATTTCCCAGCAACCACATGGTGGCTCACAACCATCTTTAATGGGGTCTGGTGCCCTCTTCTGGCCTGTAGGCATACACACAGACAGAATATTGTATACATAATAAATATTAAAAAAAAAGGAAAACAAACAGATGCCCATTTAAGATTCAACAAGAGCCAGGTGTGGCAACACACGCTGTAATACTAGCACTAAGGAAGCTGAGGCAAAGGATGTGAAACTCAGTGAGAGATCCTGTCTCAAAGGAATAAGGCTGCCCAACATAATCCTTTAGTTTCTGGGAGTGTGCACACAAACACAGATAAAGAAAGAAACAAATAAACAAGAAAAACTGTTGAAAATTACAACTTGAATTTGAAAGAATATTGCAATAGAAGATTACAAAAAGTAATGTATTCCCATAGTTTCATTAATAAGCAATGGCAAGCCTGGCAAAGATGGTGCACGCATCCCAGCACCTGGGAGGCAGAGGCAGGTGGACCTCAGTGAGTTCGGGGCCAGCCTGGTCTACGGAGCGAATTCCAAGACAGTCAGGGCTACACAAGCTCAAAAAAAGGGGGGGAGGGCATACACATAAGGAATTCAGTAGGGCATTCAGTCAAGAAGTTTGGTGACACACACCTTTAATCCCAGCACTTTGAAGGCAAAGCAAAAAGGATTACTGCCAAGTTCAACACCACCAGCCTGATCTATATATAACAAGCTCCAGGTCAGCCTGGACAGTCAGAGTAAGCCAGAATCCCAGCACTTGGAAGGCAGAGGCAGGCAGATCTCTGTGAGTTCAAGGCCAGCCTGAACTATGGAGAGTTCCAGGACAGCCAGGCTTACAAAGAGAAACGCTGTCGGGAACGGAGAAGGGACAAAAAAGAAAGAAAGAAAGAAAGAAAGAAAGAAAGAAAGAAAGAAAGAAAGAAAGAAAGAAAGAAAGAAAGAAAACAAAAACAATATACTGAGAAGCACTGTGCTAGAATGAACACATAATTTAACAAATACCATTTTCTATTATTAATATATCCCTTCAAGGCCAGGTAGTGATGGCACATGCCTTTAATTCCAGCACTTGTGAGGCAGAAGCAGGTGGATTTCTGGTTCAAAGCTAGACTGGTCTACAGAGCCAGTTCCAGGACAGCTAGAGCTGTTACAGAGAGAAACCCTGTCCCGAAAAAACGAAAATAAATAAATAAATAAAAATATATACACTACCAATGCAGAACAAAAATACTCTTCAAAGTATTTACTTATTTATGTGTATGGATGTTTTGATTGCATGTATGCTTGTGCATCCTATACATGCCTGGTACTGACAGAGGCCAGAGGGGGTAGGTTTCCCTGACCGGCTTGGAATACATAGGCCAGTCAGGAAACCAGTCTCAAAAAAAGAAAAAGAAAAACCAGTCCCAGAAACACAGTGGAGAGCTACTAAGGAAGATACAAACCTCTGACCTCCATACACACACCAGTGTACCAGACACACACAGCATGTATGCATGCACACCAATAGTGATATATCTGAAGTCCCAGCTACTTAGGCAAAGGCCAGACAGCTTGAGTCCAGGAGCTCACTGTGAGACTGGTTCATATAAAAAGACACTGTCTTTAAAACAAGTAGGGCTAAGGAGATAACCAAGTAATGTCTGTGAAGGGTCTAAAGAGGGCACTAGAGGGGCTGGAGAGATGGCTCAGCAGTTAAGAGCACTGGCTGTTCTTCCAGAGGACCTGAGTTTGGTTCCCAGCAACCACATGGTGGCTCACAACCATCCATAATGAGATCTGGTACCCTCTTCTGCCCTGCAGGCATACATGCAGACAGAACACTGTACATAATAAATAAATAACTCTTAAAAAAAAAAAAAGAGGGCACTGGATACCCTGGAACTGGAGTTACAGATGGTTGTGAGTCATCATGCAAGTAGATGCTAGGAACTGAACCTGGGTCCTCTTCAAGATCAACAAGTACTCTTAATTGCTGAGCTTCTCTCCAATACCTCTTTTTTCCTCCCTAATTTTCCTTTTCTTTGCTATGGTGAATCAAATTTAATCAGGGTTACTAGAGTCAGGAGACTTGAAGGAGCATGGGCAACTTACCAGGAGTGACACTACTTAAGGAGGGGTAAGGTCTAATGAGTCTTTCCCTTACAATATTATTTTCTAAAGTGAGCATTTTTCCTATCCTGCCATTTTAAAGAACTTGAAGGGCTTTTGAGTATTATCATCATCATCATCATTAAAACAGGGTCTCACTATATAGGTCAGGCTGGTCTTAAACACACAGAGATCCACCTGCCTCTCTGTCTCTTAAATGCTAAGATTAAAAACATGAACCACCACATCCCGACTGAGTGTTGACTTTTAAAGATTTTATTGTGGAATTTAAAAACATACATAAAGGCAGACAACATTATACTTAGCCCAATACAACCACCTTCTAGCTTTAATAATCTCTGAAAGACACCTAAGCATAGGTTCATGCCTTTAATCCCACCTTTTGGGAGCTTGAGGCAAGAGGACTGCTCAGGTCAGGTCAGGTCCTGCCTGGGAACATTACTGAAAACTATTTTTAAAGAATCTGAACCAGGGCTGGAGAGATGGCTCAGCGGTTAAGAGCATTGCCTGCTCTTCCAAAGGTCCTGAGTTCAATTCCCAGCAACCACATGGTGGCTCACAACCATCTGTAATGAGGTCTGGTGCCCTCTTCTGGCCTTCAGGCATACACACAGACAGAATATTGTATACATAATAAATAAATATTAAAAAAAAAAGAATCTGAACCAGACATAGTGATGCACCTTTAATGTCAGCACTCAGGAGGCAGAGGCAGGCTGATCTCTGTGAGTTTGAGGTCAGCCTAGCCTACAGAGTTTCAGGAAAGCCAGGGCTATGTAGAGACTCCGCCTCAATAAACAAACCAATCTAAAATTAATCCAACTTTAGAGCTCATATAATTCTATCCATTTTCGATTATGATAAAGAATATCATAACTGAATCCATGCCAACACTGCCTGGATGACCAGAAACTGGAGGATAGCCCAAAGACCTAGGGTAGAACCATACACGGCTCCCCCTCCATCAAGAAAATGATATCTAATGATGTTCTGCTATACTGGTGCCTAGTCATCATTAGAGAGGCTGCCTCCTGCAGCTGATGGAACATTAAGTGGACAGCAAGGCTACAGGTCTCCACTGGGTCCCTCCCCTTGGAGCTCGAGGAAAAGGAAAGAACTGTGGGAGCCAGAGGAGTCAAGGACATTGGGAGAGTACAGCCCACAGAATCAACTAAGCAGGGCTCATGGGGGCTCACAGAGACTGAAGTGGCAATCACGGAGCTTACATGGGTCTGTGCTAGGTCCTGTGCATATATGTTATGATTGTTGGCTTGGTATTTTAGGAGGACCCTAGACAGTGGAAGTAAGGGCATCTCTGATTTTTTTTTAATTAAAAAAAATTCTTTTCTCATTTTACATGCCAAATCTAGTACCCACTCCCTCCCCTCCTCCAGCTCCCTCCACTTTCCTCCCATCCCAACCTCCATTCACTCCTCATAGAGGGTAAGACTTCCCATGGGGAGTCAACAAAGTCTAACAAACACATTGCTTTGAGGCAGGACCAAGGCCCTCCCTGCTATATCTAGGCTGAGCAAGGTATCCCTCCAAAGAGAATGGGTTCCAAGTATCTGATTCTTTTGCCCACTTTTGGGACCCTTTTCCTCCTACTGGGTTGCCTCATGAAGCCTTGATGTGAGGGTTTATGCCTGGCCTTATTATATTCTGTCGTGCTATGTTTGGTTGATGTCTCTGGGAAGCCTGCTCTTTTCTGGGGTAGGAGGTGGACTGGGAGAAAAGGGAGGGTGATAGGGAATCAGGAGGAGTGGAGGGAGGGAAGCTGCAGTAGGGATATACTGAATGAGAGAAGAATAAACAAAAAGAAAAAATTAATCTGATAAAAAATTACCCCAAATTATGAAATACAAAAGAAATAGAAAATTCTAAAGCACTGACCAAAACAAAACACAAAAAACAAAAAAACAGGGAAAAAAAGAAATTAGGGAGTGCAAAGGTTTGACAAAGGATCTCACACTAAAACCCAGGCTGACCTAGAACTTACCATGAAGTCAAGGTCAGACTCAAACTCACAGCAGTCTTGCCTCAGCTTCTCAAATACTAGAGTTGCAGGATAAAGCCATCAGAGTTGGCTGAAATGTATATTTTAGATGCAAAAGCTTTTACCTGCTGCTAGCAGCACGACATACTGAAACTGTACATTTTATAAGAAATAAAAGTTTAAGTTACTTCTTAGCTGTGTCTGGATTTTCAGGCTTTCATTGAATTACAGTTCCTTTTTCATACACAAATACCAATGTGTTAAGTAGACCTTTCAAAAAAAAATTCAGCTTATGGTAAGCTATCAACTCACAGGTTATCTTACTTAAATCTTACAACTCCAATCATTTCTCTTGCCAAAAGCTTGCCAACTATGAGCAAACAGGAAAAGTCATATAATATAAATATACACACACACACACACACACACACACACACACACACACACAAAAAGCTCATTCTTATTTGTGTCTCCTTCAAGTCTCCCTGACTAAAACTGACTCCTCTGTTACTTGAACCTCCTATGACATGTTGGGGCAAATTTCATTACTTGGATTCAGTCTTAGAAGGCAGGCTTACTGCCAAGTTTGCTGTGTCTATTCTCCTTAGGATAGCTTTAGACAACACCTTTCTTATTCATGTTACTGCTATGACCAAACTATAGTATACTATCAAATAGGGCTCAACCTACTCAGGTTTCCTCCTTGTATGAGCCATGTGATTGCCTTCATTGCATTATAGCCTCTCAGCCCCAGTCCTATTTAAAATAAAAAATTCTCAACTACCAACGATAAAATAGAACTGGTAATACAATTCACTAACTTTTTAAGAAAGCTTCTGTCTCATAAATGGAGCTAGAACCAGTGGTATATCATTCCCTAGCATGTGAAAGGCCCTGGCATTAACCATACACTCACAAGTATGCACACGCGCACACACATTCCAATTCTTAATTTTTTTATTGTGTGTGTGTACATTTGTGTGTGTGAACACATGTTCAAAGGTACCCTTGAAGACCAGAAAGGATACTGAATCCCCACAGAACTAAACTTAGAGGTGGCTGCACACTGTTCATTGTGGGACCAAACTCAGGTCCTCCGCAAAACCAGCAAGTATTCTTAATCAGTGAGCCCTCTTTTCCAGTCCCAAATATCAGTTTTTATGACCCAAGCAAAGCAAACAATATAATTTCTCTTCAAAAATGTCCTTATGATTAGACTTAACTGGACAAAAGAAAGCAAACCTCAAAAGCAGAGTTTGGACTATGCCTGCTATAAAAATAACTATGATTTTAGAGATATTTTATGGATACTGTTGAAAGACAAGTCAATAACAGAAAGTATACATGCCAAAATATCTCTTCTGTATTAGCAAATGGGAAGACCTTAGAAAGTGTAAGAGTAACAAAGCTCTTAAAGTTATATTACTAGGTTTGGCATGGTAGTGTATACCTATAATCCCAACATTTGGGAAATTGAGGCACGATTAAGAATTGAAGGGCTCTGGGCAGTGGTGGAGCACTTGGGAGGCAGAGGCAGGAGGATCTCTGTGAGTTCAAAGCCAGCCGGGTCTACAGAGTGAGCTCCAGGTCAGGACAACAGAAAGAAACCCTGCCTCCAAAAACCATGGAAAAAAAGAAAAGTCTCTTTTAAAGAACTGAAGGGCAAAGCCTGATGTGGTGGCCTCACCTTAACCCCAGCACTGGGAGAACGGCCTGGTCTGTGGGGCAATACTGAAGTGCAGTCTGGGCTACATGGATTTGTCTCAAATGATAAAGAAAAATAATGGAACACCAGCATTCATCTTGGTTTCCTGATTGAGAAACAATGTAACCAGCAGCCACCTCAGCTACCACAGCTAACCTTCCCTGCAAAAACGAACAGTATGCCCTCAAAACATAAAGAAAGTAAATCCTCCCTCAAGATAGATTCTTTTTGAGTACTTGGTCACGACAATGAGGAAATTTCCTTTGAAGTAGGCTCTTGGTAACTCTGAATTCTGAACTCTGCTTCAGCTCTCTGAGATACTGCTTGTTCATGCTTGAGAAAAGGATGAAGACTCTTGTCAAAACCACTTGAACTGGAGGAACTTAACCAGAACAATCAAGGATAGAGCATGCTCTAATCTAACTCCCACAGGGAAGCTGCAGGTAATTAACACAAAGTGGGGTCTTTATACCTTTGTAACTACTGAGGAAGTAAGTCACTATCTCCAAGGAACCCAACTATTCTAATTGTAAAACATTTTACAGAACACTTTTCACCTTATCTCTGGAGGCTTGGAGCTGAATGAAGAAAGCTCTCTGAAGACTGGTACAATTTTAAATCCTATGACAGACTCAAGTAAAATCAGTAGCAGTACCATTACAGATGTGTCTTTAAAAATAAAGACGGCAGTATTAGCAAGCAAAACAAACAAACAAAAATCACACACACAAACCCAAGGCCCAGTCCTGAAATACAATGTGACGAAAACAAAAGAATGAGGGTCAGTGGGCCTTCTCAGCAAGTAAAAGTGCTTGCCTCCAAGTCTGCTACCCTGAAGCCCACAGACTTGAAGGACAGCACTGGCTGGCTCCTTCAAGATGTCTTCCGAACTCTACACACGAGCTGTGGCAGTGCAAGTGAACCCAAAATAAATATTTTAAAAATGTTTTTAAAAATGAACATAGGTTTTTGTTTTCTTCATTGGTTTTTCTTTCTTTCTTTTTTTTGTTTTGTTTTTCGAGACAGGGTTTCTCTATAGCTTTGGAGCCTGTCCTATAACTACTTGTAGACCAGGCTGGCCTCAAACTCACAGAGATCCACCTGCCTATACTTCCTGAGTACTGAGATTAAAGGTGTGCGCCACCACGGCACAGCTAGGTTTGGTTTATTTTTTAAATTATTGTATATACGATGCATCAGTGTAGGCATGTGCATGTCACAGTGTGCATTCGGAGGTCAGAACCTTGGGAATCGGTTCTTTCCTTACATCTTTATAGGGAGTTCAGGGACTAAACTCACCTCATCAGACTTGCATAGCAAGATGCCATGCATATCTTGCAAGTCCTTTTTTTTTTTTTTAAACCAATTTCAGGTAGCCTAGGATTGCCTCAAACATTTTATCTAACATATAGGCTAATCTTGAATTCCTGATCCTCCTGCCTCTACTATCCAAGTGCTAAGATTACAGGTATACATCATCATGCCTCACATTAGATAAGTTTATTTATTTACTTGTTTGTTTCTTTAGTTAGTTAGTGTAGCCCTGGCTGTCCTGGAACTTGCTCTGTAGACTGGGCTGCTCTCGAACTCAAGAGATCCCCCTGCCTCTGCCTCCCAAGTGCTGGAATTAAAGGTGAGTGCCACCATTGCCCAGCTAGATCAATATTTTTAACAAAGCAATTTTCACTCTCTTTACTCCCCTGGGTTTTTCCTCATACTCATTAAAATATACTGACTTATCTCTATCACACAATTTTGCTAGTATCTCTAGGAGCATCCTTCAATTCCTATCAAGTAAAGTGTGAAACAAACAATATTAGCAGGTACATGATGGTCCACATCTGTAATCCCAACATCTAGGGAAGTAGAGATAGGAGGATAAGGAATTTAGGATTCTCAACTACATCAACAGTTCTAGGCCAGCTTGGATTACATGAGACCTTTCTCTAAACAAAATAAACAAAACACTGAGCTTGATGATACACTCCTTTAATTCCAGCACTTGAGGAGCAGGGCAGGAAAATCTCTTAAAGAGTTCCAGGCTAGCCTGGTCTACATAGTGAGTTCCAACCAGCTAGGACTATATAGTGAGACTCCATCCCAAAGGAACTAAATAAATAAAGCCAAGTATAATGGTGCATGCTTATAATCCCTGTATAAGGGAGGTGGAGGCAGCAGGATCAGGAGTTCAAGATCAGTCTTGGTTACATGGCCCGGCTTGGCATACACAAAACCCTACCTCAAAACAAAACAAACACACAAAAGCATAATATTAAACTATTATTCCGAGTAAACAGTGAAATGTTAACCACTGACTCAATTACTCAATACATACTCTCACTGCATCTAACTCTACAGAAAAATCTAGTCTATGGCATGAAAATATGGATTGGTAGCAATCAAATTCTCTTCTACAATACCTAATATATGAACTGTACAAATATTACAGAAAATCGTAACAAGCAACTTGCCTTTTTTCACCCTAATTTAAATATCCAATTATACTTGTATGATCATTGAATCAATCTCCTTTCAAGCCTTACTGAGTCAGTAACTCAAAAAAATAGAACAATATAATTAAAAGCAAAAAGAACATCAGTATTTTTTTTCCCAAGGTAAGGTCTATGTAGCCCTGGAACTCCACTATGGAGACCAGAGCAGCCTTGAACTCACAGAGATCCTCTTGCCTCTGCCTTCTCAATGCTGGGATTAAAGATGTGTACTGCCATGACTTGCATTAAAAGAAAAAAAAATGTAATGAAATCAGGGCTGGAGAGATGGCTCAGCAGTTAAGAGCACTGATTACTCCTCCAGAGGACCTGGGTTAGATTCCAGTGACCGACACAGTGACTCACAACCATCTGCTGCTCTAGTCCCAAGGGAATCTCACACCCACTTCTGGCTTTTGCGGGCACTGCATATATGTGGTGCACAATTATACACACAAAAACCCATATGTATAAATGTTAAAAAAAAATTTTAAAGAATAAAATGAAAATTTCTAAGACCAATTACTCCAACTCATGTCAGGTTTTTTGTGTTTTTTTTTTTGGTTGTTTGTTTTTGCTTTTCTTATTTTAAATCATGTGGGTATGTGCATATGAGTACAGGCACCCTCAGGACCAAAGGTGTAAGATCTCCCTGGAGCTGGAATTACAAGTAGTTGTGAGCTTCGTGACATGTGTATTACCCCAGTTACAAAAAACTGAACAAAAGCACTGAGTGAAAATAAAAACAGAGCTGGGCATGGTGTCACAGGTCTGTAATCCCAGCATAAGGGAGACTGAAGGAGGATTATAAATTCAAGACCAGCTTGAATTACGTGGTAAGACTGTATCTCAAAAATAAAAAAATAAAAACTGGACATTAGAAGACAATTTATCAAAGATATAGTAAATTATACTGACAGCACTAAGCAAAGTAAATTACAGCCAAAAGCTATATCTAGGAAAAAAGCCTCAAAGTTTGCACATGAAAAACCTGTGTAGTAGGTGTAGCTGAAACAGGAAAACTACCATGAGTTTGAGAATAGCCTGGGCTACAGAGGAAGCTATTTTTAAAGAAAAAGGTATATTAATATTTGATGATTATGTAAAGTAAATTTCTTGCAAAAATACATTATAAAACAAAAATATTTCTTCTCTTCAAAAACTCAAAACCAGTAGTAGATAAGATATTATACATAATGTAGCATGCATTTCTTCTGGTGATTCTCATTTTGGACTAGAAAATACTGAATAAATTTTGGGGCTAGAAAGATAGCCCAACAATTATGAGGACCCACAATGGGTGACACACAACTGTCTATATCTGCAGCAAGGTGCGAGGTAGAGACCGGAAGATTGTTTAGGGCTTGCTGGCCACCAGCATAGCTTCAGATTCAGTGAAAGATCCTGTCTTCAAGGGAAAAAAGCAGAGAGTAATAAAGCGGAACATTGCACTTCCTCCTCTGGTGTCTGTGCACATGGACACATGGACACACACACACACACACACACACACACACACACACACACACACACACGAAAGCATACTCAGGAAAACTTTGAGTGAGTTCAAGCCTGTTTTGTGAGACCCTGTCTCAAGTAAATAAAGAAACTGAAACTGAAAGCTAGTCACATGGGGTAAGATAGGCTTTTAATTCCAGCATTAGGGAAATAGAAATAAGTGGACACCACGAGATGGTTCCAAGCAAGAGTTCAAGATCATCCTCTAGTAAGTAGTGAGAGGTAAGCTTCAACTATAGCATAGGAAGACCTTGTCTAAATAAATAAACAAGATGGGGGAGAATTCAGTATGTAAAGTACTTGCATCACAAGTATTAGGACCAGAGTTTGGTTCCCAGAAGCTATGCAAAAATGCTGGGTGCGGTGATGATACAGGTTTGTAATCTCAGCACTGGGGAGGCAGAGATGGGAGGATCCCTGGGGTTGACTAAATCGATATATCTAACCTAATTGGTAAACTCCAGACCAATGAAGGGACCCTATCTCAAAACAGATGAGCAGCTTTACTGAGGATGACAGGTAACCTGCACACTACATGATCACACCCATGCATGCACAAAGAAACTGAATTTTCAGATAACAATTATTTATAACAGCAAACTAGAGAGCTGCAAACAGTACACTGGAGTACTACAAGTTGTTCTTTATAATAATATACTAAACACAGGTAGGTTTTGTTGTTGTTTATTGCTGTTTGTTTTTCTAGCCTGGAATTCTCTACATAAACCATATTGACCTCAAACTTGGGTCGGCCTGCCTCTACCTACTCTGAACACGAACAACATTGAGTTAAATACTTTGCCTAGCACTACATTAATGCTTCTAAAATCTCTATGGGGATACACGGTCAGTTTGAAGCTAGATACTAGGAAAAAGTTTAACAAAATAGTGTGATTAAAAAAAAAAAAGACAACCAGGCAATAGTGGTGCACGCCTTTAATCCCAGCACTTGGGAGGCAGAGGCAGGCAGATCTCAGTGATTTCGAGGCCAGCCTGGTCTACAAAGCAAGTTCCAGAACAGTCAGGACTGTTACACAGAGAAACCCTGTCTTGAAAAACCAAAAAAACTGGGGCTGGAGAGATGGCTCAGTGGTTAAGAGCCAGCTTAAGCTGCTCTTCCAAAGGTCATGAGTTCAATTCCCAGCAACCACATGGTGGCTCACAACCATCTGTAATGAGGTCTGGTGCCCTCTTCTGGCATGTGGGCATACATGGAGGCAGAATGTTGTACACACAATAAATAAATAAATCTAAAAAAAAAAAAAAAACCAACAAACAAACAAACAAAAAAGGTTCTCTTGGAACTCTCTCTATGTTGGTCAGGCTAGTCCTGAACTCACAGAGATCTCCACCTACCTCTGCTTCCCAAGGGCTGGGATTCAAGGTGTTCACCAACCATGTTCAGCCTCCATAAAGAATTTTCAAAATACCTTTTCACTATACGGGAATTTCAGTGTGCTCTATCTATTCTCAAACCTTCAGAGAAATACAGAACCAATGTCGGCCAAAATTAGAAGACTACTTCCATTTCGAGGTCAGCCTGGGCTACATAGTGAGTTCTAGGCTAGCCTGTGAAACGTAGGGAAACAATGTCTCAATAAAATACAAAAGCAAAAAAAGTTTTATTTTTCATATAAATTTCACCATAATGGAAAACATATTTTTAAGAAAATGGCCAGTTGGGCAGTGGTGGCACACACCTTTAATCCTAGCACTCAGAAGGTAGAGGCAGGCTGATCTCTGTGAGTTCAAGGCCAGCCTCGTCTACAGAGTGTCAGACAGGCTCCAAAGCTACAGAGAAACCTTGGGGGTGGGGGGAGAAAGAAACAAAGAAGGGAGGAGAGGGGAGGGAGAAAAGAGGCGGAAGGAAGGAAGAAAAAATGACAACTGACTATAGTGGCATATGCCTCCAGCCCCAGAACTTGGAAGATGAGGCAGGAGACCACTTGGAATTAGAGACTAAGAAAGAAATGATAGGGAAAAATTAAAAAGAAGAGAGGGAAGAAAACGTCCTAGAATATCTTAAAAGTGGGCTTCTGGTAAAAACTAAAACTGCTCATGTTTACCTCCAAGTGCAAATCGAGCTACAAACTTTCTAAAAATTCACTCAAGTTGTTTTTATTTTTTTCGATCTCCATAATCTAAGTACAATTCAATGCCATTCTCTCCATAAGTTCCTCTTTTCTTTTTGTTTCTTTTATATATAAAAATTATCACAATTCTGATTGCCTAATAATACAGTTATTTGGGCTATGTGTCTCTTTCATCTATTTCCCAACCTCCTCAGGAGCCCGAGATTTGCATCAATATAACACTACACAACTAAGTATCCAGTAGTATCTTCAACAAGAGCCTGGCTCAAATAATGCTAGTGGAACTGAAAACAAACACAGCCAACACTTAACTATTAAAATTATTTATTACACTGAAAAAGGCATCTAACATATAAAGGCTGAAAAGGAACTAATAAAACAGGTATTGTGCCATCTAGAGACTCGGCTTACAAAAAAAAATTATTTCAATGGAACTCCAGTTATTTCAATATAGTATGGATAACAGTAAGTACTCAATACTAGACAGAAAAATAGAGATACTCTTTCCCACCTGCTCTAAGTTCTCTTACATATGTAAAGGGAAACGAACTTAATGAACCACACTATTCCAAACCAGGTCACAGGAGAGCGTTAAGTCCCCAGTCATCATCCTGTTTCTATTTCCTGACTGGCCTGACCTGCAAGCATTATGGTGCCCGGCTTTCCCAACCTAAGATCTCCTTTTAAAAATCTTCTGAGAAAAGCTTTTTCTTAAAACAAAAGTTGACTTCTAGAACATTATAGGGAATTTATGAAAAAAGCACCCTAACTTTAAAAAGAAAAAAAAAGAGAAAGAAAGAAAAATCTCCAGAAACACTTTGCTCAAGTAAAACAACCCGGTTTTCAGAAAAGTCCGTTACAGTATACTCGAAATTAAGTGTGGAATATAAATTTGCAAGATTGAACAATTTCTCGAACGTGTTAACTCTCCTAGCAAAGTAGATTTAAGAAAATACACGAATTTTAAAAGGATCCTACTCTTCTACAAGAGTATGCATCTTTCAAATGAAGAACTTTACAAACAACCTCAAAACAGCTATGTGCGCTTACGCGTGCTTCGCGGGGACGTTTTCTCAGCACCACGCTGGCACAGCAGCGACAATCAGAAACCTCTTGGGGCTTTGGCCCCAACCCTCTGCCTCCAAACTCCGGGCGTCCACCGGCTACCGGCCACCCGGAGTCGAGTTCCCTCCAGTGGGAACTCCAGCCGAGCCACTTCCACGGCGCCGCCAACCACACGCCTCCTTCTCCTCCTCCTCCTCCTCCTCAAATTAAATCAGGCTTCACTCACCACACGCACGCACCAACCAGGGGGACCAAGGGAGAGGCGAGCTGGCGGGAGCGCGGGGAGGGCACGCTCCCCAGTCCGGGCTGGCCCGGCACTCACCTGCAGGCCGCGAGACCTGGGACACCGGCGCTGGTGCCCCGTCCTCGCCGAAGACGAGTTTGAAGTCGAGCTCGTCGTGGGCGCCACAGTTTGCAGTAGTCATCGGCGTGGCCCCGGGTGCTGCGGCTCCTCTTCAGGCGGCCGCGGCGGCTCCTCAGCGCCGCTTCATGCTGGGCCGCGCCGGCCGGGAGGTCGCCGCACCGCTGCAACTTTCCGGGCGGGGCCCGCGAAGCCAGGCGTTCCGTTCCGACCTGGAAAGCTGGCCGAGCGCCCCGCCGCACCAGGAGCCGCCGCCGCCAGTCGAGGGTGCCTAACAGCCACGGTCGCCTGAACCAAGGTTCCCCGCCCCCCCCCCACAGTCGCCGCCACTGCCGCCACCTCCGCCGGCGCGCTCCCGCGCCCTGCAGCGCGCCCAACCCCGCCCCGCCCCCCGCCGCGCGCCCCTCCGACGGGGCGGCCCATAGGCCGCTGGCTCCGCTGACGGTCATGGGCCCCGCCTCCTCGCCGGCCTATCGCGTGACTGCTCTGCGAGGAGGAAGTCACGTGAGCAAGGCGCTATAGGGCCCCGCTCCCTCTCGGGAGTTGTAGTTAAAGTCTGTTTCTTCCGCAATTTCTAAGCCAAAGACGAGTGTGGGGCCAATAGCGCTGTCTAATTAGACTGGGAACCTGCCATAGGCCAATTGGAGACTCTCCCTTTCCCCGTTGGGCGTAACTCACGTCGAGGAAGGGGTAGCAGAGCGCTGGGGTTATGGGTATCCTGGTACTTGCCCCCACCGAGGTATTTCCCCCTTATGTCTGGGTTTAGAGCGGTTGCATCAGACCACTTCAAGGTTATTTATACACCACTCATTCCCCCCATACCAACTTCAGTGGCGGAATCTCGAGAGGGTCAGGGATTGGTTCGAGCTTCTCGGTAAATTGGGGTGGAGCTGAAAGAAACTGGAGTTGATTCAGACCCAACCCTGTGGGGCACCCCCCCACCCTCAACCCGTCTCATTGTCTGTGCCTTTGTCCCCACTAGCCGGCGCAGATAGCTGCCCTCTTGAGGACATAGTGCATTCGAGGCTGCACCTAAATCAGAGGGGCAAGGTGTGATCCCTGATGGATGTCTAGCAGACACAACGGAAAGGCCCCTTTTGACTTCCTCGTCCCGTACACAACCATGAAACCGAGAGGTTTTGTGACACGGAGCCAATGACCACATATAGGAAGTGACACTGTCTAAAGAACCCATTTTCAGTCCTGGCTCCACCCCAAAGAGCCTGCCTTCCCCAATGAGACATGGGATGGCCCAAGACACCATACCTTAGAGTCTGGGGACTCAGTCTTGTTTACTTAGGGCATTTTTGAGAGAGGGAGTTGGGAGAAGCCATGACTTCACACACACACACACACACACATAAAACAACAACAACAACAGCACATCTCATACTACTCACAAAAGCCCCTGGGAGAACAAGACAAAGACTAACTCCTTGCAAAGATCTCACTATCTCAGTGAGTCCCAGGCTATTAGGAAGGCCCAACTAAGCCTGGGTCCAAAGGAGCAAGGAATGTTCTGAGCACGTGAGCCACTCATCTTGGACTGGTTCGTTCCTGCTCAGGGCTTTATGCCAGTACTTCTGCAGGACCTGGAGATACAGAGATAGTCTCCCTTCAGGGATAGGAGAGAGGAATAGCGAATATATAATTACCGAGCAAAGAGATTAGAGCTCTGATAGGAGCTCTGAGGACATTCAGCACACACCCAACTACACGGGTTAGTAGGAGCTGGAGAGCCAGACAATAGAAGAGTAAAGCTTGTTCAGAGAGGGAACAGTTGGCAGAAGTCAAAGGTGATTCTGGACGGGTGGGCAGAGTACAACAGGTCACTGGGTGATGCTTGGACTTTATCCTGAGGACAGTAGGAAGCTATACAAGGGTTTAAAGCAAGAAACTAACACAGTCAGTTCCGTATGGAACACTTGACTGAAGACATTAAAAGCAGCAGAACAGAAAGCAGTCAGGCTTAGTGGCACCTGCCTGGAATCCCAGCACCTTGTAAGGTGAGGGCAACAGATCAGGAGCTCAAGGTCATCCAGTGTTACTTAGTGAGTTTGAAGACAGCTTGGGTACGTGAGAGCCTGTCTCCAAACAAGTAAAATGCAGACAGAATTAACATATTAGGTGGATGAAAACCACTTTACAATATGCTATCTTGCCTTCAAAGAGTCTAACCCAGAAAGCTTGACTATGAAACCAGGAAACCAAAGGCTCTTTCAGCTCTGCAACCTTTTGTCTGAGACAGGCTAGAGGTTTACCAACTAGTTCACATGATCCCACTATCCTATAAGGTCCCCCAGATCTGGTCAGCTTACTTGTCCATTCCCATAAAACCTAAAGCAACTTCTGCCCCATCTGTAGACACACGCTTATAATGTAGTTTGAGAAAGTGGACCCAGTCTACTCTTCCTCTGGGTATAATCACATGAACCAGGGGCTCAGCCCATTAGGCTAACGTAGAGACAGAGGAGCTGCGGAGAGAAAGCAGTGGCTAAGAGTACTTGCTGTTCTTCCAGAGAACCTGGATTCTGTTCCCAGCACAGACAGGGTGGCTCACGGCCATCTGCAACTTCTAGGGAATCTGATGCCCTCTTATGGATTGACAGGCACATATGCAGTACGCACATATAAAAGTAGACAAAACAATCATGTACATGAAGTCAAAATAAATAAATCTTTTAAAAAAATCAAAACCTGGGCTGGAGAGATGGCTCAGCCGTTAAAGGCTAGGCTCACAACCAAAAATATAAGAGTTTAGTTCCTGGTACCCACGGCTGTCTCTCGAGCCACCATAAAAAAATAAAAATAAAAATAAATTCAAAACCTGGCTAGGGAGGCAGAATGGAGACCCTGGCCTGTCAATTCCAACACTTCATAAGGAACCACAGAGAAGTTATAGATAGATTGAAAAATCCACCCATTTATTAAATGCTCAGCAACAGATCTTTCCCCCAGACACTGAGTACCTGAGAATATCTAGAAAGGGGTCAGGATATAGGGAAGGCTTCGGGTTGGGGGTAAACACTCTAACATAGAGTGATAAAGGATCAGCTGAGCTAAAAACCAATTGTAGGAAGTGAGTCACGATCTTTGTAAGAAAGGCAGAGTGGACTAGGGGGGTTAGAAATGGCTAGGATCCTGTAGACCATGAAGGTTCCCCCCAACACACACATACACAAAGGCTCCCCCCTCAGGTATGTATACTCTTTTCACTGCTTCCACAGCTGGGGCCAAGATTTCCCCCACCCTCACCCCAAAGCTCTTGATCATCATCTACTCCATGTGCAGATCTCTCAGGGGGCCTAAAGTACAGTTCAGTAGATAGAAGTTCAGAGCAGACAGAGACTGTGGGGGTCTCTGTATGTAGATCCTTTCCCTCCAGTGTAAATTATGGATCAGGCCTGAGAATCAAAAGAAACCTTTTTCTTTCACCTGTTGCCACAGGTCTGGCCATGAGACTCTACTGCTGAAGCTTCTATACCTCAGAGCCATGGAATGGTACATCTTAGCCCAGCCCAGTCACGTATTTCCTACTAGAGAAAACCAGGAACCTTCAAGTTTAGAAATTCTTCCTCTCTGTGCCATGAACCCCCAACTCTAAACTCTTATTTTAGTTTGCTGTACCTGCCCTCTACCTCTGTGCCAATGCTGGCCGTAGAGAAAAGGGCTGCCCCTGAGCAGCTTTCGATTTGGATGGATAGGTTAAGACCAGCCAACTACAACCTCAAAAGACAGTTGCTCAAGTCAGCACAGAGTAATGAGAACCCAGGCTATCACTGTGTCTTCTGCTGCTGGACTAAGGAGGATTGGCCACAAGCTGGAAGCCAGTGTGGTCTACATAGCAAAACCCTAGCTTCATAACAAAACCCTATTGAAAAAATAAATAAATAAATAAATAATGTCACTGAGGATGTAGGGCAATGTATCAGCTGGTTTTGTGTGTCAACTTGACACAAGCTAGAGCCATCAGAGGAAGGAGCCTCAGTTGGGGAATGCCTCGATGAGATCCAGCTGTAAGACATTTTCTCATTTAGTGAACAATGGACAAGGGCCCAGTCCATTGTGGGTGGTGCCATTTCTCGGCTGCTGGTCCTGGGTTCTATAAGAAAGTGAGCTAAGCAAGCCATGGGAGGCAAGCCAGTAAGCAGCTTCCTTCCATGGCCTCTGCATCAGCTCCTGCCTCTGGGATCCTGCCCTGTTTGAATTCTTACCCTGACTTCCTTCAGTGATGAAGAGCAATATGGAAGTGTAAGCCAAATAAACCCTTTCCTCCCCAGCTTGCTTTTTGGTCATGGTGTTTCACCATAGCAATAGAAACCCTAAGACAGTCAGTTACGAGACTGCTTCCTGGCATTTACCAACCTCTGGATTCAATCCCCAGCTGGAAGTAAAAATAAATTCTAAAAAGAAAAATCTGTACAAGGGGCTAACAAGATAGCACCTACCACACAAGCCTGATTGAGTTTGATCCCTGAAAACCACGTAAAGATATATGATTTCATAAAGTCATCCTCTTGATATCCAGATGCATCCAAACACACAGAGTGATAAGCAATAAGTAAATAAATAATAATACATATAAATTAATACAGGCTAGCTTGGATTGCACAGGATACTATTTCAAAACAAAAGAAAACAAAACCCATAATGTGATAAGCTAAGGAGAGTGCTTCAATCAAGGACATGGAGGGGTGGATACCACTACTAGCCTAGGAAGGGGTGGGAAGTCCTTTTTAGTTTAGTTTTGTTTTGTTTTGTTTCAAGACAGGGTATCACTATGGCTTTGGAGCTTGTCCTGGAAATCGCTTTGTGGACCAGGCTGACCTCCGAATCAGAGATCTGTCTATCTGTCTCTGGAGTGTTGGGAGTAATAGCGTGCGCCACAACTGCCCAACTGGCTGGGAACTCTTAAGTGAATTATGCTAAGGGTAGACTAGAAGACCATGGCTTCAGGCTTGACTGGGCCTCTCAGGCAGTCCCAGATCTTGGGCAGCTCACTGAGTCCAAGGTAGACATCACTGAAATATAATAATACTAATGAAGAAATGGTTTGAGGATGAGGACCAACACATAAATCCAGGATCTTTGCCAGGTATCCCCCATCATTGGAAACATTCTAACCAACCCCTATCCCCAGGGTCCTCGGAGCTCCTCCCACCTCCCCCCCTCAAAGCTACCTGAATCTTAGCACTCTACCCTTGTCTCTGCTTCCTGTAGCAGAAAAAAATTAATCTGACCTTGCCAAGGTAGGGGTTTCCCCAGGAAAACCACACTAATGGTAGAAGAGGCTTGATACCAGTGCCCAGGACCACTTAGGCTGTACTTGATGCCGTCCCCAGAATCATCCTCCAGCATGGAGGAAGTGGTCCTCTGTGGCCTTGATCTTCCTACTGCCAGTCTTAAGTATAAGGAAAAGTAAAGGGGGGATTTTAAGCCAGGTTTAGTAGAAACAAATAAATCCGGATACAAACTTTCTAAATCTTGATGGCTGAGATCAGACCAAGACTGTCTTTCCCCTTAGTGGGGCCCCCTACTCTGACAACATTAGAATGAAAAGTTAGGGCAGTCTCTCAGCAAGCAGAAACATTCTACATAGTACCCTATCACAGGCCAGCTTCACTTAAGCAGAGGACAATTATTCCACTATAAGGCTTATTACTAGAAATGAGTTGCCCAAGGTCAAAATGCAAGGGGCTCTGAGAGGCCTCTGGGAGTATGGCACCCTTATCTAACAAAGAAGAGCAAGGGCAGGTGTCCATGGAAAAAGGCACAGCCTAAGTCACTAAACCTTTGATTCAGAGACAGGCAGGGCCAGGGGCTACAGGCAGGACCAGGGGCTGCAGGCTGGCACAGGACCATGAGGCTGTCCCAGGGGACTTGGCGAAAAGACAGGTTTGGTTTAGAAGGGAATTCTCCCCCCATATAGCCTGGCAAAAGGAAGGTCACACAGCCTGTTTACAGCAGAGGAAGTGGGGTGGGGCAGGGTAGAGACCTTTGGTCAGGCCACCCCTCCCAGGAGGGGAGTGGGGAGGCCCCAGTAAATGTGGTGGTAGCTGTTTGTTTGCTTCTCACCACCAGGAGGAAATTAAAGAGAATCTGCCACTTCCTTCCACCTCAAGTGGAGCTGGGGTGGGGAAAGTGACAGTGTGTGATCTGTGAATGCTGCGTTTCCCCAAAGCCAAATTGCTACCATGAGCAGCCCCCCAGGTGTCCCCTGCCCTGAGCAGGCACTTCATCAGGTCTGAGTTCAAATTAATTGTAAGGCATAAAGGAGACTCTGAGGCCCTTACCCCACACCCCAACTCTACTACACTGGCTCTTTACTGGGGTATCAGATACCCTCATTTCTCCGGATTACACAGAACCTCTCATCGGCAAAGTCAACTGATGATTAACACCTAGGTTTCCCACCATTAAAATGGTTTTCTTGCTCCTATCTTGCTCTCACCAAAATCCAGTGGACCCCAAAGATCCACTCTTTCCCTACATGCAAGAGGTATGCTTTGGAACTCTGCAGCTCTTCAGAGGGTAGAAGTAGAATAATTATGCCAGGATGTAGTCCAAGGCTGACACAGTTGGCCATGGGTGAAAGTCAGGCTATCTTTATTGCACAGTACCAAGTCAAGTTAGAGGTGCGGCCTGAAAACCTTGTTTTCAAAAAAACATTCAGGTCACTGGGAACTTGGCTTAGCCATTCAGACCTATGAGAGGAGATAGTATTACCGCTGGACATTCCTTGGCACTTGTTTCAGACTGATGGCCTGGGTCAGGACTTCTAATGTCTGCAATGGCGAGGGCCAGAAAACTGTCCAATGGAATGTGGTTTAGGCCCCAACACCCAAAACCACTTTCACATCAGTCCCCCACACTGGTGACAGTGACAGTGGTCAACAGCCTTCCAGGAGATTATCTTCACTACTTCCCAGGGTTACAAATGGCTTCTTGCATATCTCCCCAGGTAGTGTTGGCTCCTGAACTCTGGGGCCCCCAAGATCTTGGTCAGGGGCCTCTCGCTTGCGCTTGTTCAAGGAGGGGTTCTCCTCACCCAGTCGACCCTCAGGGAGGCCCTGGCTCCGCAGACAGACGATGGCTGCAGTCTGCTCCGCCAGTTTCTTGGACTTGTCCCTGGGTAAATGAAGCAAATATTAATAAAGCAAGCAAATAGCAGCACTACAGTCATGAAGTCCTGAGTCTCGTCCTTTCCAGAGATTCTGATAAACAGGTGAGAGGGCCATCATCCAGTGCCCTCACAGACAACACACCCAACCCTCCCAGACCATCCGATGAGAAACTCACCACAATGTGGACTGGTACCTTTGCTCCGCAACAGTGACGACAGAGCAGAACATGCGATCTACAGGCCGCTGAACCTGGTGCAGAAAGAGCAAGATTGCCCACCTGCCTCATCACATGGAGAACACAGAAATGAAAGGGAAGCACTTCTAACTTAAGTCAAGTGAAGGCTGCCTGATCACATGCTCCGCCCATGTGAAAGTACCTGCTGCATCTATCAAGGGGAAAAAGGCAGTTATGCAAATTGACAATGATAGCAAGTGTGTCAGAGTTCTGCCACTGAACTAAACAAAGGACCATCAGAGCCCTTATATGACTATGGGGCCTCTGCCTACTGATTTCTATGTGGGCCAGTTCCCAGCAGAAAGGAGTTCACCAGATGGCAAAGGACTGAGACAGGACAAGGGTGGGGGCGAAACAGGTGCACCTGCAGAGGGATCAGGACATGTGGCTGGAGTAGAAAGCTGAGTGGAAGACATAAAACAGCAAGGTATTTGGGGTCTTGTGTTCTGGGGAGCTGGTAACCTGAACAAAAGAGATGGATGTTAGGTTTGTTTTCCGGGTGTCACTCTGTGAGAGGGGACACTGACCCAGAAAGTGTAAGCCTGGAGGCCAGAAGGCCAGTACAAAAGACAGAGCAGCCACAGGGACCAAAGGAAGTGAAGCAAGACTATCTCAAGGTTTCCACCCCAGGGGCCCTGTGTGTGGGCATAATTCTGTGTCCCATTGGCTGAAGCCCAATCCAAGGATATATCTGCCAGAATTGGACAAAAGCCCAAGGTCGGAGGTAAAGGGCTATCAGTCATTAGCCCTACTACTAGTAACTTATGCACATCTATGGGGATCAAGTTCAGATGCTAAGAAAGCAGCCTAGAGCTGAGCATATAAGCTGTGGTGCACTGGGATGTTGATACCAGTGCAGGCAGCACTGTGGTTGGATGCCAGATGGGCAACAGCCAGAAAAACTCACCGTTTCATACACAGGCTGTGGCAACTTCTCTCTCCGACACCATTCCAGTAGGCACATCTTGGGGGTAATTTGGGGTGGGTATGCTCTCCTAGGGAAAGGAGGAGAAACAGTTAAGGCCCGTTCACCATTTCTACTCTATCCCTTAGCAAGAGCCACCAATCAGCCACTGATAGGTGCTACCGGAACTGAAGAAACTGAGCTCTCGGGCTGCTGCCCTGAGGCTTTTGTCCCCACTCTCTTCCTGTTCTACCAGCAGTGGCAGCCTAGGTTTTTATCTAAAGGAAAGATGGGCTACATGCTTAATATAATGAATGCACATGTGAGAACTCCCAGTTTCTCCAAGCTGCAGCCTGAAAAACAGCCTTCAGCGGCCAGGAAAGAAGGTTCACTTTGCCTTTCAAGGAATGGAGGTGGCTATACAGGGGACTGAGAGCTCTAGCTTAGTGCCCACAAGTCCATCTGCTGAGTGTCAGGGTTATCTGCTCTGCTATAGACACAACAGACTCTGGCTTCAGAGTAAGTCTGTGACAGGGTGAAAGGGACATACTCCATCTTCCACTGGGAACTCCCTCTGGCATGTGATTCCTCTTAACCCCACCTCAAGTCCTTGCCAGACAAGACTGACTCCTGGTCTGGGTATGGAGACCAGAGAAGGCTCAGACCCAGATGGCAGAGTACAAGAATGAGGGCACCATTCAAAGCTGAGTCAAAATGTGAGGCAAGAGTCAGACTAAGGCTACTTCTGCCTAGAGAGGGCACCACTGGCCCGGTGAGCGGCAGTAGTGTAGGCAAGGGTACACGGTCAAGTAAAGTCAGGGTTCCTACAGCGCCCAAGGAGCTTCAGGGGAAAAGCACAGACTGAAGAACAGAAGACCCATCTCCCTGTCCCAAGTTGTGAAAGGGAATGAGTAGATCAGGAAAAAAGTGAAGTTCAATTCTGTCTGTCTTAGAAAAATATGCCCCCAGCAAGGCTGCCTGGGCTTTTAGGGACCATCTGCCCTGAAAACACCTTCTCTTGGAGGGCAAGAGGATCAGGAGTTCAAGGTCATCAACAGCTACAGTAAGTTCAAGGTCAGTGTAGGCTAAGTGACTTGTCTTAAATAATACAGTGACAAACATCTGGGTATAGTGGTGCATCATATAATCCCAGCACTCAAGAAGCAGACAGAGGGAGGCTCTATGAGTTCGAGGCCAACTTGGTCTACATAGTGAGTTCCAGGACAGCCAAAGCTACACAGAGAGACCCTATCTTGAGAAAAAAACAAAAACAAAAAAACAACAACAACACAGTAACAAGTCTTGAGGTGGCATGTGCTTTGAATGTCAGAAGTCTGGAGGCAGAGGCAAGTGGATCTCTGTGAGTTCAAGGTCAGCCTGGTCTACGTGAGGAGTTCTAGGACAACAAGAGCTATCTACATAGAGAGACCCTGTCTCAAAAACAAAACAAAAAAACAGTAACAAAAAGCACCTTCTTGTGAAATTGAAAACTGCAGCTAACATAACAGCCACTAAACCCTACACAGTTGGCCCTGGATTACAGCACAGACCTACCGGTCAAATCTGACAGCCATCCTAACGACGCCAGGTGTGTCCTCAGTGCTGTCCTCAACAGCCTCTGGAGTCTTAGCCAAGAGGTCAGCTCGCCGGGCATCTAGCTTCCGAATGGTCTCCTCATAGAAGGCACCAAGGCCAAAGGCCTCACTATGGAGAAAGTGGTGGAGCAGGATTGAAACCTTGGTGGAACAGCATCCAAGGTACTGCAGGAGCCCAATACCCAACCAAAAAGAATCTCTTGTACCACATATAACAAAAGCAGGGACTGACATCAGAAAGTGCTTCCTACACACCCTAGCATCTGCCTGGAATGGAAAGTAGAGAATGAATTTGAGTGGGAGAGAGGCTGGGTTGGGGAGAAAAGGTTCCAGGGGTTATCCCCCATGATTCTCAGCTCTCTCCCAAGGACAACCACACAGATGGATGTACCCAGGGAGCCATCGCAGAGCTGGCCTGTACTGATTCAACAACTGGGATGTACATGGCACCATCCTCATGATAGCCCACGGGAGGAAAAGCTAATTGATTCCTCACTGCCCATGACTACCATGGACCTAGTTTGAATCACTCAGAGCTCCAGAGTTACAGTCTCTTCAAAAATTCAAAGAACATTATGTTCAAATGATAATTACTGTAAAAAAAAAAAAAACCAACTATGTTCACATTCTTGGCGTGTATGGGATGGGCAGAACCAGTAGCACAAGCCAGGGCAGAAAAAGGCTTCTGGAAGAGCTCTGCCTTCTAGAAAAAACCATGCACATGGGTCCCTGAAGGCAAGAGTGATTCAGAAAGCCGATGGAGGAAGGAAGGTACAGACAGCTCTGTAAGACAGAGGACCCAAACATGACTTATGGCAACAGTAGACAGGAAGCTGAAAGAGCTGGTTGCCAAGGACCTCCAGGTGTTCATCACCTGATCTAAAGCTGATCTGGATCTGAAGGACCAACAGGAGCCTCTCTGACCAGGATAATGGACACAGGCATATGTCAAGAGCTCCATTCTAAAGCCTTGTCTCTCTTGAGCACTTGTTAGTCTGGCAGGCAAAAGACCCATTAATAGAAAAACTTCTTCCTCAGGAATTCCCAGACCTATGTTTTGCATTCCTCTATTTTAACAGTACCCTAGTTACCAAAACTGCTGCTTAGATCAGTCAAAGAATGGAAGGCTTCAAAGCCGTGAAAGTACCCACTTCTATAAAGCAAAACTGTACGACCACTCAACTCCTGCACATATACACCCAGAAGTTGTGCCCCTGGTCCTTCAGCAAAATAGCTTAGGGATCAAGGTCAAGTCTCCAAGAATAGATGGGTAGACCCTTGTACTCTTACCAAATTTCCTGGGAAGACTGGGCAGCATGGAGCAACCTTCCTTGGGGTGACTCCAGCTGTTCCCGCAGCATCTGGCACAAGCAGTATTTGGTGTTGGTGTAGTGGTTATCATACTGCACCGCCTAGGAGGAGAACTAGCATGAGCCCACCGGTTACCAGCAAACACTGAGATCTGAGCTTCCAACAGGGGGGAAAGGGGCTCTCAGAGCGCATTAGAAGTGCTTACAGCCACCCATGTGACCCCGTATAGAACCACTGTAGCCCTGCCATCTAGTCCACCTGCTGTCACACAATGTTTGAGCATTAAACTAGGGCTCATGTTCAACAGCATACCCACCTAGACAGCCTGACTGAGGGATAACAGTATAAAGAACCAACCCATGCTTCAGTTACCCCAGGCTACCACAGATAACCTAACGCTGAGCATCTTCTGGGGCAGAGAAAAGGAACACACCAAATTTTGGCAAGGCAAATCTAGCCCTAGGACAGGGGTAAAATTCCTTATAACCAGGATCAACTATATCTTGACTAACCTATCTCCAACTTCCCCTATATGGGTGGGGCACAACCCCATCTCCTAAGCATGTTCATACACATGACTTATCAATCTGTACATCTATGCAAAGATAAGTACAGCTGTCACCTTACTGCCTGAGAAGTGAGGCTGCCCAGAGATAACACCATGGGTATCCACCCAGCTAGGTGCTGGGCAGGAAAGCAGCAGGAAGCACAGGCTTTATAGCTAAGCCTCCAGAACCCCCTCCAAGCACTCACCCCCTACACTTGAAGAATTTCCTCTAGGCCTATCTCCAGTGCCTAGGAAGGTGCCATGGCGTGCTCAAGACAAAGTATGGGATGATAAGTGAGTAAGTCCCAGCCAAGGCAGGACCGTGATTCAGCTTGTCTGGCCCAGAAAGTACCTGATGAGACCAGAAGCACCCATGTTGATGCTTGGGGCTACTCTCTTTCTTCAGGATAGCACACCCTCTTGAAAGCTGCCAAATGATGGCTAAGCAAGAGTGACAGCCTCACCTTTCACCTAGTAAGCAGGCTCAGCACGGCTGAACATCTCTTCTCTGCCACACGCTTGCCAGGTGGCCAGAAGAGCTGGACAGCTGACCTGGGCCGGAGCTGAGAGTCACCAGCCTACACACAGGACACCCAGAACCAAGCGGATAAGGGCTACAGCGCTGAGGAAAGGAGGCGCTCGGACAGAAGCTGCCAAGAACTGACACCTGCCTCATCCTACCATCCCAGCATAAAAAGCACCCAATGCATAGATAACCCCAGGCATTAGTGAGACTTGAGAACGAAAAGGGAGGTGGAAAACCGCCCTGGGAGAGGGCTGGAGCTTCTGTTCAGATCCAACTCAATGAAGAACTTTGAGGACATTTTATTGTTTCTGCCACCAGGAACAGGCATAGTCCAGTATAGAATCCACTGTCCCTAGAGCTATACCCAAGAAACTCATAAAAAAAAAATCCTTTAACACAACTACCATACTCACAGTGAGAAGAAATTGGTTTAGGAAAGGCTATTCTCAAGCATGTGGTGACATATGCCTGTAATCCCAGCACGTAGGAAGTAGAGGCAGAAGAATAAGGGATTAGTGGTCCAGCTAGGCTATGAGACTCTATGTCAAAACTAAAAAGTAAAAGAAAGAAAAAGTACAAAGACTTACATATCTGATGTACTTCTGCATGACTTCCTCCAGGGGACGAAGGCCATCCTTGAGGAAGATAGAGGGATTCCACATGGCTGCTCGAGCCACCATCACTGAAGAGGTGGCGGTGGCTTGTCGAAAGTCCTCTATGTCCAAATATTGCTGGATGTGGTCATGAGATCCTCCACTAAAAAGCAACAGGGGCACAGGAAGATCCCATAATAGAAACCACCAGTATTTCCAGGAAAAGATGATTTTCACATCTGCCATTCATCATTAGTATGGCGTTAGCCAAGTCCCTTCAACTATCAGAACTTTAATGAAGTGATTATAAAGCATAGCCCCCTGGCAAGTGAACCTTGGCTGGTATTGAAGAGGTATTTTAGAAATTTGACTTTTCTCTACTACCCAGAAGAGTGGCCAAGGCAGACAATATCTGAAGATGTAGGAGTAAACCTGAGCTACCAGCTGACATATAGCTATAACAGCAGCATCCAGGAGTGAAGGCAGAAGGATCATGACTTCAAGGTAAGCTTGGGTTATGTAGCCAGTTCTAGACCAGCATGGGGCAACATGTTAAACCCTGTCTAAAATATAAGACTGAAAAAACAAAAGCAAAACCTGTGGAACTGCGGCCACAGAAAAACCCCAAGCTGAGAAGTTGTCCATAGACCCTCTGAAGACCAGCTCAAAACCCTAGACTAAAGGAAGGACACGCTCACTGATGATGGTGGTGGAAAATAAGGAGACTCGGTTTGGTCACAATCCCCCTCCTTCCACCCTTAGGGTGCTGCTCTAAGGGACTTCTCTGTTCTCAACTATTTCAACCAAAGTCAGTCTCCATCCAGAGACACCTGTGCTGGGAGGACTCTGAAGTGACAGGAAAAGCAACGGGCTCCAAAGTCTTGAGTTAGCCCTGAAAGCCACCTCTAAAATTTCTCTCTCTGAGATCATATGGCCTAGCAACCACCCATCACTACTTCTTCCTCCCACTGATCAGAGGTGACTTTCCTCAGGACTTCCCTATTTCCAATGTCCAGGCTGCATGAGTCTCTGTGGTGTCCTGAGGTACAAGGCTGAGTTGGACTCCTAGGTGTTCAACACAGACAACTAGCTGTAGTCTGATTATTAAATCTTTGGGGTGGTCATCAAAACCCACATTTGCTAGCATAAGCGTCTGAAGTTGCCCAGTGGGTCTTTTCTTTTCCTTTTCTTTTCTTTTTTCTTTCTTTCTTTCTTCCTTTCTCTCTCTCTTTTTAGACAGGGTCTCTCTATATAACCCTGGCTATCCTGGATCTCACTATGTAGACCAGGTTGGCCTCAAACACTCAGAGATCTGCCTGCCTCTGTCTCCCAAGTGCTGGGATTAAAGGTGTGCACCACAATGCCTGGCATCATCCATCTATCCATTCATCTCCTTTTCTTTTCTTCCTTCCTTCCTTCCTTCCTTCCTTCCTTCCTTCCTTCCTTCCTTCCTTCCTTCCTTCCTTCCTTCCTCAAAGATATATCCTCACCATATTCTCTTGGCTGACCTGAAACGTTCTATATAGACCAGATTTACAGAGATCCACCTGCCTTTGTTTCCCAAGGGCTAGGATTAAAGTTGTGTGCTACCTGGTCTTTGTCTGGCTTTCTTCTACCTGACTTACGTTGCTAAGAGCTCTACTTTGGGATTCTTCACACAGCCCCTGAACCTTGCACATCTAACTCTAGGTGTGGCACCATCTTGCCCTAGGTCTGATTCTGCAACCTTTTCACTGTCTGTATTCTCATTCCTACCTACAGCCTAGCGCACTGTCAGAGTGCTAGGTCCAAACACCAGTGCAAGCCTCACTCCTAACTTTCTATTTTCACTCCATTCCCCCACTTTCCTTTATGGCCAGTTTTCTTTTTCTTTTATTTACCTATTTATTTTATATCCTAGCAGCAGCCTCCCCCCCTCCCCTCCCCGTCCCTCTCCCCCATTCTTCTCCCCCTACCTCCCAATCCCCTCCTTTTCTGTCTCCATCCAAAAAAGGGCAGGTCTCCCATGGATATCAACAAAACATGGCATATCGAGTTGCAGTAAGACTAAGCATCTCCCCATGTATTAAGGCTGGGAAGGCGACCCAGTATGACAAGCAGGGTCCCAAAAGACAGTGAAAGGTCAGAGACAGGTCCTGTCCCTGCAGTTAGGAGTCCCATAAGAGCCTGGTGGTGGTGGCGCATGCCTTTAATCCCAGCACTCGGGAGGCAGAGGCAGGTAGATCTCTGTGAGTTTGAGGCTAGCCTCGTCTACAGAGCTAGTTCCAGGACAGCCAGAGATACTCAGAGAAACCCTGTCTCAAGGGGAAAAAAAAGAGTCCCATAAGAAGATCACACTACACAACTCTCACATATATGCAGAGTGCCTAGGCCAGTCTCATGCAGGTTCCCTGGTCCTCAGTTCAGTCTCAGTCTCTGTGAGCCCCCATAAACCCATATGGTCAGTTTTTTAAGTATTTCCTTTTTATATTTATTTGTTTGGTTGGGGATGGGGGAGCTATATGACATGACCCAAGTGGAGGTCAGGGGTCAAGTTGCAGGATTCAGTGCTCTCAGGGACTGAACTCAGATGATCAGGCTTGGTGTCAGACACCCTTAACTGCTAAGCAAATTTTCCAGTCCTATATTTGTTTTGGTTTTGTTTGGAGTTTCTCATTTGTTTGTTTTTAGACAGGGTCTCTCCTGTCTGTCCTGGAACTCCTATATAGATCAAGCTGGCTTTGAACTCAAAGAAATCCATCTGCCTCTCTGACACTGTAGTGTTGGGATTATAGGTGTGTGCCATCGTGTCCGGCTTGTATCAGCTTTTTCACATTCTGTCATTCCAGTTTTTAATGCTAGCACAAGTCTTTTCTAAATGAGGAAGAATGGAGGCTTACTTGGCTATGACAGGAATGGAGAGGGTTTCGGCGATGGCTCTTATAACGTCACAGCTGACAGGGTGCTGAGGTCGCTCCTCCCGGTTCCTTAAAGATGAAGAAAAGAGATGGGGCCTGGGGGCTGAGGGCCAAAGGCCATAACACTCCTAAAATCCTACTGTCCTTCCTACTGAACCTCAAGCAGATCAGACAGCTATGGGGCTATCTAGGGCAGGTTGCTGGGAACGGCCTCCCTGACCTAGGGGTAGAATTCTGTCCTAAGGAGCAAGAGAGTGAGACAGAGCTACAGTACTGAAAACAGCTTGGTACTGGCATAAGAACAGACAGGAGGACCAATGGAACTGAATAGAAGACCCAGATATCAATCCACACATCTTTGAACACCTGATACTTGATAAAGAAGCAAAAAATATCAAATGGAAAAAAAGCATATTTAACAAGTGGTGCTGGCATAACTAGATATCAACATGTAGAAAATGAAAATAGCCGGGCAGTGGTGGAGCACGCCTTTAATCCCAGCACTCGGGAGGTAGAGGCAGGAGGATCTCTGTGAGTTCGAGACCAGCCTGGTCTACAAGAGCTAATTCCAGGACTGGCTCCAAAGCCACAGAGAAACCCTGTCTCGAAAAACCAAAAAATAAAAATAAAAAAAAAGAAAGAAAGAAAAATGAAAATAGACCTATATCTATCACCATGCACAAAACTCAAGTCCAAATGATCAAAGACCTCAACATAAAGCCAGCCACACTGAACCTTATAGAAGAGAAAGTGGGAAGTACACTTGAACGCATTGGCACAGGGAACCACTTCCTAAATAGAACCCCAGCATCACAGACACTGAAAGAAACAATTAATAAATGGAACCTCCTGAAACTGAAAAGCTTCTGTAAAGCAAAGGACATGGTCAACAAGACAAAACGACAGCCTACAGAATGAGAAAAGATCTTCACTAATCCCACATCAGACAGAGGTCTGATCTCAAAAATATACAAAGAACTCAAGAAATTGGACACCAAAAGATCACATAATCCAATAAAAAAATGGAGTACAGACCTAAACAGAGAACTCTCAACAGAGGAATCTAAAATGGCTGAAAGACACTTAAGGAAATGTTCATCATCCTTAGTCATCAGAGAAATGCAAATCAAAACAACTCTGATATTCCATCTTACACCTGTAAGAATGGTCAAGATCAAAAACAATGATGACAACTTATGCTGGAGAGGTTGTGGGGAAAAAGGAACACTTCTGCATTGCTGGTGGGAATGCAAGCTGGTACAACCCCTATGGATGTCAGTGTGGTGATTTCTCAGAAAATTAGGAAACAACCTTCCTCAAGACCCAGTAATACCACTTTTGGGTATATATCCAAAGGATGCTCAATCGTGCCACAAGGACATGTGCTCAACTATGTTCATAGCAGCTTTCTTTGTCATACTACACTTGATCTTAGCCAAAAGGCCGAGAAGCGATAGCTTTGTTTGTTATAGCCAGAACCTGGAAACAACCTAAATGCCCCTCAATTGAAGAATGGATAAGAAAAATGTGGTACATTTACACAATGGAGTTCTACACAGCAGAAAAAAATAACAACAGCTTGAATTTTGCAGGAAAATGGATGGAGCTAGAAAACATTATTTTGAGTGAGGTAACCCAGACACAGAAAGACAATTATCACATGTGCTCACTCATAGGTGGTTTTTAAACATAAAGCAAAGAAAGCCAGCCTACAAACCACAATCCCAGAGAACTTAGACAACAATGCAGATACTAAGAGAGACTTACATAGATATAATCTACATGGGAAATAGAAAGTAGAAAAAAACAAGATCTCTTGAGTAAATTGGGAGCATGGGGACCTTGGGGGAGGATTGAAGTGGGGAGGGGAGAGGCAGGGAGGGGAGTGAAAAATAATAAAAAAAAGAAAAAAGAAAAAAGAGAGTAAGAAGGTTAAGGCTAGTTCTCAAGATTATTAAGATGGGGCATAGCTGCCGAGGACCAGCGTGGGTGGCCTGATTCCCAAGGTCACACTGCTTTTCCCTGGCTACCCCTTGCCTCTGCCAGAAATAAGAGACAGTGTCACAAAAATGCTGTCCCTACAGTCCCAGCCCTGCCCTTCCCCAGGGACCTGGAACAGCTGCCACTGCTCAGACAGGCCACTCCCACACAGCTGCCTGTGCTAAGGCCAAGCTGCACAGCTGATCTTTGGGAGAAGCACCTGACACGGGGTAGGCCCCATTCCAGGGGCCACCAGGGCAGACCACAGACCATGACCGTCACGATAAGTCACAGGGGAAGCAGGACAACCCAGGGCTCCTTCCTACCAAGGTCAACAGCAAAAAGTTCTTGTGCATGAGTAAGCAAATGTTAGGTATGCTACAGTGATGCCTGGGCCAAGCTATGCCCAAGCTACGCTTGTGAAGACAAGCAGGAGAGGCGGCTAACCAGTCCTTGCTTGAACACAGCTCCCGTGCTATATTCTCACTTCTCAGAAAAGCCTGCCAACCCAGCTTCCACCTCTGACTCCTCATTGCCCCAACAGCCAGTTTTATACCACACTAAATGGCTACATTTGCTGAATTTCTGATGGTCAGGAAGTTCTTCCTTAAACTCTCCCACATTCGTCTTCTAATTGCGTCCAACTTCTGGGAAAAGTAAGTTTCCTACATATTGTGTGCAAGGCTGTTCATTTACAAGTTCATAAAAGTGTCAAAATAACAAGAAGCAGAACTTGTACTGATTGATACATGAGGAATGTGTCAATCAGAGAAGTTAAATGAAAGGTAGCCAACTGCAGAGCTGGGATTTCACATCAGGCTATTGAGTCTACAGCCCACTGCCTCAGCAAGGAATGCAGTATGTATATTTATGTGCACGTGTCACTTCCAAACCCTCCTAGCTTTGATCCGGACAGCTTCACTTCACTGTTCTGCTTATTGTTGTTCAGGGTATACCCCAAAACAGCAACCTGGGCTGTTCCTATAAACCCCTGAGTTCCCCACAAAAGGATGTCAGCCAAAGTCTATTTGTCAGGATTACATACAAAAGGACATGCTAGGTACAGAAAGCAAGTTGGACAGGGAGATAGAGAGCAGCCTACAGAAACACTCTGGTTTAGCAGGCCCTAGTGCTCATGCCTATAATCCCAGCACTTGGAAAACTGAGACAAGAGGATTGCCATGAATTCAAGGTCAGAGCAACAGTGAGAGCACCCCCTCCCATATTTATATGCACTTGTGTGTGTGTGTGTTTGTGTTTGTGTAGATGGCTCCACAGTTAAGAGTGCATACTACTCTTATGGAGGACACAAGTTGAGTCCCCAGCACCCACAAGTATCTCCCAAACTCCTGAAACTCCAGCTCCAGGGGATCCAACACTTTTTTTCTGGCCTCTGCAAGCACCTGCACTGAGACACACAGACACATACACATATACATAATTAAAAATAAAATAAAAAAAGACTCAGTTCCCAATAGAGAACATATGAGCTACAGATACAAGAACGGTTTAAAGCAGACATCAGGACAGCTGGCAGTCCAACAAGGGTAGGCAAGAAAGCCAGTGTCTTTAAATGAACAGCCATCTGCTTGCGGTCATTCAAAGGAGAAGCCAGTGCTCAATGAAGTGGAATGAAAAAAAGATTCAGTGAGTGTGGTGGTTCATGTCTATAATCCCAGCCTTAGGAGGCTAAGAAAGAAGGATTATTCACACCAGCCTAGGTTGTATAGTGAACCCTGTCTCAAAAATATAAATTAACTAACTAATTAATTAATTAATTAAAAAAGAGAGAAAGAGTTGATTATAGTGTTGAATACCTATAATCCCAACATTTAAGAGATGAAGGCAAGAAGATCAGGAGTTCAAGGCTCTATGAGACTTTATAACAACAACAAGACTGGGTATATTCCTCAATGACAAAACACTTGCCTAGCATATACAAGACCCTGGATTTAATCCCCAGCACTAGAAAACAAGCAAGCAAGAAAGGGAGGAAGAAAGAAAGAAAGAAAGAAAGAAAGAAAGAAAGAAAGAAAGAAAGAAAGAAAGAAAGAAAGAAAGAAAGAAAGAAAACAGGCACACAGTCAGGGAGGGAGGGGAAGGGACTTCCTTCTGTGTTTCTTTTTTTGTTTTTTGTTTGTTTTTGTTTTTTGAGACAGGGTTTCTCTGTGTATTGCCCTGGGTATCCTGGAACTTGTTCTGTAGACCAGGCTGGCCTCGAACTCACTGAGATCTGCCTGCCTCTGCCTCCCAAGTGCTGGGATCAAAGGTGTGCACCACCACCACTCCTCTTGTGTTTCTAATGCTTGACATTGTTCCTACCATCAGAAGGTACTCAATGAATAAACAAATGCAGAGTTTGAATGTTCTCTGGATTCATAGGCTGTCAGAGAGCTAGGCAGAGAAGTAGGCCATATACACAGAGAAGCTGTTTGTCACGTAGGGTCTGTTGAGCAGTCTCCTTGCCAGCCATCACTAAGAAGGCAAACACTCACCTCCCATGAACTGCAATGGCTGAAATGCCAGTCCTCTCTATCCGCTTCACAAGGTTCAGGGTGTCTTCTAGCTGGGTAAGAAAGATTACAGCACAAGGTGGTCATTAAGACTCAAGGAAGGAGCTGCTGACTCCTAATGCAGGCTCAGTTCGCCACCAGATCTAACAGCACCCGAGAGAATGACCTTCAAATAACACATCCTTACCGATGGCAGGATTCGGATTTTACAAGTCACAGGTCGGTGTGTTCCTTTAACAAGAGTGCTGAGAATCTGCAAAGAGGAGTAAAAGGAACATCTATCTCTTCTGGAACAAACACCACACTACTTGCACTAGTTAACACACTTATAAGACCCAGGCATACCAGTAGAAGGGCAGTTTGTATATTCATGACTACTTCTATTTATCTGTTGTATATATTTACATGTAAACTCCAGGGGGCAAGGATTATGCCTCTATTCTATGCTAAAATCCCAACACTAGCAAGTCCCTGCCTGGTACGTAAAGGCATACATATACATGCACATTAAATACATGAAGGGAGAAATGAATGGATCTGCATGTAGTCCTGTGTGGAACACAGTGATTCTTTGCCAGGGAAAATATCAGAATTACCTGGAGGTTTGGTATACAAACTCTTAGATCCTACCACAGCATTTCCTGAATGGGTCTCCAGGGACAGAGCTTAGAAACCTGGGCTTTCCCTTTATGGGACCTAAGCACTCTGCATATATGTTACAAATATGTAGCTTGGTCTTTTGTGGACTCCAAACAGTGGGAGCAGAGGTTGTCTCTGACTCTTTTACTAGCTTTTGGGACCCTACTCCTCATACTGGTCACCTTGCCCAGTCTTAATACATGGAGAGGTGCTTAGTCTTACTGCAACTTGATATGCCATGCTTTGTTGATATCAATAGGAAGCCTGCCCTTTTCTGAACAGAAACAGAAGAGGTGTGGATGGGGGACTGAGGAGAAGGGCTGGGAGAAGAGGAGGGAGGTAAAACTGTGGCCAGGATGTAAAATAAATAAGTAGAAACCCATGCTTTCAAAATCATTGCTCAACATCCTCAATATAATCCTAAGGCTTAGTCCTGGTTATGAGCACATGACTGACAGCTTTCTTCCTCTCCTCTTCTTCTTTTCTTCCAAAGCAGGGTTTCTCTGTGTAGCCCTGGATGTCCTGGAACTCACTCTGTAGACCAGCTGGCCTCACCTGCCTCTGATTCCCAAATGCTGGGATCAAAGATGTATACCACCACTTCCAGCAAATGACAACCTCCTTTCTGAGTTAAAGGGATATTCCAAGTGCTATCCCAGAACTACAGAATGAGACTAGGAAGATCTTGAAGGGCCTAGGCCCTGTCCTCATGAATTCTTCTCTTCTGAGAAGTCAGATATACAAATATATAAACTAGAAAAGGAAACACAACACATTCAATGTATTTTTACTGCTCCCTAAACAATAATTAGCAAAGGTTGCAGAGAAAGATCAATAAGTCACGCAGTAGTCAAGGAGGTAACATGACAAGGCAACATGAGACTCAGTCTGTAGCATTACTATCTTCTTTCTACATCAGGATTTCAGGCCAGGCACAAGGGAGGGAAGGTGATCTCAACAGCCCTCTTCTAAGAACTGGATTTCGAACCAACAGGGGCAGCAGCTATGTGATAGGCATGAGTACTTGCATTTACCTTGATTCTAGACAGATGGGGGCAGCAGAGAGCCAGTTATAGTAAAACAGGCCTTATCTAAGACCAGAGGAAGGCGGTCTCAGACATCAGGCCAAGGAACCCTGCTGAAAGGCAGACAGTTCACCAGCAAGTAGGAAGGAACCCTCTCCAGGTGCTGCCTCAGACAACAGACTAGACCTGATTTCCCACAGTCATCCTGCCGAGCCTTAAAGGAGCATTTGCACTTTAAAGAAGGGGACTGCCAGGCTGGAGGGATGGCTCAGTAGTTAAGAGCACTGACTGCTCTTCCAGGGGTCCTGAGTTCAATTCCCAGCAACCACATGGTGGCTTACAACCATCTGTAATGAGATCTGGTGTCCCCTTCTGGCCTGCAGGCATACTTGCAGACAGAACACAGTATACATAATAATAATAAAAAAACAAAACAGCAAAAAAAAAAAAAAAAAAGAAGGGGGCTGCCAAGCTCATGAGTCACAAAATTTCTCCCTCTAGGGAAGAGTGGTACACGCCTCAGTATTTGGGAGGTAGAGGCAGGAGGAGCAGGAATTCAAGGTCATTCTTGACTACCAGAAGGAGTAGAAGGCCAGCTCAGACCATGTGAAACCCTATCTCAAAATACACAAATCAACAAACATCTCTAGAAGGTTGAACCCTTTGAAATGTGAGGACAACATAACAACTGGTTTGATACAGTATTCAGTCTTAGAGAACTTCCTTTTGATTTATTCAAAGTAGTTCTGGGAACTTTCCTTAGAATTTCTGTTCACATGCACATTAATGATTAGGAAGGAAATTAGGGAAGTGAAAGACCTTGCTAGGATCGCACTAGGGAGAAATGGGCACCCCCCCCCACTTTGTAGGTGAGACAGGGTATCTCTGTGTAACAGCCCTGGCTGTCCTGGAACTCACAGAGATCCACCTGCCTCTTCCTTCCAAGTGCTGGGATTAAAGGCGTGGACCACCACTGCTGGACTTCCTGACGCTGTCTTTCACCAGGTTAGGTAGCATGAAATTCTTGAAGCTCTAAAACATGCCACATGTTGCTGCCAGAGGACGGAAAGGACCAAAAACAAAAGTCCAGATCTGATTAGGGAAACAATACATCCACCCATGGCAGGTTGGCCTCACCTTAGATAAGGCCTCACTGGTCAGCCTGGCATGTATAAGATCCCCTCTCTCAAAGGAAAGAAGGAGGGAAGGAGGGAGGGAGAAAGAGAGGGAGGGAGGAAGGAAGGAAGGAAGGAACAAATGAAGGAAAAAGAAAGAAAAAAAGAAAGGGGGCTGGAGAGATGGCTCAGTGGTTAAGAGCATTGCCCGTTCTTCCAAAGGTCCTGAGTTCAATTCCCAGCAACCACATGGTGGCTCACAACCATCTGTAATGAGGTCTGGTGCCTTCTTCTGGCCTGCAGGCATACACACAGACAGAATATTGTATACATAATAAATAAATAATTAAAAAAAAAGCTTATAAAGTCATTTTAAAAAAAAAAAAAAAAAGAAAGGAAAAAGAAATTTGACATTGTAAGTTCTCTGCCCAACCCCCAACTTCTCTGTTTTAGAGATGGGTTTCACTGTATATCCCAGACTGGCCTGAACTCCCTTACATAGTGCAGGATGCCCTCAAACTCACAATCCTCCTGCTTCAGCCTCTTGAGTACTGATTTGAGACTATAAGTGTCTGCTACCTTTCTTATTTTGGTTCTGTTTTGGTTTTTGAGACAAGGTTTCTCTGTGTAGTCTTAGCTGTTCTGGAACTCGGTAGGTAGACTAGGCTGATCTCAAACTCAGGGGTCTAGTGCACCTGTCTGTGCCCCATTCCCCAGTTGCTGGGATTAAAAGCGTGTACCACCACACCTGGCTCAAATACTTTAAAGCGTAACTAATTCAGCTACATTCACAATGTGGTATAGCTAGCATCACTACATTATTTCCAAAGCTTTTCTCTGACCCTACATGAGCATTTTGAGAAAATTTTCAAAGTACCTGCAAAGCTCTCAGCCAGTACCCAGCTTGCAAGTACAGTCTGGGCCTGAACCAAATCCTGCCCCAGATGCCAAAGTCACATTCACTGTGGAAGGCTGCAGCCTCCCTTTCATGCGGTAAGCCCCACTTACTAGTCCAGGCTGGCCCAGGACCAGGTAAGCCCCACTTACTAGTCCAGGCTGCCCAGGACCAGGTATGCCCCACTTACTAGTCCAGGCTGGCCCAGGACCGGGTAAGCCCCACTTACTAGTCCAGGCTGGCCCAGGACCAGGTAAGCCCCACTTACTAGTCCAGGCTGCCCAGGACCAGGTATGCCCCACTTACTAGTCCAGGCTGGCCCAGGACCGGGTAAGCCCCACTTACTAGTCCAGGCTGCCCAGGACCGGGTAAGCCCCACTTACTAGTCCAGGCTGGCCCAGGACCGGGTAAGCCCCACTTACTAGTCCAGGCTGGCCCAGGACCGGGTAAGCCCCACTTACTAGTCCAGGCTGCCCAGGACCGGGTAAGCCCCACTTACTAGTCCAGGCTGGCCCAGGACTGTAGCAGAATGAACTGAGCTCCTGAGATGGAAAGCAGCACTGCTGCCTCTTGACAAGCGTGCCTCACTGAAGTGACAAGCGTGCCTCACTGAAGTGACAAACATCTGGGCTAAGAAGTCAGGAGGATGAAGAGTGAAAACACCTGTGTGTACATGTAGGCACACTTTGAGACTCACAGTTATCCACGCCATTCTGTGCAGGGGTGTCTGGTTACGGGTTCTAAAGCTCAGGTGGCTGCTGAACCGTGGCTAGAAGCTTAAGAACTACCACGATCACCTTTAGCACGAGGTGTCACTGAGAAGGGACACTAACGCTGTGGCTAGGAGTCACAGAACTACAGCTCTGAGTTGGCTCTGTCTGCCACATATTTGGAACAGGATCTTAAGCAATTTACTATCTTCCTCTCTGTGCTTTGGTTTTGGTCTTTTGAGACAAGGTCTCATAAGGTCCAGCCTGGCTTTGAACTCCTGCTGCTCCTCTCCTCACAATTGCTGGGATCTCAAGTGTATGTGTACCACATCCAGTTCAGTCTCAATAAAATATCCTGGTTTTGTTTGTCTGGATTTCATTTTTAGGTTTTTGTTTGTTTCTTGCTTGTCTGTTTAGTTTGGGTCTTTAGTATTTTTATCAAAGAGGTAAAAATTGGTCTGGTGGTATGTGGTAGTTTAAATGAGAAATGTCTCCCATAGGCTCAGGCATCTGAACACTTGGTCCCCAGCTGGAGGTGCTGTTTGGAGGTCAGGCATCTGAAGACTTGGTCCCCAGCTGGAGGTGCTGTTTGGAGGTGCTCGATGGAGAGAGTACATCCCTGGGAGACAGACTTGAGAGTTAAAAGCTCGCACCATTTCCAGTTTATTCTCTCTGATTCAAGTTTGTGGTCCAAGATGTTATCTCTCAGCATCCAGTTGCTGCCACGCCTCCTGCTATGATGGACCCTTATCTCTCTGGAACAATAAACCCATTAAACTCTTCCTCCTCCTCTTCCTCCCCCCCCCGCCCCGTTTTTTGAGACAGGGTTTTCTTGTAAAGCTCTAGATGACCTGGAACTCACTAAGTAGGCCAGGCTAGCCTCGAACTCAGACAGATTCGCTTATCTCTGCTTTCCAAGAGCCGGATTAAAGGCGTCGGCCCCACCATCCAGCCACCCTTCCTTCTTTTTTCCCTTTTTTTTAAAACTAATTTTAGCAGTTTCTTCCTTTTTTTCTTATATATATATATATATATATATATATATATGGTTTAAGAAAATATATATATAAGGTTTAAGAATATATATATATATTTTAAGATTTATCTATTTATTATGTATACTGTAGTCTGCCTGCAGGCCAGAAGAGGGCAATAGATCTCATTACAAAGGGTTGTGAGCCACCATGTGGTTGCTGGGAATTGAACTCAGGACCTTTAGACAAGCAGGCAGTGCTCTTCACCACTGAGCCATCTCTCCAGCCCCACCCTTCCTTCTTGAAGTCACCTTGGCCATGGTATTTTACAACAGAAAAGGAACTGATACATAGTGCTAACATGAAAGAATTGCTGGAGCCCAGGAGTCTGAGACCAGCACGGGTGGCACAAGCAGACACTGTTTCAGAGACAGAGAAAGTGCCGATGTCTGCCATGCCTACTCAAGGGACTTTAAACAGAAATGAAATACTGTAGTGGCCATCAAAAAGAAACGACTTTATAAGCAAAGATGCATGATATAGTAGACTACAGGGACATGACCTGAGCTGAACAACGGGAAAATGAGAAGATACCTAGTGTACAGTATTCCTGAACATCCCAGAGATCCCTTGGCATGATGGATATACAGGATTGAGCTGTGACAGCCAGCACACACCATGGCAGCTCTCGCTGGCTGGGTCTGACGGCAGTCACCCAAGTCTGTAGAAAGCACCATGAGACTCAAAACCCAGGCAGGGAAGTAAGAATGGAGGATGAAAAAGAGGACAAAAGAGCCAGCAGAACAGTAAGGTGAGAAAATTAATTTCTAATTAAGAAAAAAAATAGTGCTATGGCAAGGTTGTTACCCACACATGCCCAGGCAGCCCACAGCACTAGGTATCAAATGCCAATCTATCTCCTGGTCCTCATTAACTCCATTTGTAAACTCTCCAAAGGATGGAAAACAAAGGAGATTAACTTCAGCTTGCCTCATATAACCCTGGCCCGGTCTGCTCTCAAAGGGCACTCAGGAAACTGAGGCAGGCCAGACAGTAGCCGTGCACGCCTTTAGTCCCAGCACTGGGGAGGCAGAGGCAGGCGGATATCTGTGAGTTCGAGGCCAGCCTGGTCTAAAAGAGCTAGTTCCAAGACAGGCTCCAAAGCCACAGAGAAACCCTGTCTTGAACGACCCCCCCCCAAAAAAAGGGCTGAGGCAGGAGGATTGCTCAGAGTTCAAGGCCAATCTCGGCTATATAGCAAGTAACAGGCCAGCCATAATCATACAGCAAGACCGCATCTCAAAAAGGGGCGGGGGGGGGGCTGGAGAGATGGCCCAGTGGTTAAGAGCACTGAACTGACTGCTCTTCCAGAAGACCTGGGTTCAATTCCCAGCACCCACATGGCAGCTCACAACTGTCTGTAATTCCAGTTCCTGGGGACCTGACACCCATGGCAAAAACACCAATGCACATAAAAAAAGGGGGGGCGGGGGAAAAAAACAAGAAAAAAGGTGATGTGGGGGAATAGGGGATGGGAAGTGGCCTGTGGTATACTCTACCCATATGGTCCTATGCAGGGGACACCCAGTCCCACTCTCATCGGTCCCCTAGGAGAGGCCTGTCCATCTACACACAGACTTTCAAGCATGCCCTTACCCGAAGTGATCTGCCCTCTGCTCTTAGATCTTCCTGGAAAGTGGCAACATAAAGGAGGAGGAGGCCATATCTGAGCTCTCAGGCGACATGTCCCTATCTATATAGCTTTTACAGAAGGCTGACTGAGGGTTCCTAAATCTAGCTGCATATCAAAGTCACTTTTTAAAAAATTTCAGGCCAGGGTTGGAGAGATTTCTTAGCAGTTAAGAGTGTACCATGCTATTGCAGAAGATGGAGTTCAGTCCCCAGCACCCACATCAGGTAGCTCACGAACCACCTGTAACTCTATTTCCAGGGGATCCAATGATCTCTTCAGGCACTTCATGTACATGGTGCAGACATACATGCAGGCAAAACACCCATAGCACAGAAAAACAAATAAATTAAAACTTTTGCTCTCTGGGACTCAAATAGAGAATCTAGGTAGACTTCAGTAAATCTGGAATGGGGGAGAGACATTTTAGGTAATACGAAATCACAGAATGTTTGGGGACCTACTGTCACTTACCTTCTCAATCTTGTCAGGGTCTGACAACAGAGCAGCTCCCATTCCTCCCTAAGGAGAAGCACACAGAAGGCCTTACAATTTGAAGGACGATGGTGCCAACCATGGTAGGCAACACAGTGTAGCAACAGGGTAGCCAAGGTCCGCTGGAAACTGGCATTTCCCTAACCACAGAGGAAAGCAGCACAGTCTGTGCACACCACAGATCCAAGCAGGAACCAGAATGTGATGAATACGAAAAGCTATCAATCTGACCACTTTTGCAAAACCATGTATCAATCTAGAAATGGGCACTAAGTTTTATTTTCTTTTTTGGTTTTTCGAGACAGGGTTTCTCTGTGGCTTTGGAGCCTGTCCTGGAACTAGCTCTTATAGACCAGGCTGGGCTCGAACTCACAGAGATCCACCTGCCTCTGCCTCACCAGTGCTGGGATTAAAGGTGTACGCCACCACCACCCGGCTTTTTTTTTTTAAATATTTATTTATTTATTACGTATACAATATTCTGTCTGTGTGTATGCCTGCAGGCCAGAAGAGGGCACTAGACCTCATTACAGATGGTTGTGAGCCACCATGTGGTTGCTGGAAATTGAACTCAGGACCCTTGGAAGAGCAGGCAATGCTCTTAACCTCTGAGCCATCTCTCTAGTCCTAAAGTTTTATTTTCTAGGACTTCCTATCCCCACAGAGATCTCAGAGTCATAATAAACTGGAGCTCACCATCTACTGTATCCTTAAAACAAGGAGTTCACCTGAGCACAATGGCACACATACTCAAGAGGCTGAGTCAGGAGGCTCAAGAGTTTGAGGCCAGCCTCAGTTGCACAACGATGAGTTCAAAGCTAGCTTGTACTTCATAGATATATCCTGGGTCAAAACAAAACAAAAGTCCAGCAATGAAAACCACCAACTCAAAGAACAATTTAGAGTTCAACAATGACAATAATGGTTTTCTCTTTCTCAAAACTTTTTAACATTTATTTATTTTGTGTGTGTGTGCATGTGTGTGTGTGTGTGTGTGTGTGTGTATACATGTACGCAGATTAGAAGACAGTTTACAGGAGTCAGTTCTCTCCATGTGCATCCTGGGTTTAAACTCAGGTCAGGGCTTGGTGACAAGCATCCATATCTGGCGAGCCATCACTCCTGCCATGTTTGTTTCTTGACAACAGACTTATTTACCAATAATTTTCCTGCATTGGAATAATCCTTCTATACACAGTGAATATGTATTCTTCTCATTGGCTAATATAAAAGCTGCTTTGCAAGGCAGAATAAAGCCAGGCAGGAAAGCCAAACTGAAAATATAGAGAGGAGAAGGGTAAAGGGAAGAGAGACGCAGGTCAGCCACCCAAGAAGCAAGATGCCAGTAGACCGGTAAAGTCACAGCCACATGGTAATACACAGATTAATAGAAATGAGTTAATTTAAATGTAAGAGCTAGTTAGTAATAAGTCTGAACCATAGGCCAAACAGTCTGTAATTAGTATTAAACCTCTGAGTGATTGATTATTCTAAAACAGTTGTGGTATGGGGAGAGACAGAGAGACCTCAGATACATGTTCCTGCTTTTTTCATAACTGTCTGTATTCGGAAGTACTGGAATTACTATGGATTACTTTGTGTTTTGTTTTGTTGACACAGGCTCATGTCATATAACCCTGGATGAGTTCAAGCTGGCTTTGAACTCACTGCAATCCTCTTGCCTCAGCATGAGTGCTAAGATTATCAAGCTGCTGTGAGTTATTTTAATAAATCGTGGGTGGGGAATAGAGAAGGGATTTTTTTAAATGTATGTGTGTATATATAGGCCACATGTGTAGGTATGCCCTCAGAGCCCAGAAGGGTTCAAGTCTCTTAGAGCTGGAGTTACAGATGGTTATGCTTGACTTGTGTGCTGGGAACTGAAGTCAGGTCCTCTAGGCGAACAGCAAGGACTCTTAACTGCTAAGCCATCTCTCTAGCCCTACAGGGAGGATGTTGTCAATTTAATTTTATTTGCTGTTATTATATATATATATATGGTGTGTGGGGAGGGAGCACATGCATGCCACAGTGCATGTGTGGAGGTCAGAAGACAACTTTTAGGAGTTGATTACCTCCTTCCACAGCAAGATTCAGAGACTGAATTTATATCATCAGGCCTGTATTGCAAGCACTTTTGCCTACTGAGGCAGCTTGCTGACCCACAGGATCTGCAAAAGTCTGAATTCATTAAAAAATAAAGTGAAGGGACTGGAGATGTAGCTCAGCTGGTAGAACTGTAGCTTAGCACACAGAAAGACCTGGGTTAAACCCCTGGCACCTCATCGAACTGGATGTGGTGGCAACACCTGTAAGCCCAGCACTTGGAAGGTAAAGACTGTTGGCTCAGAAGTTCAAGGTCATCCTGTAGTTTAGTCTAGCCTCCAACTCATTATCCTCCAGCCTTGGCCTTTGCAAGTTCAGATTACAAGTATGTGCCATCATACCTAGCCTAATAACATCCCTTTGAGCATTTTCCTCATCCAGCACAGGATATAGCTAGCCCAGAGCCAGATACTATACTTAACTGTCATGTATAGTAAGCCTCATTTAATCTGCACAGTATACTTACAAGGAACATAAAGAAATCATTTTACCTTAGTGGAATATTCTTTTGGACAGCCCATGTTGACATCAATGCCAGCTACATCATTTTCTCTGAAAAAACATGAAGGAGAAAAGGTAATAAATATTCTACTTGAGGGAAAAAAATAGATGACAGATAAATGGATTCTGTGCTCCTGATTCTCCTGGGCCTGTGAAACACACTAATTCTCAATCACAAATGCTGAAAATCAGAAAAGAGTTCCATCCCCAAACTGCAACTGCCTCATCTGAGCAGAGTTCCAGAAGAAAGACGTAACGAGCACATATCTATAAAGAGCTAGGTGTAGAGGACACTACACTGGGGTCGGGTAGGTATTCACATACGATCTGCCATCCTAGGACTACCATTTCAGCTGGGATACTGGAAGCCATTCGTCAATGTAGAAAAGTGGTGTGAGCACAGAGCCCATTGCCAGAGCATATCTTCTATAAAGTTACTACACTGAGCCAGGTATGATGGCATAAACATATAATCCCAACACTCAGGAAGGGGAGGAGGCAGGAAGATCATGTTTGAGACAAACCTGGGCTACATAGGAGAGAAAAAAGGAGGAAGAGGAGGGGTGGTACTGGTGGTAGTTTAATAGACTGGCTTCCTTTGCTGAGTTGCACAACCGGTTACTCCAAACAATTCTGTGATATAGAAAGGATCCTCCCCTTAGCCACTGGTTTACAACAGTCTGTGATGTGCAGCAATTATGGCCTGAGTTCTTCCTTACTCTCACCGCCACCAAGCACAAGCGCTGATGTGAAGCACTCATGATGTACCACGTGTTGCAGAGACATGACATGCATTATGTCACTTGCTGTTCCCTACAGTGCCAGAGGTTGGTAGGCATCATTTCATAAATAAGAGAACAAAGTTCTCAATGATAATAGGTAATTTACCTAAGTTCACACAGTTAGCAAAGCGCAGAGCCAGAATTCCAACTAAGCTCTCCTTTAATTCCAAAGACCACCACTTCAACTAAGCATTCTCCTGACTGTTAGATCAGGAAGGAGTATATCTTATCTACATTTCACGAGGGTTAAAGCTTCAAGACTCCCAGAAGAATCCCTGGAAAGGGAAACCCATGATAAACACTAACATGAGGGCTTGATATAGAGGATCTTTAGGATATAACCATAGTGGGTATACAAGAGTCCCAGGACAGCCTGCAGATACCACAGGGAAAGAAACCCAATACCCCTCACCTGAAAACAGAAGGTAAGGGGCTAGGAAGACAAAGATGGGTTGCTAGTAACATTAAGGTCTCACAGCTTACAGAAGAGACAAGGCATTCCCAAGGAGGGAAGAACTTACACAAGCCTGGCCACAGCAAGGGCTCTCTCTGCGTCTGAAGTCCCCTGGGAACACAAGAAACTACATCAACCTGTCTTGACACAAGTGCACACAAGTAGACAAACACACCTATTGGTATCTTACACACATACATACATACATGCATGCATGCATATGCCAGGAAGTATATGAGTCAGGCCTGCTTGGGGCTGGAGAGATGAATCAGCAGTTAGAAACACTGGCTGCTCTTCCTGAGGATCCCAATTTGATTTCCAGCACCCACATGTCTATAATTCCAGTTCCAGGGGATCCAATGACCTCTATAGGCATCAGACACACAGAGTACACAGACATACATGCAGCAAAACACCCATACACATAAAATAAAATAACTAAAGATTAAAAAAAGTCAGGTCAGTATACTACACTTGCTCACCAACAAAGGAAAAGGATGAACTTGGAAGGACTAGACAGTCTCATTAATGTCATGGCTACTTTCAAACAGGGGCTGGAGAGGTGGCTCAGTAAATAAAATATTTGCTATGAGAGTGTGAAGGTTAGAATTCAAATCACTAGCACCCACATAAAAACCAGGTAGGGGCCAGCAAGATGGCTCGGTGGTAAAGACACTTGCTGCTAAGAATGTCAACCCATGGAACACATAAGGTAGGGGAACTGATTCCTGCAAGTTGTCCCCTTACCTCCACATGTGCACTATGGTGCACACGTGCACACACGCACACACACGCACACACACACACACACAAATAATAAGTAATGCAATAAAATTTTATTTTAAAAAACTGGGCAGAAGTGGCAGCCTGCCTATAACTCCAGTGCTCTGGAGGCAGAAACAGAGAATCCCTGGAGCAAGTTGGCTAGCTAGACTAGCCAGATCAGCAAGCTCTGGGTTCAGCAAGATACCCGCCTCAGTCAACAGACTGAAGAGCAATGGAAGATATCAAACATCGACTTCACACACACGCACGCACACATGCACACACTATTGCCACATACCAAAAACGGGGGAAAATTTTATAGCACGTATTCAGATACCCATAACTCAAATTCTACAATAAATATTTTGCTATGTATTTTGTCTATCCATTGCTACTAATTTTAAAAGTATCTAAATGTCATTCAGGTTTTTTTTTTTTTTTTTAGTTTTTCAAGACAGGGTTTCTCTGTGGCTTTGGAGCCTGTCCTGGAACTAGCTCTTGTAGACCAGGCTGACCTCGAACTCACAGAGAGCAATCTGCCTCTGCCTCCCGAGTGCTGGGATTAAAGGCGTGAGCCACCACCACCTGGCCGGGTGCTATTCCTAAAGATGCCAAGCTATGCCAAAAGAAAGAGAGAAAAGCTAGCCATGTGGTGGTGCTGCACACTTTTAAGTCCAGCACTCGGGAGGCAGAGACAGACAGATCCCTGAATTCAAGACCAATCTAGTCTAGAGAGTGAGTTCCAGGATAGCCAGGGCTACACAGAAAAACCCTGTCTGGGGGGTAAAAAAAAGAGAGAGAGAGAGAGAGGCTATATTATGGTTATATCTGTAACATAAATTTTAACTAATCTTTAGAAAATCCAAGTCTTTTGATATATACTACATAAAAATAAACACTTTGACCAGAACAATCACTCCTAAGGATTAAAAAAATACACAAGTCATACCAAACAGATAATTCCTATAATTAACTAAGTTTGAGACTGGAGACTTGGAACAGATGACAACAGCTTAGTCTCCAGTCTCCAACAATATACCAATCATGAATGGATCTCTGAAAATGTTCAAGTCCCATATATAGGCTGCTACCACTGCGCAGTGTATTACAGGCATCCAGCAATGGCAGGCATATGCAGGAATTAGGAAACTCCAGGGACCAGGGAACCTCAGAAGGACACTAGACGCTCAAGTGGGAGGTGTCTCTTACCATCTGGAAAACCACCCTGTTCTGTTCTCTTTCACATGTACGGAAAACTACTCGGTCATCAGGAGCAACAAAGTCCACTGTGTTGAGCACCTCTGCAAGAAAACACAAACCACCCAGTTAAGATGCATGTACAACCCAGTCTAAATCTTGGAAGCCACAGTCAAACTATAACCTGGAAAGGAAAACAGCGGATTCTAGATAAATATTCTTTTTTCTATCTCTCTTTTCTTTCTTTTTTTTCTTTTTCTTTTCTTTCCTTTTCTTCTTCTTTTTTTTTTTTTGTTTTTGTTTCTGGTTTGGTTTGGTTTTTGTTTTTTTGAGACACGGTTTCTCTGTGTAACAGCCTTGGCTGTCCTGGAACTTGTTCTGTAGACCAGGCTGGCCTCAGACTCACATAGGTCGGCCTGCCTCTGCCTCCTACCTCCCAAGTGCTGGGATTAAAGGTATGTGCGACTACACCTGGCTTGATATATATTCTTCTTAAAGGAAATAAGTATGCACTTAGAAGCTTTTTGAGTTGCTGATGATAGTCTCTTTTCAGAGTAATGATAGTTCACTTTACAATTATTTGATAAATGGCATGTTTATAGTTCACATTCTGCAATTCTAACATGCGGTTAGCATTTTAGCTAGGAGAAAGGGACACATATGAAGCTTGAGCCCACACTGCTCTAGAAAGTAGCACTCTAAGGTTCAGCAATTATGTCTAATTATGTAGTGCCCAGGCAGCTTGAGTGGAGACTAAATGCACTTCAGTCAGCCTTCCTTACCCCCTTATTTACTAAAATGTATTTATGACCTGCAAGTCAATATTTTCAATCATTCACAGACTGACAAATGTGGCAAAAAAAAAATTGAGTCACTTTCCCAGCTGAGGTCAAACAAGGTGACATTCTCATTTGTTCCCATACTGTAGAGCCAGGCATTGATAGTGCACACCGGTAATCCTACCACTTGGGAAGCTGAGGCAGGAAGATGAGGATTCTGGCCTCATCTTCAACCTCACAACGAGTTCATGCCAGACTAGGTTACATGAGACCCCATCTCAAAAAATAGTCTACAAATCATGCTTAGTGGTTTCTTGAATATTTTGTTTTATATTGGTATTCTCATTGTTTAAAATGACTCCAGTAGGATCTCTGAATTCAAGGCCAGTCTGGTCTACAGAGTGAGTTTCAAGAAAGCCAAAGCTACACAGAGAAATCCTGTCTTGAAAAACCAAACTGAAATAAAATAAAATAAAATGACTCCAAGCATAGTGATAAAGAGCTATGTAGTGTTCCTAAAACTGTTTCTGTCTTTTTCATTTAAAGGTTTTATTTTATTTTTGTGAGTGTGGTTGTCATGCCTACATGTGTACCTGTGTGACACTTGTGTGCCTGCTGCCCTCAAAGGTCAGGGAGAGCACTGGATCCCTTGGGACTGTAGTCGCAGATGGCTGTGAGCTGCCATATAGTACTTAAAATTGAATCTGGGTTCTTTGCAAAAACAACCAGTATTCTTAACAACTGATCCATTTGCCTAACCCTTCTATTACTGCTTCTAATCACAAAAAGGCTGAGGTAGGCTTAGTAGACAAAATACATGTGTTGGAATTTTCTATTTTTTTTTTTTTTTGATTTTTTGAGACAAGGTTTCTCTGTAGCTTTGGAACCTGTCCTGGAACTAGCTCTTGTAGACCAGGCTGGCCTCGAACTCACAGAGATCTGCCTGCCCCTGCCTCCTGAGTGCTGGGATTAAAGGCATGCGCCACCACCGCCCGGCTGGAATTTTCTATTTTTTATTGCTGTTGTTTGTTTTCTTTTTTCTTTTCCTTTTTTTCGTTTTTAAGACAGGGTCTTCCTATATAGCCCAAGCCTTGAAGTCTTAACCTTCTTGCCTTCCAAATGCTGAAATTATTCTTTCTCAGTGACCTTCCATATGCTAGGCAAATATTCTACAACTGAACTGTATCCCCAACTCTAGATAACCTTCATTCAGGCATGAAATTATCCTGCTATTGGCTATGATGTATATGTATACATATACATGTCATGGTATATATTAAATAGCATGACTCTGAATAGTAACATATGTAAAACAAGGTTATATACTGATCAACTGATGAAAATGTGACCAAAGGCTTAAAGGAATCTAATTTTGTGTGGTTTGATTTTGTTTTTATAAGTTTTTAATTTATATGTATGGGTGTTATGTCTGCATATGTCTGTGCACCATGTATATGCAGTACCTGTGGGGGCCAGAAGAGGGTGTCAGATCACCTGGATATGGAGTTAAAGCCCCGTGGTTTGATTTTTTTTGTTTTGCTTTGTTTTTTCGCTTTTGTTTTTCAAGATAGGGTTTCTCTGTGCACCCCTGGCTGTCCTGGAACTCACTCTGTAGACCAGGCTGGCCTTGAATTCAGATTTGCCTGCCTCTGCCTCCCAATTGCTAGGATTAAAGATATATGCTACCATTGGCCAGTGGTTTGATTTTTTTAAAGACAAGGTCTCAAATAGTCCACGCTGGCCTTAAACTTGCTTTGAATTCCTGATCTTCCTGCTTTCACACACACACACACACACACACACACACACACACACACACACACACACACACACACACACGCCCAATGCTGGGATTACAGATGTGTAATCCTAAACCTGGTGCTAAAATCTAATTTTGTATCTCCTTAAAGCTGGAGGCTCAGTACTTGCATAATCAGTGTTCTCAGCAGCAACTTCATAGAACATAACTACAAAAAAGTTGATCATATCTCATCTACTCTTTTTTCATATATATATAAGATAGACAGGTCTCTATGTACTTCTGACTGTCTTGGAGCTGGCTATGTAGAAAATGGACTCAAATTCACAGAGCTACTCCTGCCTCTGCCTCCCAAGTACTGGGATTAAAGGTGTGCATCACCATTCTTGCCTCATCTATTCTTAATTCTTTTTTTGTTTTGTTTTGTTAAACATGGGATATTGTGCCTCATTTACTCTTCTTAAATGCTTTATTTACTCTTTAGTAAGTACTATTAACAATCAAAGAAGACTACTACATAAAAAAAGATCCAATATGGTGGATGACTGAATACACCTATGACACAGACTATCTCAAGAATCTCACACTGCCAGAAAGACACCCATGCAGGCCAAAGGCTGCCACCTGGGGCCTAGATCCAGTGTTTTGAGTCAGTACGCTCAAGCATCTACTCCATCTACAAGCGGCTGGAGCTCATAGAGGAGCTGGTCCTGTAGAACCAGATGTCATTACTAAATAGGGCTGGTCCTAGGCCCACCCGGTGGCACCCAGCATGGAGCCACTGCAGTACAGCCCACACTGCCTGCTGGGAGACAGAGGTGGAGCAGAGGAGCTGCCTGCATGCTCCAGCACAAAGGTTAAGCTCAGCAAGCCGACACTGAAGGCTGAGAGGTGTGCAGTAGCCTGGAGCTCGCACAGAACTCCCCCCCCCCAACATCCTGCCTAGCTGCAAAATCACCTGACTCCAGGCAAGAGCAAGATGTCTGAGACGAGTCTTGGCAAGAATCCAGTACTGATCAGAAACCTTGATCCAGACCAAAGACTCATTATAAAGAATATTTCCATGTAAAGCTATTTGAGCAAAGAAAAATATACTGTGTGACACCCTGCAGTTTCCAATGTCACTATGAGAAACAAATATGAGATGAAGAGGTGGGAAAGACGGAGGACAGAGTGGTGAGTAGGCTGTGGAGAGGCAGAATTAGAGAGGCTACAGCATCAGTAACAGGTGTGATAGAAGGCTGCAGGGTGGGGGGGAACACATGCTGCTGACAAGTAAGGGTAGGGTAGTGTGCAGCAGCCTGGAGTTTTTGCAGGCTCAGTCCACGAACACACTGTCTAGCCAAACAATCACCCTGGCTGAGCCATGCTGATGCCTGTGGTCTGTGCTGCTGCCGAGAGCCATGTTGGGGTCCGTGGTCCTGATGCAGCTAGGGTTGTTTTGAAGTCTGTGGCCAGTGTTACCACCGAAGGCCATTCAGATGTCCACGGTCTGTGCCAATGCCTGAAGCCATGTTGATGTCCATGAGGGGCCATGTTAATGCCCATTGTTTGTGCTGCCACCCAGGCCATGTTGATATGAGCGGCCTGTGCTATCACCCGAGGCCATGCTGATGTCCATGATTCTGTGCTGCTGCTAAGGGCTGTGTAGGGTCTGTGATCTGAGTTGATGTTGGAGACCATGTTAAGGTCCGAGGTCAGTGCTGCCGAGGGAGAACCTGTGGATGTCCATGGTCTATGCTCTCTCCTGAAGACATTCTGATGTTCATGGGCCGGACAGTCACTGGGGCAACAGTGGTGTCCACGGTCTGTGCTGCCACCAATTGATATGATGACATCTGTGACCCTTGCTGCTGCAGAGGTCTGTGTTGATGTCCATGGTCTGTCTATACTGCCACCAAGACCATGCTGAGGTCAGTGGCATGTGCTGATGCCAGAGACCATGTATAAGTCCATGATCCATGTTCCCTCTGACTGCAAAGGACAAGGAAGCTACTTTTGTAATGGTGTTGAGGTCTTCAGACTCACAGTGTGAGGACCTGACTGCAAACTCCATTTTAAGGAAGGGGCTTCATCTTAAACCATATAATGAGTGGGGCGGGGGGTGGGGATCTCAGCTCCAGAAATGTGCTGCAATAGCAGAATTTGAACAGATACCCTGAAAATAGCCAATTAAGGAGCTAAGGAGCAGTGCCATAAAACTTAATGATGTCCAGATGTTCCTAGGAGGCATCCTGTCCTTGAAGATACCTTGTCAATTATTAGTAGCTCTTTGTAAGGGTTTTCATGCCCAAAAACTGACCAGTGGTTTCAGAAACTACTTTATCCTATGTCCTCCTTACCCAATCCCAAGGCGACAGGACTTGAACTCCCTTGATTACAGCGTTCCCCTTTAAAAGTCCTCCCCTTCCCCAGGCTCAGCACTGCACTGTATTGGCCAGCTGGAGATGTAGTCTAAACTCGAGTTTGAATATTAAAAACCTCTTGTGCATTACATAGGAATCCGGTTCTGTGGAGTTTCTTTTTTGGGGATAATGAACTTGAACATAACAACAGCTGAGAAAGAAATACATGAAAGGCTTCTGTGACAATCCCCACCCCCCAAAAAGAGTAACAGTCTAAACAAGAAGCCATTGTTAGCTACCATGTGGTTGCTGGGAATTGAACTCAGAGAATCTGGAAGAGCAGTCAGTGCTCTTAACTACTGAGCCATCTATCCAGCCCCTGAAGAGAACGCTTAAATTGTGATAAGGGCCAGGCCATGTGTAAAGCACACCCACAAATGGATCTGTTATTAAAGTCCCAGCATGGGACAGATAGGCAGCCTTTGTAACAGGGCCCCAGACCCTAGCACAACTTTAATCCCAGCACTCAAGAGTCAGAGGCAGGTGGGTCTCTTTGAGTTCAAGGCCAGCCAGCCTGGTAAGTGCTAAGCATGCTGAAATAAATGTAGCTCCCCACAACTGAAGGCTTCTGAAGGGTGTGCAAGTGGAGAAGGACTCATTTTCTTTAAGGAGTTGGCCACTGGGAGTCTGACCATGCTCCAGTGAGTATATGAGAAACACATATTGAACTTGTATTTTTTTGTTGTTTGTTGTTCTTTTCTTTCTTCTTTTTTTTTTGAGGGGGGGTCCATAAGGGTAGGGAGGTAGACCTGGGAGGACTGGGAAGTGAGTATGATTGGGGTGCATTTTGTGAAATTCCCAAATAATGGATAAGAATATTATGTTGGAAAAAAATACAGGAGATCTTTTAAGCATGTAAAGCACACCCACAAATGGATCTGTTATTAAAGTCCCAGCATGGGACAGATAGGCAGCCTTTGTAACAGGGCCCCAGACCCTAGCACAACTCCACGATGAAACGGTCATTCAGAACCCAGGCAGAGGCTGCGCACACCTTCAATCCCAGCAATCGGGAGGCAAAGGCAAGCAGATCTCTGAGTTAGAGGCCAGCCTGGTCTGCAGAGCTAGTTCTAGGACAGCTATACAGAGAAACCTTGCCTCCAAAAACAAAACAAAAGGAAGAGAAGAAAAGGAAGTGCCAGAGCTAGTAACAGCTAGCTAATAAAGATTTTCTACTGGCTTAAAGCCATGTCTGGGCAGTCTTCTCTGGTGAATGCCCCACAACAGGAGAATACCCCACAACAGTTATGAAAGGGAGGGTAGAGGGATGCCTTGCTGAGAAAGGTAATTGATTCTTGGCAGGAATAGCCAAAGATGGTAAGAAGAAGTCTAAGAACAACACAAAACTGGTAAGGTTATGATGCAGCATTAGAACAGCAAAATCCTGGAAAATCCTATTAAGGAGCTGATGACATCCATTCTGATATGGTCACCTATAGTTTCTGACACAGAAAATGTCCTATCAGAAAAAGAGGTGGCAAAGCAGTATGTGAGGCGGAATCCCCAGGGGGAAAGACAGACATAACAAGTCAGTTATATATGAGCACTATACTTACTGTGTTTGTAGGAAAATAGACACTACTCCTCTGGGATTTCCACTTTAGGTATGGGATTCTGAAGCAGTTTTGTTTTCTATGTTTTTTTGTTTTTGTTTTTGTTTGGTTTTTTTGAGACAGGGTTTCTCTGTGGCTTTGGAGCCTGTCCTGGAACTAGCTCTTGTAGACCAGGCTGGTCTCGAACTCAGAGATCCTCCTGCCTCTGCCTCCCGAGTGCTGGGATTAAAGGCGTGTGCCACCATCGCCTGGCTGCCTCTGACTTTTAAGTGCTAGGATTACAGTTGTACAGTACTGTTTATTTTAAATTTATATTTTATTTTGTGTTATGAAAATTCAGAGTTGGGCACAGTGGTACACGCCTTTAATTCCAGCACTTGGGAGACAGAGCAGGCAGAATCTGTGGTTTCTAGGCTAGCCTGGCCAACATAGTGAGTTCCAGGCCAGCCAGAACTACATAGTTAGTGAAACCCTGTCTTAAAACAAACAAGCAAACTTCAGTATTACTGGGTCATAGGTGGTAATGTATGCCTGTAACCGCATCACTTTGACAGGGCATTAGGAATCTAAGGACTGTTTTTGAGACCTTGTCCAGAATAAATTTTAGTGTTACAGATCTGTATAACATAGAAAACAAGAGGCAGGTGGATCTCTGTGAGTTTGAGGCCAGCCTGGTCTACAAGAGCTAGTTCCAGGACAGGCTCCAAAGCCACAGAGAAACCCTGTCTCGAAAAACCAAAAAAAAAAAAAAAAGAAGTCTTAGCTGGGCCCAGTACTAAAGTTATTCTTATTCCAGGACCCCTAAGGTCCTACCTATACTATGAAATATGGAAATTTCTGTGCTATCAAGTCTATTAGAGAAAGGCATTCATAGCCTGTTTCACAACCAATTTATTTGTTTGTTTGTTTCCGTGATACTGAGGATCAAAGCTAGGCTTTCAAACATGTTAAGCAAGCACTCTACCAATGAGCTACGTCTGGGAACCTCACATATGGCTCTGGTCACTACATCAGAAGGGCAGTGACTGCTCTTGAGGGAGCAGGTGATCTATGCAGTTCCATAATACAACAAGGAAGGATCCTGGGCAACAGCGGTGACAGGTGCTTGAGCCGCCTGCACACGCACAATCCGGAGGCCAGGGCTACACTTACCATTTACCACCCGCTTGCACTGGAGCATCTTCAGGTCAATCAGCTCCTGCGGAGGAATCAGAAGATACCTGTCAGTCCTGGACACCAGGCTTCCACACAGATGGAAGAACTCTATTACATCCCTCACGACCACAGTGCCGACAACAAACCACGGCTTTGGGGACACATTGTGCTGTTTCCTACAACTAAGCCTGGCAAAGCAAGGCCCCGAGTGAGCTACTGTGAATCTGCTGATTTCTCCAGGACTCTGACAATGGATGAGCCACTCAGAGTGCTAGGAAGAAGTGAGTCGTCCAAGATACGGACACTGAGACACCGTTCTTAGAAAGTAATCTCAGCTCAAGCCCCACCACTTCAAAGACCCTCCCACTGCAATCACTAGGCAAAGGGCAGGCAGTGAAGGCCCCCAGGAACAGCCAAGGGCAAAATTAAAACTGGAGAATAATAGCCCAAAGAGGAAGGTTTGAGACAAACCCAGGAAAGAAAAATCTACTCAGCTTACTGTATGTAAACAAAGAAGTGAGCCTCCCACCAGGGTAAGATAATTCCAGCAGATTCAGGACAGAAAGGAAAAAGAGATTTCTTCAAAATCAGCATTATAAATGGAGGGAAAGGCGATGTCTACTGGTAAGTAATACTTGGTTGGATACAAGACTGTTCTGCTTTGTTCAGTGATTATTTCAGCAGATGTGGACACTCATGGCCATGGACTCTGGGCATCCAAGAAAAAGTAAAAGATTATCATCCAAGATATTCATCCCCAAATGGACCTCTTAGGAGCCTCAGCAAACCACACCCCAGCCTGGTGATACCATTCCATGTATACAAGTATCAAGGAGATGATCAAAAGGTCCTGATGGCATCCATGTGGCTTCTCTCAATATAACCAACATGTGAGTAAACACATGTCTCTGTGTCTATTCCTTCAATACAACATTCAAATCACCAAATATCTAATTCCAGTCCTGAACAAAAAAAACCACAGTCAAATTTGGGCACGTGGTTATGATTCTATGCCCCATGTCCACAATCTCAGCGACTTGGGAGGCAGAGTTAGAAGTTAGACATTTAAGGGAAGTCTAGCCAATTTAGTGAGATTATACCTCAAATGTAAAATTGTATATTTGAAAAAAGATTTATTTTTATTTCATGCGTATGAATGTTTGGCTTGCATGTGTATGAACACCATGTGCATGCCTGGTACCACAGAGGTCAGAAGAGAGCATTGGATACCCTAGAACTGGAGTTACTGATGACTATGGCACATTTTGTCAGTGCTGGGAACCAAACCAGCAGCAAGTGCTCTTAACCACTGAGCCATCTCTTCATCCTCAAAACAAATTTTTAAACAGTTGAACAAGCTAACCAACTGCACCACATAAACACTATAAAAATTTCTTTGAAGAGCTGGCAATGTAGCTCAACAGTGTAGCCTTGAATTGTTCCCTAGTGTGACCAAAGTGACAACAGAAGTAGGTAGGGAATGTTAGTGTCTGCCCATAAACCTAGCATTTAGAAGGTGAAGGCCGGAGATTTACAAGTTCAAGACCTGCATAGAATGTTGGGTACAGTGGCTCATGACTACAATTCCCAGGAGACAGAAGCAGGCAGATCTCAGTGAGTTCAAGGTCAACCAGGACTAACTAGTAACAACCTGTCTCAAAAAAAAAAAAAAAAAAAAAACCAGAAAGGCAGAAAAGAGCTGGAGATGTAGGTCAGTTGGTAGAGTGCTTGCCTACCATTAACAAAGCTTGAGTTCCAGCCCCCAAACTGCATAAAAGCAGCAGTGGGTTGCTTGCCTGTAATACTAGCACTTAGAGGGCAGAAGTAAGAGAATCAGAAGTTCAAGGTCATCTTTGGCTACATCAGCCTGGAGCACATGAGACTCTACCTCAAAAAAGAAAGACTAGCCTGGATTACAAATCAAAACCCTTTCTTAAGAAACAAAAAAAGAAAGGAAGGAAGGAAGGAAGAAAGAAAGAAAGAAAGAAATTAAGGGAAGGAGCTTTCTGTCTCTGTCTTTCTCTCTCTGTATATATGTACATGTGAATGTCATGCCATTCACACACAGAGGACAGGGCAACTTTCAAGAGTAGTTTCTCTCTTTCTACCGTGTATGTTCAAAGGATTGAACTTAGGTCATCAGGGTGGCAGCAAGAGCCTTTACCCAGTGAGCCATCTCACTGGCCTTAGCTAGGTAGATTTGGTTTTATTTTTGTATTCTTTTGATTTTTAGACTGGGTCATGGCTGGCCTGGAACTCAGATCTGCCTGCCTTTGCCTCCCAGGTTGGGATTAAAGACATGTATTACCACATACGGCCTAGCTACATCTTAAAAACATCATGCTAGAGCCTGGAGAGATGATGGCTCAGCATGAAGAGCACCTGCTACTCTTGCAGAGGACTAACTTTAGCTCAGTTCCTAGCCTCCACAGCAGGTGGCTCATACCGCCTGCAACTGCAGTTCCGGGGACCTGCTACCCTCTTATCACCTCCACAACCACTGCACTCATATGCACATACTCACATAAAGCAAAATGAATCTTTTTTTAATTAAAACGAATCTTAAAAAAAGACATTGCTCTAGGTAAAATAAACCAGTTATGACAAGTATTGTAGAGTTCCTATTACCTGAGTCACTCATAGAAACAGAAAGCAGAATGGCGGTTATCAGAGGTTAAAGAGGAAGGAGAGGGGAGTTGCTCTTAAAGAACTTCAGTTTTATAAGATGATAGATAGAGCTTCAAAGATCTGTTTCATAGCAACATAGATATACTGTACACTACTGAACTGAACACCAAAAACGGCTGTGATGGGAGGAGGAGATGAATTGGTGGTTTAGAGCACTTGCTGCTCTAGAAAAAGACCCAGGTTTCATTTCCAGGGCCTCACACGGCAACTCACAACCACCCCAAACTCAGTTGCAGGAATCCCATGCCCTCTTCTGGCCTCCTGGAGCACCAGGCACCCACAGTGTGCACAGACATTGCTGTGTAAGAGTTTCCTCTGAGACTAAAAGATTCCTTTAATTCCAGCACTCAAGAAGCAGAGGCAGATCTCTGAGTTCAAGGTCAGTCTGGTCTACGTAGTGAGTTCCAAGACATCCAAGGCTACACAGAGAAACCCTGTCAGGAAAATCAAAAAGAGAAGAAGAAGAGGAGGAGGAGGAGGAGGGAGAAGAAGGAGGAGGAGGAGAGGAGAATGAGAAGAATAAAAATGAAAAAGAAGAAAGATTCCATCCTACAGGGACGCTTGCTAAGACAGGAAGTAAACAACTCGAGTTGGCTGACCAGATTCCCTAGGCTACTCCCTCCCCAAGCATAAGTAAGGATTGCTGAAAGACACTCTCAGACCAGTTCGACTGCTTGGAAGAAGTTCAGACCCAGTAGCCAGGAAGAAACAGATCAACCAGGCTGACTGGAAGGAGTAGAAACCCCCAGAATTGCTTAGAAGAAATAAAAACCAGCTGAGCTGCCCGGAAGAGGCTCAAACCAAACGAGCCACCTGAAAAGTGCACCCTCCAGCCTGTTAAGCTGCCTGCAGGTTGTGTGGTGTGCTCTGAGTTTCCAGCTTTTGTGAGTTGTCATCCACGCTTGGGCAGGCCTCAGCCTTAGAGTCATTTCCACCTTTGTAAGCAACCCCAATAAAACTCTGGCTCACCAAACTGGACTTTGGTGGTATTTGTACTCTTTTGGTCTGCTGTTGGTTCCATATCTGGGGTGAGAGACATTTGCTCACATCTCCCCAGGAATAGTGTCACACAATTGATATACATACAGGTGAAACACCCATATATAAGCCGGGCGGTAGTGGCGCACACCTTTAATCCCAGCACTCGGGAGGCAGAGGCAGGTGGATCTCTGTGAGTTCGAAACCAGCCTGGTCTACAAGAGCTAGTTCCAGGACAGGCTCCAAAGCCACAGAGAAACCCTGTCTCGAAAAAAATAAATAAATAAATAAATAAATAAACCATATGTCAGATAAAAATGAAAAATAAATCTTGTCAGGTGTGCTGGCACATGCCTTTAATCCCAGCACTCAGGAAACACTGGGAATTCGAGGCCACCTTGGCTAACATAGTAAGTTACCTGCCCGCCACGGCAACAACATAAGACCCTGTCTCAAAAAGCCAATTACATTAACGAAGAATATGTAAAATAAGTCAGGTATCTCCTTAAAGTTTAGACTCCTGGAGTCCCATTGTACAAGGCAGTGAGCTGAGTCGGCAACTTATCACACAGCTCAACTACTACATCAATGACCTAGAAAGAACATCCAGGCAGTGCATCCTGATGTTGGCCTGTAGAACAACTCTGGTTCCACCAGGGGGCACCAGGCACCACACTGTCACGCGTCCAACACTTAGACTCTGGTCCCCAAGCCAAACAAGAGATGCACCTGCTTCTCTCTGCCTGCTCTCTTCAGAGGCTGGCCTGGGTGGAAGGCTTAGGACTTCTCTAACCGAAACATCTTTGTTCATAAATCATAACTAGTCTCTCAGCATAAAGCACATCAAACATGTATAAGTATTTGGAATTTTCACTCCAAATCTGAGAAGGACCTAAAAGAAAAGAATTAGTCACATTTACTGGTAAAACATGCTTTTCTAGTTGGGGAGACAGCTCATCCGGTAAAGGGCTTGATGTGCAAGCTTGAGGATTCAAGTCAATATTCAGCACCCATACTAAACCAAAACAAAACAAAACACACACAAAAAAAAAACAACCAAACAAACAAACAGGCACAGTGGCTGGGTAAATGGCCTGACTGGAAAAGTGCCTCCTGATACCTAAGAATGAGAACTCTAGCTCAGACGCTCAGCCTGTAAGCAACTCTAATAAACACCCCAAGCATATATAATGATTATATTACATATAATTATTAGAATTTATATCATGATTATACACATTAGTTCTGTTCCTTTAGAGACAGCTGACTAATACAACACCAGCACATGGAAGGTGGAGATAAGAGGGTCAAAGTCATCCTCAGCTATACAGGAAGCTTGAAGCTAGCAGTCACATGAGACCCTATCTCAAGAACAGAGGGGGGAGGGAAGGAAGAGTGGAGCGGTGCGGAAAGGAGGCACACACTAAAATAACCACATAAACCTTGGGCTCCTAACTTCTAAATGGCTTCAACTAGCCCAAGGATTCCCAGAGAATTAGCTGACCCTATGGAGCCTCGCAGACAGCTGCTCCTGCGGCACAGCTTCCACGATCCCCATTAGCGCGGATGACACAGTCTGCCATCGAACCATGGATGTTAGAACAAGCACTGTACTGTGAGGGTCAGCCCACCCTCCCGCCCGCGTACTGTCTACACTTCTCTCAGTGAAAACATTTCTAGGTTCTGGCTCTCTGGGCACTCAGGAAAAATAAAGGTCAGAGGAAAGGACTGAGTATATAGGCATCACTGCATCACTTGGGAGCTTGCCGCAGAACCGGCTTGAGCCCACAGGAGCTGATGATTCTAAAGAGCAAAGGCCCTTACCACCACCTGTTTCAGTACACGACATTAGTAAGAAGGGCATGGCAGGGACAAGATGCCAGCACTCCATGGATCAAGTCTTTCTCACTAAAGACACAGGTTTAGGAAGCAATAGGACAGGAGGCAGACAAAGATTTATCAATGAAGACAGAATGCAAAATGCAAGGACGATGGAGCGGGACACCATTCACCCTGAGCTTTGAGGTGACCCTGGGAGGGCACAGCTGGACAGAGATGGAGTAGACAGCAGGTAAGCTGGGGGTTTCCCCTAGAATCTACCATCCCCTGAACCTGCTTGGCAAAAAGGGACTCCACCGGTGAAGAGCTCCCATGTCCCTCTCTGTCGTCCTGTAGAAGCATGTGGGTTCACCATTAGGAAGAAAACTTAGCAGCTGCCTGCTGGGCATGGTGGTGCATGCCTTTAATTCCTGCTCAGGAAAATAGAAGCAGGCGGATCTCTGGGAGTTTGGGGTCAGCCTGTACTACACAGTAAGTTCTAGACAAATCAAGGCTATAAAGTTAGACCCTGTCTCCACAAAAAACAAACAAACAAACAAACAAAAAACAAAACAAACTTAACAGCTGTCTGTTCCCTGGGATTTGGTCCATTTTTTTGTGTCCCAGGCCTCAGGCTCTGAGAAGTCAGTGATTCTTACTCTTCCTTTTCCTATTTCCTTTCCAAACCCAAACCCAAGAAACTTTTCTGGAGGGTAAAGGTTAGTGCTAGCCAAGAAAAACTAAGGATAGGCTGGAGAGATGGCTCAGCGGTTAAGAGCACTGACTGCTCTTCCAGAAGACCTGGGTTCAATTCCCAGCACCCACATGGCAGCTCACAACTTTCTGAAAATGCAGTTCCACGAGATCTGACACCTTCACACCAATGCACATAAAATAAAGATAAATAAATCATTTTTAAAAAGTTAAAAAAGAAGAAGAAGAAGAAGAAGCTGGGCGGTGGTGGCACACGTCTTTAATCCCAGCACTTGGGAGGCAGAGGCAGGTGGATCTCTGTGAGTTTGAGGCTGGCCTGGTTTGCAAGAGCTAGTTCCAGGACAGGCTCCAAAGCTACAGAGAAACCCTGTCTTGAAAAACCTTATAAAAAAAAAAAAAAAGTAAAAGTTTGCCGGGCAGTGATAGCACACGCCTTTAATCCCAGCACTCAGGAGGTAGAGGCAGGCGGATCTCTGTGAGTTTGAGGCCAGCCTGGTCTACAAGAGCTAGTTCCAGGATAGGCTCCAAAGCTACAAAGAAACCCTGTCTCGAAAAACCAAAAGAAAAAGAAAAACTAACGATAACACACAGCTGAGCACCCCAGGGACCTTTTGTTTCTGGTACCCCAACACCTAACCCCAGGACACAGTTCTCCTCCATGCCGAGGCAGGGTCTAACACTGGAAGGCTTACGGACCTGCCTGCTCACAATTCCTATCACATTTCTCTACAAATATTTAGAAACAAGGATGTGAACCTCTGTGAGCCTCAATGCAGAAACATGTTTTCTGCCCTCTACATTAAATTTTTGGAACAACCAGCCCATGGTGTCATGTACCTGCAATCCCAGAACTCACAGCACTTGGGAGCTAGTCAGGAAGATCTAGACTTCAAGACTAGCCTTAGATATGGAGATAGTAGGCCAGGCGGTGGTGGCGCACGCCTTTAATCCCAGCACTCAGAAGGCAGAGGCAGGTGGATATCTGTGAGTTTGAGGCCAGCTTGGTCGTCTACAGAACAAGTTCCAGGACAGCCAGGGCTACATAGAGAAATCCTGACTCAAAACAAACAAACAAACCAAAAAAAAAAAAAAAAAAAGAAAGAAAGAAAACAGATGTTACTAGGCCTCTCTAAATCCCTCACTAAGGTTCTGTCTCCCATAATCATGGTTTTGTCTTTGAAAACTCTATACCTCTGATGTAGGGACCAGTGACAAGGGAAGAACACCCTTCTCATTGCACATGGTTCAGGGCCTTAAAAAGCCCTCCCCTTTGCCCAGCTCTCTGCTGTCTTTCTTCCCTTTGAGAAGCAGCCACTACCTTCTGTTTCTCCTCAATAAATCTCTTGTGTGAGGTTTGTTGCATAGTGTGACTTTGTGGTATTTCTTGGCTCCTGGCTGCCAAGAAATCCTTCTGCTGGAAAAATCCTTACACCTGATCTTGGGTATCAAGAGACTTTTCAGAGGCACCAGCCCACTCTCGGTCTGGCCATTAATAAAAGGACTCAAAACTAACGGGCTTAATCAGCATATTGTTAATAACTGCACTACATGGATCATTTCGTTACCCCATTCCTCATTTCCAACAAAAGAGTGGCTTTCTAATCATCCTATAAGTCTATGGCCATGGGACCCCTTGGCTGAACTTCCTCCATTACGTCTTCCTCATCTGCCTGTCATCTCAGGGAAGGGCCGGTCCTCCCACTTTGCCAAGAAGTTTGGGTTGGTATTGTGAAGCAATTTCCTCTAAGATAAAACCTTTCATCCTAGATATTCTTTTTTTGGTTTTGTTTTGTTTTTTATGTATACAGTGTTCCGCCTGCCTGTATGCCTGCATGCCAGAAAAGAGCACCAGATCTCATTATAGATAGTTGTGAGTCACCATATGGTTGCTGACAACTGAACTCAGGACCTCTGGAAGAGCAGCCAGTGCTCTCAACCTCTGAGTCATCTCTCCAGCCCCCTTTGTCTTGTTTTTTTGAGACAGAGTTTCTCTATGCAGCCTTGAGTGTCCTGGAACTCACTCTGTAGACTGGCTGGCCTCAAACTCACAGAGCTCCGCATGCCTCTGCCTCCTGAGTGCAGTGTTAGCTTGGCTAACACTGGATATTCTAAAGAGAGATGAAATCTTCCATCCTTTAACCTTCCAGGCTGGAGAGAGCCTCCCAAAGACATAGGATGTTTTTAGGGGAAGTGAAACATTCCTTCCTGAAGGGGGATACCTTAGGCTCAACAACTCAAGCTCCAGGGAGTCCCTGAAACCAACCAAATATTCCAGGCTCCTTCCACCCCCAAGTATATATAAATAGTAAGGACTTCTAAAACACACTGTCACTCTCAGATTAGCTAAGCCACCTGGAAAGACAGAGACTGGCTGAGCTATCTAAAAGAAGCTCAAACAACTGAGCTTTATAAGAAACACTCTCCAATCTGTCTAGCTGCCTGAAAGTTGTGCAATGCACGCCGCCATTTCCAGCCTTTGGGAGTCACCAGCCATGCTGGGGTGAGTTGTGGTAATACAACTGTCTGGGAGTCATTTCTGCTTCTGTATGTAATGCCTCACCCACACTCTAAAGTAACTCCAGTAAAACTCATTTGGATCATTATGTTATAATTTCAATAATAATAATAATAATAATAATAATAATAAACACCCTTATTTGTTCACCAAGTTGGACTTTGGTGGTATCTGTACTTTGCTGGTGGTACCCTATCTGGGATAAATATATGTTCGTTCATATCTCTCTATAATAATGTCACACAACAACTGGCAGTTGGAAATGGTACCACATGACCAGTACCACATGACCCAGTGCTCTGAAGACTGAGGCCAGTCTGGGTTACAAAGGGAAGATTCCGTCTCAAAAAAAAAAAAACAATCCTGGAGCCAGTAAGGGGCTCAGCAAGTAAAAGACTTTCCTTCACAAACCTAAGTAAGACCTGACCTTGCCTATCACCCTAACCCCCCTCGGACCAAATGCCTTCCTTCCTCTCAGTCTATAAACATTCAAGTCACCTACAAATGACTTTCTTCTTGCTATTCACTCCTCAAGCCCTGAGCCCTCTAATACACTACATATGTTCCTGGCTGCCTCATTCTCTTATCAAATACTTTTTCGTATTCTTCACAGAGTTCATTTATTTATTTGGCGGATCAGCTATTTGGTTGATTGCTTTTTTTTGTTTGTTTGTTTCTGTTTTTGCTTTTGTTTTGAGCTGGGTCTTACATAGCTACATCTAAGCTAAGCATGTTACCTCTCACCTCCCAGCACTCGGGAAACTGAGGCAACAGAACAGATTTTGGGGCTAGACTAGGCTACATAATTAGATGAAAATGGAAAAGAAAAAAAAGCTTACTTGTTAAAAGATTGGTTCCTAATGCAACATTTCCAGAAATGGGACTTTTGACATCATCAATAAGTTCATCGAATGAAATTATTGTAAAATGACAGAAATTTGCAGAGACGTGGCCTAGTTAGAGGAAGCATGCCTAAGGGGAAGGTATGCCTGCTTCGTTTTCTCTCCCTCTTGGCTGATACGAGCTGTGAAGCCTCTTCTACCACACATCACAACCACCACGTTCTGATAGCCCTCCAGGTAATCCCGATAAGTGTTCAACTAAGAACACTCCCTCTCTATCCAGTATCAGATTACTCTTGTAATTCCATTTTCCTATCAGGTCTTTCTGAACCTGGGTCTGAAGCCCTAGTAATCTCTGGAGCATGCAGTGGATATATTTACTGACCTATCGCCAAAAAAATCCTACAGCCACCAATGCCAACCTTATCCCACTTCCTTAGCCTGCATCTGGTTTTCTTTCTCCCCTTCCAGGTGTCAGTTAGTACACGGTGTACTGAGCGGGGGGCCTGGGCAGTGACGTGACAGGATGGCCATCTACCCATCTGTCCCACTGCTGTTGCTGAGGGCCTCGGGACCAACTGAACTCATCAGTGTCAGGTGTGTTGATCTCTCCTGATTTTAGTGCGACCACGAGTGGAGGTCCCATTCTACCTCCCCCTCTCCTAACACTGCCATACCCAAAGATGAAACCTGTTCCCCATCCCCTGAGGCGCCCAGAAAACCAGGAATACCTTACCTCACAGTAAACAATGTCTGCTCCATAATCCAGGGCCAGGAGTCGCATTGGTAGAGTCCCCACCCGAACCATGGGGGCTAAGATGAGCTTATTGTGGTAGCACAGGGAGAGGCTGTTCCCAATCATTCCTCCTCCGCTATGCCTGAAGAAAAGGAAGACATAGGTTAGAATGAGAGCAGCGGGCCGGTGAAAGGGTTCGGTGGGTAAGCGCACGACCTGAGGTTGATCCCTGGAGCCTGCAGCAAGAGAGAACTGACTCCTCAGCGCATGCCCATACCCCAGCACACACACAATTTAAAATAATTTCTAAATTAAAAAAATAATGGAGAATTGGCGCGAAATCTCAGTGGTTAGGAGTGCTTGCTGGTCTTGCAGAGAACCTGAGTTTGATTCCCAGGACTTACATGGCAGCGTACAACCTTCTATAACTCCAGTTTCAGGGCTTCTGACACCCTCTTCTGACCTTCACAGGCACCAGACTCGGAAGTACAACAAAGATACACATGCAGGCAAAAACACTTATATACATAAAAAATAACTTAAAAAAAAAGAAACATAAGCGAGTAAAAAAAATCCCTCCTATCATCCCGGGCAGGCTTTCTCCTTTACTTCTAACACGTATCTCTGATTCATGCTTAGCCATTCATCTAACAACTATTCATTAAGTGCCAGTCACTGCCAAGGTCTCTTGGGAACAAAACTGTCATAATCTCAGAGAACAAAATGTACGAGCAGGACTAACAGGACTCCTGCCTACCAGAGTGTTCAGTCCAGTGGGGGAGTACAAGCAAAAACCAGTAGGTATATAAACAAATAAACCATTAGATAGTGTCCTGGGAAACTAGCAACACACAAGAATTTAAAAAAAAAAAAAGGAGATGAATCAAGACTAAAAGCATTAGAATCAGTTTTAAAAAAGAGAAGTTGGGGTACGTGTCATTAAAAAGATAAGATTTAAACAAAGATTTGGATCAGTCAAATAGGAACATAGTAGAATGTACAACACAGGCAATGGCCAGTGCACAGGGCCTAACAGAGGAGCCTGTCTGGTACTTTGGAGGGATCGTAAGGAGGACAATGTGGACCACACAAGGAGAGAAAATAAGAAGCTCAGTAACTGAAGTAGCAGCAGTGAGATAAGAGGCAGCCCTGAGACACATCTCTGTGGGACATCCTCAAGACTTTGTTGGCTCTTCAAAGAGATGACCTAGTAAAGGCTTATGAGTGGAGAAGTAGCAGGAGTTCGCTCATGTTTTCCCAGAACCACAATGTCTGTTGTGTTAATAGGAAATTGGAGGAAGGGGTCAAGAAAGGACTTTCAGCAGGCAGGACAGCAGAGAGATAAATTCAAAGGCAATTCAGTGATCAGCATGACAGGTGGCAGGGATTCAGTGAAGTTGGTGAAAAGTAGTCACATTCTAGAGCGACAATGGAGAGAGAGAGACGAGGGGAACTAAAAGAAAGTCAGGGGCTGGGTCTGGGCATGGTGAGTTCTAAGCTAGCCGGGCTACATAAAGGAAGAAAAGGAGGGGAGTGGAGAGGCTGACAATCAAGGGCTGGGACGGTAGCTTACTAGGGAGGCACTTGCTCAGTTCGCAAGCACAAGACCCTGGTTTCCATCCCCACTACCACAGAGAAGAGGAAAAATAAAATCAAATCCTATGTCCTACTTTTCTTTTTAAAGACAGGGTCTCACTATTATAGTCCAGGTTGACCTTAACATGGTATTTAGACCAGGCTGGCCTCCAACTCAGAAATCAGCCTGCCTCTGACTCTAAGGTGCTAGGATTAAAGGCATGTGCCACCATGCCCAGATAAATTTCAATCTTTTTAATGGTACTGTCATCAACGGGTAGCTATCAGGGACTGGTTTAGAAACCTCAGTGATACTAAAATCTGAAGATGCTCATGCCCTTATATAAAATTCCTACATATCCATCTACATGCTTTTTTTTTCTTAAATTTATTTTATGTTCATTGGTGTTTTTGCCATGGGTGTTGGGTTCCCTGGAACTGGTGTTACAGACAGTTGTGAGCTGCCATGTGGGTGCTGGGAATTGAACCCAGGTCCTCTGGAAGAATAACCATTGCTTTTAACCACTGAGCCATCTCTCCAGCCCCTATACTTTTGTTTTTTGGGAGATTGAATTTAGGACTTCAAAAATAATAGTAGGCAAGCATAGTATCACTAAGCTCTATCCCAACCCTCTCTCATATGTTTTGAATCATTTGTAAGTTGCTTATAATGACTAATACAATATAAACACAATGTAAATAGTTGTCATACTATATTGTTAGGGAGTAACATTAAAGGAAAATGTATACACGTGTTTAGTACAGACACATTTTTTCATGAATATTTTCACTCTACAGTGGGAAAAATCCACAGATGTCCACCTATAAATATGAAGGGCTAGCTCTAGTTAATGAAATTAAAACACTTTTTCCAGATGTTAGAAACCTTCCAGGTAATCAATCCACAAACATCGACCTTATCTCCCACTCCAGGCATTTTACACTATATAAAATATCTGACATCCATTTTTTCCCCAGATGTGTCCAAGAAGAATAAAATTTAAAAAAAAAATTAAATAACCTGAACCACCAAATTCAAGTTAAGTAGTCCATTTTGTGAGATAAGCTTAATCACGCCATAAGGTTAACGGGACCCTTCTTACTACTTCTATTCAGGCAATTCAGAATCTGTCCAAGAAGTCAATGGATATCAAGAGTGATGAGTCCGGTATGAGAAGCTGGAAGGGGTTACAAGGAATGGAGGGTGAAGTTTGCCTGGAAAGGCGGGACAACGTGTAAAAACGCGAAACTCCTTCTAAAAGAACTGAGACCTTACCTCCTACTTCAGAGGTGAAATACGCAGCAGACCACCAGCATGCACTCTGGAGTCTGAACCAGAGAATAGGGTGGAGCCTAGATCCAGACTCCCAACCTTTGGCATCAGTCCGTCCCCCCCCACCCCTTCTGTTCATTCAGACTCTCACCTGAAACACTCAGGCTTTGAGCCGAGCGCTTATCTATGAAAACATCGCCGCACTCCGCACCCTTGGAGTTTTATGGGACGCTTGGCAGGGGCAATGAAGACCACAAATAAGAATGTCAGAAATTAAGCATACAGTTGACAGAGGCCATCCTCACTCCTGAAGCCTTGAGCCAGGGCCCCACGGCCACCTCCTATTGGCGACCCTGGCTCCTGCCTCCACCGAGCACCCTTCCCCAAAGATGACCCCAATCTGGACGTCGCCATGCCCGATGAGAACCTACACACCTCTCAGCCACTGAACTCTAAGAATCCACCCTCTTTCCGGACGATGCTGCAGCGCCACACGCCACACTGAGCTGCGCCAGCCACCGTACTCAAGACCACGGTCGCGTACTTGACGTCACTAGCATGCGTCTCTTGTGCATCAAGAGAACCATGGCTGTAGCTCGGCCCATGCGGCTGTTGTCGCTAGCGGTTCGGTTGCTTCTGGAGCCCCGACGGAACATAGCGGTGCACAGTTCCGATGAGCCCTTGCCAGTGGTGCGCATTCCGCGGGCTCTGCAGCGACGGCAGCAACAGCGACAGAGCAATCGTGGGAGTTTCCCACGGCCGGTGCTAGTGCGACCCGGTCCACTGCTGGTCTCGGCGCGGCGGCCGGAGTTGAACCAGCCCGCGCGCCTCACGCTGGGCCGTTGGGAGTGCGCGCCACTGGCTTCGCGTGGCTGGAAGCATCGGCGATCGCGTCGGGATCATTTTTCCATCGAGCGAGTGCAGCAAGAGACGCCCGCGCTGACGAACCTCTCGTCCCGTAGCAGCTTTGTGGACCTGGGTCTGGAGCCCCAAGTGCTGCTCGCGCTACAGGAGGCTGCACCCGAAGTCGTTCGGCCAACCTCGGTGCAGTCCAAAACCATCCCCCCAGTGCTTCGCGGCCGCCACCTCCTTTGCGCTGCCGAAACCGGTAGTGGCAAGACCCTCAGCTACCTACTGCCCCTGTTTCAACGTCTCCTGAGAGGACCAGGCCTGGACTACCGCAGTTCCGCAGCTCCCCGAGGATTGGTTCTGGTACCTTCCCGAGAATTAGCCGAGCAAGTGCAGGCCGTGGCCCAGTCACTGGGTCGGTACTTGGGCCTACAGGTGATCGAGCTTGGAGGCGGCTTCGGCATGAGTAAACTCAGACTGCAGCTGTGTAGACTACCGTCAGCAGATGTCCTTGTGGCCACTCCAGGGGCTCTGTGGAAGGCCCTGAAAAGTCAGCTGATCAGCTTGCAGCATCTTTCCTTCCTCGTGCTGGATGAAGCCGACACATTGCTGGATGAAAGCTTCCTGGAACTTGTGGACTACATCTTGGGAAAGAGCCCTATAGCAGAAAGTCCAGCTGAGTTAGAAGACCCCTTTAATCCCAAAGCTCAGTTAGTGATGGTGGGAGCCACGTTTCCGGAAGGCGTAAACGAATTGCTTAGTAAAGTCACCAGCCCAGACTGTCTCACCACCGTCACCAGCTCCAGGCTCCACTGCATCATGCCTCATGTCAGACAGACATTTATGAGACTAAAGGGAGCGGAGAAGGTAACAGAACTGGTTCAGCTCCTCAAACAGCATGAGAAGGCAAATAAGACAAAAGCCTCGGGATCCATCCTGGTGTTCTGCAACAGCTCCAGCACTGTGAACTGGCTGGGATATATTCTGGATGACCACAAAATCCAACATCTGAGGCTGCAAGGGCAAATGCCAGCCTCGATGAGGGCGGGCATCTTCCAGAGTTTCCAAAAGGGCTCCCAAGACGTCCTTGTCTGCACAGACATAGCATCGCGAGGTCTAGATAGCATTCATGTGGAACTGGTTGTCAATTATGATTTCCCCCCTACTCTGCAGGATTACATCCACAGAGCAGGAAGGGTGGGTCGAGTGGGCAGTGAAGTACCAGGGGCCGTCATCAGTTTTGTGACCCATCCCTGGGATGTGAGCCTGGTCCAGAAAATTGAGCTGGCAGCTCGTCGAAGAAGAAGCCTTCCAGGATTAGCCTCTTCAGTGAAAGACCCTTTGCCTCAACAAGCCTGATTTTTGGCTGGCTCAAATACTAGAACAGGGATCTTCCTGGGGGGCCCAGGAGGGTTGAATACTTTGGTCAGTGGGTGACAATGGATCACCACACCACCCCTTCCCTCTCTGAAAACATGATGAACTGTTTGGAGATTTGAAAAGTAAGCTACTGGCCAGAACTGGAGACTAACATATTAAAATAAATAAATAAAGGGGATTTTGGCTTCATATTGTTGGACTCAGAAGTCCAAGCTCCAGGGAGGAGTTGCTCCAGACACCATTCACACAACCACAGATGATGCAAAAGCAAGAGGACTTTTATTCTGTCATGACAGGGTCCCAAAAATATTCTGCCAATTCCACTTTGTAAAATCGCTGACAACTGTTTTCCCTTGCAGCACCTTTAACATCCTCCCAGTGTATGTCAACTTTAAATACAATGATCTACAACACTTACAAGTAGGAGCTTGTCATGTTTCTGAATGCTATAAGTCTAGAATCCAAGCATGAACAATATGAAGCCATAGTCTTGCTGAAGAAAACACCCATCCTGGGCCACTGAAATGACTAAGTGACTATGGCACCCAGCAGCAAGTCTAACAACCCACATGGTGGAAGGCAACAACCACCTCAAGTTGTCCTCCGACCTCAGCACTAATCTGTGGCAAATGGACACACACAGACATACAAACAAAAAGTCAATGTAAAAAGGAAGTTTTCTAAAAACAAATACAGTATCTGTGTGACCTTGGATAAACCTGTAGATTTCATTGTTTGAATTTGGCAGGGGTACAAGGAGACCAGGTTCGGGTTTTGGTTTTTTCTCATTTTCAGTTTTTTGTTATCATGGTTTTGTTTTTTGAGACATTATCTTACTATGTAGCCTGCTGGCATGAAACTTGCTCTGTAGACCTGACTGGTCTCAAACTCAGAGAGCTCTTCCTACCTCTGCCTCACACATGTTGGGATTAAAGCTGGCTGTGCCGGCACATATGACTCATATTTTGGGGCTGGAGAGATGGCTCAGTGGTTAAGAGCACTGACGGCCCTTCCAGAGGACCTGGGTTCAATTCCCAGCACCTACATGGCACCTCACAACTGTCTGAAGATCCAGTTCCAGGGGATCTGACACCTTCACACCAATGCACACAAAATAAATAAACCATAAGAAATATTTTTTTTAATGACTCATATTTTTAGTAGTTTGGAAAGGATCTTACTATGTAATCCAAGCTAATCTTGAACTCATACTGATCTTTCTACCTCAGCCTTTTATTATTACTGCTACATTTATTGGAGGAAGCCCATGCCTGCTTCCATCTATTTTAAAAAATGGAATCGATCTGCCAAGCAGTGGTGGTGCACACCTTTAGTTCCAGCACTCAGGAAGCAGAGGCAGGTGGATCTCTGTGAGTTCAAGGCCAGCCTGGTCTACAAGAGCTAGTCCCAGTACAGGCTCCAAAGATGCAGTGAAACCCTGTCTCGAAAAACCCAAAAATTGAATAGATTTCTTTATTGAGAGGAAACTTTTTTAATGGTAATTCTTTTATTGATTTTTATTGAGCTCCACATTTTTCTTTGCTCCCTTCTCTGCCTCTCCCCTCCCCCCTGAGAGAAAGCTATTTTTAATAATTTATTTTATGTTTATGAACACTTGTATGTTATGAACACTCTATCTTCAGGTACACCTGCACTCCAGAAGACAGCAGCAGACCTCATTATAGATGGCTGTGAGCTACCGTGTGGTTACTGGGAATAGAACTCAAGACCTCTGGAAGAGCACCCAGTGCTCTTTTTTTTTTTTTTTTTAAACCAATGCCTGGTGGACTTAAAGGTGTGTGCCACCACCACCCAACTCACACAGTGCTCTTAACCACTGAGCCATCTTTCTGATGGCTGCTTTCTGATCCTGCTGCATCCACTCATAAGAGCAGAAACTGCAAGAGTATGCATTCTGGTTTATGTGGTGCTGGGGATGGAACCAATGACTTCCTGCAGGCTAGGTGAGCATCCTAAATATAGCTTTATACCCAAAGCCTACTCCTTAAATTTTCTTGGGACCTCAATTGTAGAAAGATAAAGGTTCTATGACTGCATTCTTTGAACAGAGCAAAGTAAATAGAAGCCTGGTTTTGTGTGTGTGGTCTGTGTGTTGGGGGTTAGGTTTTTATTTTAGGTTTATGCTTTCCCTGCACGTGTATTTGAGAACGGTAGTGATGCAGTGCCCTTGAAGGCCAGAAGATGTTGGATCCCATTGGAACTGGAGTTACAGACTGTTAGCATGTGAATGCTGGAATTAAACCCAGGTCCTGTAGAGGAACAGTCAGTGCTCTTGTCTGCTGAGCCATCTCTCCAGCCCCTGCCTTTCATTTTTGCTAGCTGGTATGTCTTTTGCATTTGTACAGATTTGACTGTTTTTTTAAGACAGAGTTTCACTATATTGCTTTGGCTGGCCTCAAACTCAAAAGATCTGCCTGCCTCTGCCTCCAAGTGTGCACCACCACACCCATGCTCTCTGGCTCTCTAATCCACCCAAACTTCTGTCTTTCTATTGCTTAGGGGCTATTTAAAGTTAATCTTCACCCTGTCCAATCTTAGAATTTGTGTTTCTCATACCCTCCCGGCCACTGGGACTGTAACCACCAGAAATGCTCTACAGGGATCCACAGGGAGTGGCTACTTAGGTAGACCGTGTGGAAGAACCCTATCCAGGGTTCCTCTCTGCCTTTGCCCTGCTCTCCTTAAAACCTCAGGGTCTGTTTCATATGTGACCTCAGTAGGTAGTGATGACATCACAGCTCTCAGTTTCCGTGGCAATGTAACTATAGAAACTTGGACGCCTTAGGAAAACATTCCTACCGTTTCTGTACTGGATACGAGTCTGACAGTCTGAGAATGACTGACCGGATCTTTTATATTAACTGTAACTTGTCCTCTATCCCCTGTGAGGGCTGTTATTCAGGTAAATCTAGGCGAGGCATCTGCACAAGAGCCTTTGGTATACATGTAACTTCACTGGGGACTCTGTATATTTCTCTTAGGCTTGTCATCCCTCAGAATTTCTCTAACCATGAGTAAGGGAAATTGTAGCACTGACTCATATACCAACTACTCTTGCCAGATATTGAGGACAAATAACAGATCCTCTCTGGGCAACTGTTTAGAAAGCTAATCTTCATCAGTTTAGCTTTCCCTTTGGGCTATAAAATGATTCCCCCTCCACCTCTTTTTTTTTTTTTTTTTTTTTTTTGGAGAGAGAGTCTCACTATGTCTCTGACTCTGGCTGTCCTGGAACTCACCCTGTAGACCAGGCTGGCCTTGAACTCAAATCTGCCTGCCTCTGCATGCAGGAATTAAAGCCCTGCGCCACCAGTCCCAGCACTTTTGTTTCGTTTTTTTTGGTGTATTTATTTATTCGTTTGTTTGTTTTGCATCCTGGCCACAGTTTCTCCTCCCTCCTCTCCTCCCAGTCCCTTCCCCTCACCTTCTACCCCTCTGTTCCCACCTACCCCCAATCCACTCCTCAGTATCTGTTTAAAAAGGTAGGCCTCCTGTGAGTATCAACAAAACATAGCATATCTTCAGTAACACTAGGTACCTCCCCATGTTTTAAGACTGGGCAAGACAACCCAGTATGAGGAGTAGGTCCCAAAAGCCAGTAAAAGAGTCACAGATAGCCCCTGTAGGTCCCAAAAGCCAGTAAAAGAGTCACAGATAGCCCCTGTTCCTGCTATTGGGAGTCTCACAAGAGAACCAAGCTATACAACTGTAACATATGTGCTGAGTGCCTAGGTCGGGCACAGGGAATCTCCCAGGAATCTACAAGGATGACCCCAGCTAAGACTCCTAGCAATAGTGGATAAGGAGCCACTGGCTATCTCCTGTAACCAGGCAAGACTTCAAGTGGAGGGAGTGGGAAATCAACCCAGACACATAACCTTCCACCTACAGTCTGTCCTGCCTGTGGGATGTGCTGGGGTAAGGGCGGCCTAGAGAGTGAGGGAGATACCAACCAATGACAGGTCTAGCCTAAAACCCATACCAAGAGAGTAAGCCCACCCCGACACTGCCTGGACACCAGAACCCAGAGGCTGGATGACTCAGAGACCTATGATAGAACCAAACATGACTTGCAGGGGAGGGGGGCAGCCAATGTAATGATGCCTGACGATATTCTGCTATACACATAGATTTTGTTTTTGTTTGAGACAATGTCAGTATGTAACTCAGCTGGCCTACAACTCTGCATGTAGATAAGGCATGGCCCCAACTTGTCACAATGCTCTAACCTCTGCCTCCCAGGAGCTAAAATCTACCTTTCTTTCTTTTTCTTTTTTTTTTTTCCGGGGCGGGGGGTAGGTTTCTTTTTGTTTGTTTGTTTTTCGAGACAGGGTTTAGAAACTGTTTAGAAACTGGCAAATTGACGGCTTGGTGGTTAAGAAGTTCAAATACCACTTTTTTCTCTCTCTCTCTCTCTTATACTACATCCCAACCTCAGCTTCACCTTTCTCCTCCCAGTCCCTCTTCCCCAGATCCACCCCTCCTCTGTTTGCCTTCAGAAAAGAGCCAGCCTCCCAGGGATATCAACCAAACACAGCATAACAAGTTGCAGTAAGACTAGGCATGGCATATAACCTCATATCAAGGCTGGACAAGGCAAACCAGTAGGAGGAAAAGGGTACCAAAAGCAGGCAAACAAGAGATAGTCCCTGCTCCCCCTGTTAGGAGTCCCACAAGAACACCAAGCTACACAACATAGCATATACACAAAGCTCAGACCCACACAGGCTCCCTGATTATTGTCTAGTCTCTGTGAGCACCTAGGAACCCTGGTTAGTTGACTCTGTGGTCCATATTCTCATGGTGTCCTTTACTCCTCTGGCTCCTAAAATCCTTCCTCTCCCACTTCTCTGGGTCTTTGTATGTGCTTCTATCCATTGCTAGATGAAACCTTTCTGGTGACAATTATGCTACACGTATAGCAGAATATCATTAGGAATCATTCCATTGACTTTTTTTTGCCAGATGTGTTTGGTTCTATCCTAGGTCTCTGGGCTATCCCACATCTGCTTACTGACCATCCAGGTAGTGTCAGGCATGGGCACTATCTCATGGTGTGGGTTTCAAGTTGGACCAGTCATTGGTTGGTTGGCCAATCCCACAACTTCTGCACCACCTTTACTCCAGCACATCTTTTTGTTTGTTTTCTTGTTTTTGTTTTTTGAGACTGGGTTTCTCTATATAATAGCCCTGGCTGTCCTGGAACTCACTCTGTAGACCAGGCTGGCCTCTAACTCACAGAAATCCACCTGCCTCTGCCTCCTGAGTGCTGGGATTAAAGGGGTGCGCCACCACCACCCAGCTTGATTCGCATTTTCCTAATGGCTAAGGATTTTGAACATTTCTTTAAATGTTTCTCAGTCATTTGAGAGTCCTCTGTTGAGAATGCTCTGTTTAGATCTGTGCCCCATTTTAACTGGATTATTTGGTTTGTTGATGTCTAGTTTCTTGAGTTCTTTATATATTTTGAGTATTAGTCCTCTTACAGGTGCGGAGTTGGTGAAAAAATTTTCCCATTCTGTAGGCTGCCATTTTTCCTATTAACGGTGTCCTTTGCCTTACAGAAAATTTTCAATTTCATGAGGTCCCTTTTAATAATTGCCAATCTTGGGCTGGAGAGATGGCTCAGCGGTTAAGAGCATTGCCTGCTCTTCCAAAGGTCCTGAGTTCAATTCCCAGCAACCACATGGTGGCTCACAACCATCTGTAGTGAGGTCTGGTGCCCTCTTCTGGCCTTCAGGGATACACACAGACAGACTATTGTATACATAATAAATAAATAAAAAATAATTGCCAATCTTAGTATATGTGCTACTAGTGTTCTATTCAGGAAGTGGTCTCCTGTGCCAATGTTCAAGGCTATTCCCCACTTTCTCTTCTATCTGGTTCAGTGTATCTGGTTTATGTTGAGGCCTTTGATCCACATGAGTTTTGTGCAGGATGATAAGTATTGATGTATCTGCATCCTTCTGCAAGATGACATCCACTTAGACTAACACCATTGGTTGGAGATGCTTTCTTTTTTTCATTATATATTTCTGGCTTCTTAATCAAAACTCAAGTGTCCATATGGGTATAGATTTATGTTTGGGTCTTTGATTCCATTCCATTGATCAACCTGTCTGTTTTTATGTTAACACCATGTAGTTTTTACTACTATAGCTCTGTAATACAACTTAAAACCAGGAATGGTGCCAGCTGTGGTGGCGCACACCTTTAATCCCAACAGGGAGGCAAGACTTGCTGTAAATTGCCTTTCTTATACTTAAATTTAAGAATGTCCTTTGTATCCTTGATCTCTCCAATACTTTTATCATAAAGGGGTATTGGATTTTTGTAAAAGTCTTTTCAGCATCTAATGAAATGATCATGCTAATTTTTCTTTCAGTTTGTTTATATGGTAGATTACATTGACAGATCTTCATGCATTGAACCATCCCTGCATCTCTGGGATGAAGCCTAATTGATCACGGTGGATGGTCTTGTAGCACGAATAATAAAAACTCAGAGACAGATATTGGGGTTCAACCTGAAGATCTGAAAAGCAAAGCAGCCAAGCCACTAGAGAGATCTTACCTGTACCAAGGCTCAGACAAACAAAGGGGCGATCCTACAATGCTCTCCACCAACCTCAGACTCCACATTCCAATGAGTTCCTGTCTCTTCCCCTTTATATTTCTCTCTCTGCCCAGCCATGTCACTCCTGTCTTCACCTCCCTAATGCTGGGATTAAAGTCATGTAATCCCAAGTGCTGGGATCATCTTTGTGTGAGCTCTGTTTCTCTACACAAGACTCTCAATCTTGTGTAGCCCAGGGTCTCATAAAGATCTGTCTGCCTCTGTCTCCCAAATCCTAGGATTAAAGGTGTGTGCCACCATCCCCTGACCTGTGTGACTGATTAGTGTGGCTGCTTTGCCCTCTGATCTTCAGGCAAGCTTTATTTATTAGAACACAAATAATATGTCACTATATGGTCTTTTTGATGTGTTCTTGGATTCCATTTGCAAGTATTGTTTTAAACTAATTTATTTGATTTATGTACATTGATGTTTTGCCTGCATGTATGTCTGTGTAAGGATGTTGGATCCCTGGAACTGGAGTTACGAGACAGTTGCGAGCTGCCATGTGGGTGCTGTAACTTGAACCCGGGTCCTCTGGGAGAGCAGCCAAGTACTCTTAACCACTGAGCCATCTCTCCAGCCCCCATTTGCAAGTAGTTTATTGAGTATTTTTGCTTCAGTGTTCACAATGTAATTCCCTTTATTGAATCTTTCTGTGGATAGGGTATCAGGTTTGTGACTGTGGCCTCATAAAATGAATTTGACGATGCTCCGTCTCTTTCTATTTTGTGGACTATTTTGAGGAGTACTGGTTAGCTCTTCCTTGAAAGTCTGGTAGAATTCTGATCCTGGGTTTTTTGGCTGACCCTGGGTTTAATGACTGTTACTATCTTCTTGGAGGGCTATAGGTCTATAAAATTGTTTATCTGGCCAATTGTAGCTATAGCTTTTAGTACACTAAGATAATGTCTCAAAAAAGAAAAAAGCATACCGAAATCTAGCTAAAACAGGGCTACAGCTGAGCATGGTTGGAATGAACGGATCCCAAGAGGGGCTGCCAGCCAGGATGGGGGAGTTCTTAACAAATTTATCTTACACTGCTTTTCCAAACATACTCATTACAGCCAAGAAACAGCAGGCTTTTAGAAATCCTTCTCATTTGAGGGTCTGCCATTCTTTATGGAGATGGCCACATGTGCAGGCCTCACACAGCTGCCACTGGCTCCCCAGAAGCCCCCTCCAAGGGGACCCACTGCAGTGACAGGCAAGGCTGTGTCTGGGATGCCAAGCAGCCAGGAGGGCTTCAGGCAGAGACAGGAAGGGCTCTGCAGCACAGACGACAGAGCAGGAGGGACTGATCAGTTCTTGTTTTCTCTGCAGCACCCGTGCCTCCCACAGCCCCTCCTTCCCCCGGATACTACCATGTCCTCTACAGAGAGCACGCACAAGCCCAGATAGCCTGGCATGGAGAGACATACTGCCTGATTGGAGGCTACCGTGTCTATGGGGATGCTCCACTGGCCACCCCGGCAAAGGCTGAGGAAGAGAAGCCAGCACCCAGGCGGGCTCACAAGAGACAGAGAGTTCAGGAAGAGTCAGACCAAGATCTGGGGTGTCCTAGTGCCAAAGTTCCTCGCCTGAAAATGAAGCATGGTGGCAAAGGGGTAGTCCCACAGAAGCATGCTGCCTGAGCATCACTGCCCAGAGGCTGGGATAGGCCAGTGGCTGCCTCAGATGACCGAGCCCTCTTCAGCAATGACCTCCACTGACCACCAATGTAGCTAGAACCTTAGCTGTTCTGCCTGCGCTCTCTCTAGTCAGGAATCCACTTGCATGCCAACTAGCCACGAGTAAGGAGCCTCAGAGAGGAGTAACTGCTCTGAACAGCCCCCCTCCTTCAGTCCTCTAGAGTCTCCTTGGGCAACAAAAAGGGACAGTCGGCTGTGAGTGAAGGACAGAGAGAGGACACACAGGGGCCGAGCTGGGCTCTCTCTCTGAGTAGACTTCTGTTCTCAACGGCACCAGCAGCACAGGACAGCTGTGGTTGCACTTCCTAAAACTAGAGGAAAGAAGCAGCAGTTAACTAAGGAAGCGCCTGCCTATCGCTCAAGAGGCAGATGAAGAGCCCCAGGGAGACCTGCTGCCTGGGGCAAGAACACTGTGGGAAAGTACAGCAAATACCTCCCCACCCCCAGGCCTGAGGCTCACAGGTTCCTTTAACCCCAGCCCATTACTGCGCTAGGGTCCCTCCCGTCCACGAGAGTGATTTTCCGTGACCAATGTTGGACTTGAAGTTCAAGACCAAGCCTCAAGCCTTTCTGCTCCTCTAAAGTAAATTCCTTCACAGAGAAACCGGTTTCTAAAGTCCTGTGCCTACAAGGATCCCTACGGTACACCTTCTTTGTGGCTCCTACTCTTGAGAAGAGGAGATTTAAACATCAAATCAGCAAAAGTTTTCAAGGTGAAGCCCTAGAAATACAGCTTCAAGAGCTTCCTATATTCCAGGTGTAGTGGCACACGCTTTAACCCCAGCACTGAAGGGGCGGCAGCAGGTAGGTCTCTGAGTTCCAGGCCAACCTGGTCTACATAGTAAGACTCTGTCTCAAAACAAACAAAAAATTCCTTCCTATAACTGGCCACACTGGTACATGCCTGAAGCCCTAGCTAGTCAGAGGTTGAGGAAAGAGGACTATTTAGACTACAAGTTGATGGACAGGATGGGTAACACAGAAATTCTACACCTCTATACAAAACAAGTAAAAATTAAAAAGCTCTTCACATATTCCAGTTTATAGGAGAAACAAGGATCAGAGAAACACACCAGATACCACAGGATATAATTAGTAAATTCAAAAACATGGAAAACACCAAAGACAAAACCCAGCAATTTTTTTTCAGTAAGTCAATTTCAAAGCATTCTCTTTAGAACTCAAACTAAACCATGACAACCACATTCAATATGCTTTATCATTTTTACACTAAAATCCAAATAATTCTAGAAAATAGGCCATCATGAGGATTTGAACTGATAGTTTGGGACAATAAAGATGTTTTGTGAAGTCCAGTATAGTAACACACACCTGTAATCTCAGCACTTGGAAGACTCTAGCATAGTGACACACACCTGTAATCTCAGCACTTGGGAGGCTCTAGTATAGTGACACACACCTGTAATCTCAGCACTTGGGAGGCTCTAGTATAGTGCACACTCACCTGTAATCTCAGCACTTGGGAGGCTCTAGTATAGTGCACACTCACCTGTAATCTCAGCACTTGGGAGACTCTAGCATAGTGCACACTCACCTGTAATCTCAGCACTTGGGAGACTCTAGCATAGTGACACACACCTGTAATCTCAGCACTTGGGCAACTCTAGTATAGTGACACACACCTGTAATCTCAGCACTTGGGAGACTCTAGTATAGTAACACACACCTGTAATCTCAGCACTTGGGAGGCTCTAGTATAGTGCACACACCTGTAATCTCAGCATTTGGGAGGCTCTAGTATAGTGATACACACCTGTAATCTCAGTACTTGGGAGGTTCTAGCATAGTGACACACACCTGTAATCTCAGCACTTGGGAGACTCTAGCATAGTGACACACACCTGTAATCTCAGCACTTGGGAGACTCTAGCATAGTGACACACACCTGTAATCTCAGCACTTGGGAGGCTCTAGTATAGTGACACACACCTGTAATCTCAGCACTTGGGCGACTCTAGTATAGTGCACACACCTGTAATCCTAGCACTTAGGAGACTCTAGTATAGTGCACACTCACCTGTAATCTTAGCACTTGGGAGACTCTAGTATAGTGACACACACCTGTAATCTCAGCACTTGGGCGACTCTAGTATATTGCACACACCTGTAATCTCAGCACTTGGGAGACTCTAGCATAGTGACACACCTGTAATCCTAGCACTTAGGAGACTCTAGTATAGTGACACATAGTATACTGTAATCTCAGCACGTGGGAGACTGAGGCATCAAGAGAATTGCAGTGAATTTGAGAATCACCCGCATGATATAGTAAATCCCATGCATGCCAGCCTGAGCTAGAGACACCCTGTCTCAAACAAACAAACAAAACCTAGGGATGACAGATTGTTCAGCAGGTAGGTAAAGGTGCCTGCCACCTGTTAGGAACATTTCTTAGACGAGCCTCTCCACTGATGCAAATAATTTCAATCAGACCAAATCAGACGGAATAAAAGATGCTCATGTTTAAAGCAGTACTCCTGGATGGCACCAGGAAAGCATAGCGAGGGGAAGAGAGAAGGGGAGACCACGTGTTCATTCTCTGGGGGGCAGCCTAAATAGCCTGTGGGAGTGGTCCTGACCCTCCCTGGGGAGGGGTCACCGCTTGGTGGGCTTTCCCAGAGGTGGAGTCCAGACCAGGGGAGGGGGCTTGAAATGGAGCTTCCTGCTCCATTCCAAAGATGGGTGCCAGGGCCTGGGATGAGATCCCCAAATAAAATATTCCAGACTCTTTGTATAAAGGGGTGTTAGGAAACTGGGGTGATGCTTTTGACCAAACACCACTGAACCTGAGTTTGATCCCCAGATCACACACGGTGGAGAAAAGTGGGGTGGGTATCAGTGTACACACAAGGTGTCCTCTGACCTTCACATTTGTGCCATAGCACATGTACACACTCATGCACAAACACACATATACACAAAAAGTTAACCTCAGAAAATGTATTATGAGATTTTGAAGATGCCTCTCTAGTGATCTGGTTTTTCAAGGGTCCTGGCCTTCTGAGATAATTGTCTATATAGGAATGTCTGTGGTTTGCTTTACATTTTTTTTCTTATCCCCAGTAGTGTTGCTCAAACTTAGGATTTTGCACATTCTAGGCAAGCCTTCTACTACTGAGCTAGATCTCAGTCCTATGGTTTGCTTTAAAATAGGGCCATGACTGGAGAGGTGGCTCAGACGTTAATAGCACTTGTTGCCTCCAGAGGATCAGGGTTAGTCCTCAGCACCCACATAGTGGCTCACAAGCATCTGTAACTCCAGTTCCAGGGGATCCAGTGCACTCTTCTGACCTCTGAGGGCACCAGGCATGCATGTGGTAGACAGACAGACATGCAAGAAAAATATTCATGCACACAAAATAATAAAAAATAAATTAAAATTTTTTTGAATCAAAATAAGGCCAGCAAGACAGCTCAAGAGGTACTGGTGCTTGCTGCCACCCTGCATTTGATTTCTGACACACACATGATGAAAAGAGAGAACCAACGCCTTCCAGTTCTCCTCTGACCTCCACACATGTATCCACACAGGAAAGTAAGAAAATAAATGTAATAAAAGATTTCAAAAACGATCTGTAGCAGAGGTGGGAGAAATAGCTAAGTTGGTAAAGTGTAAGCATGTGGACCTGATTTCGGATCCCCAGCACACAGGGAAAGTATCAGGCACATCAGCCTATAATACCAGCATTGGGCAGGGAGGGATAGAGGAAGGACAATGCCTGGGGCTGGCTGATCAGTCAGGGCAGCTGAAATGGTGAGCTTCAGGTTCAGTGAGAGACCCTGCTTCAAAAAATAAGACATAGAGTGATTGAGAAGGACACTTGGAGCCCTCTTCTTTTTCTTCCCCTCAACTTCCTGGGCTTATTAGGAATGGAACAAACAGGAGGTTACCATCAAACCCAAAGCTGTGAAATGGAGACCAGCATGTCTAAGAGTTTCTCTTCCCTTTTGCCACTTGGCAGTGGGGGAGGGGAAAGGAAAGGAGCTGGGCCTGGCTTGACCCTAAAGGAATACATATTCTGTAGTAGGCCTGCCAGTGAGTAGCAGGCAAGGAGTTGCCTGCCTTGAGTGCAGCACTATCACAGACAGCAGGCACTAGTGTGCAGCCCCCAAACACAAATACATCCCTGCTGGTAGTCCAAGATTTCTATCACAGACAGCAGGCACTAGTGTGCAGTTCCCAAACACAAAAACATCCCTGCTGGGTAGTCCAAGGTTTCTGTCTACTTTTCAAAGAGTTTTCTCATTTCCTTCTTAAATTTTAATATTTATTCATTTGAGACAAGGCTTGCTTTGTAACTCTTTCTGGCCTACTCATTATGTAGACCAGGCTAGCCTTGAATGCACAGCCGCTTGCCTCTGCCTTTCAAGTTCTGGGGTTAAAGGCATTTGTTATCATGTCCAGCCTCCATTTCCTTTTTTAAGAGGGCTTCTCTAACACATAAATCAAGTAAAAAAAGGAGGGGGAGCTTTTCATATATCCAAAGTACTTATGTCACCTGAGGAAGGTTCCAGAAAATGGAGCCGCTCCACTAGCGGCAGGGATCATTACAGAATCCTGAGTGGAGTGTGAGCAGAGCTCTTGAAGGGGCTTTACGTCATTTAAAGAAGTCCCGTCATTGCATGCCCCGTGCGTGCGTTTGTTCGCGTGTACGTGTGTGCCTGTGTGTTTCTGCGGCTGGGGGTGTTGGAGAAGAGAAAGGGTGAGGGCTGGGAACAGGGTGGGGCTTGCAAGGAAGGGAACTAAGCCCCCGCGGCTTCTGGCAGAGCTCAGGCCACAAGAGCCACAGATAAGGTGTATAAAGCCACTAGACACAAGTGCCAGGCCTTAGAACTCAGACTTCTGTCCTGGCTTCTGCACTGAGGTAGGAGGTAAGTTTGCAGCCCCCGGGAAGAAGGTGCTGGGATATGGGGCTCTGCTGCCCTGGAAAGTATTTCGTTTCCTTCCATTTCACGAGCTTTGTGCCTGTGCTACTAAGTAAGTATCCCCTGAACCACTTAGTACGCATTCAGTTCTCACCTCAGATGGGTCATGGTGAGAGCTCTGGGCAGATACAGCATCAACAGAGGAAGAGAGCAGTCGTCACCTTGAAAGATGACAGAAGGGGGTTGGGTTATGGAGGTGTGTGCTCTGAGTAGTTCCCAGTTGCTGGCTGGGAGTCAGGGACACGATGTAGTCTGCAAAGAGCACACTTTCATTGTGTCAAAGACTACCACTGGTCCGCTTTCTCGGAGAGCAATCCCTAGAAACAGCCAGGAAGCCACCGAGATTGGCTCCCTGGGAACAGTAAACAGGGGAGAAGGCGTGGGACAATGGACGCCCAGAGAGGAGCTGAACTGAGTGCTACCGGCTTCAACTAGCCTGCCCAGCGGAAGTGCCCTTAGAGATTAGGATAGTAGGGTTGTAGGTCCCCCTGGCGGCTGTGCTGCGCCGCATCCGTTGACCTCAAACCCCTTCTCACTAGACCCAGTCTCCGTGACTTGAATTGAGGGTCGGGATTACATCGTTACCTTTTGTCCCTCTCAGGCTTTTGAGACGTTCACCTATGCTCGCTTGCCCCGCTCTGTGCAAGATGCGACCCACGGGCCTCGAGGGTCACCGGATGCTCAGCCCAGTGCTTTCAGTGTTCCTGTTGGTGCTACTGCTGTTAGGGCCTTCACAGCCTCTAACAGGGACCCAGACCAAATCAGGCATCTTTGAAGCTTCCACTGCACCAAGCACTCCCAGAGCCCTCACCAAGCCCAACAGCACCTCCAGCACCCCAACCACTGCCGGCAACCCCAATTTTCCAGACCTGCGAGATCGCACTAGAGCCCTGATGCAAGACTTCCCTCTTATAGATGGGTACGTAAAGGATGGCTTGGGACTGGTCAGAATGAAACCGGGCTGAGCATACTCCTGAGCTTCAGAGGATTCTGAACCTTCCGGTCCTCTCCTACTGTCCACTTCTAGATGTTGTCCCCTATCAACAGTGGTTGGCCTTTCTCCTCTATCACTCCTTCTCTGGTAGCCCAGGCTTTAGGGCATCTCAGTATGGTCTGGTAATAACGTGGGTTAGGGGTAGCAGTCAGAATTATTTCTGCTAGACCTGGAAACCAAAGAGGTAGAGCCATGTGTCCTCTGAGTGGTGTGTGTGTGTGTGTGTGTGCCCCTCTCTCTAGCCCAGGCTGCTCCAGAACTTACCAAGTATCCTACACTAACCTGGAACTTTAAATGATGCTACTGCCTTAGCCTTCTGAGTGCTGGGATTACAGGCTGAACCATCCAACCAATTCTGTTTGAGCTAAGCGCTTTCTTGACTCTCCTGCAGCCACAACGATATGCCTCTTGTCCTGAGGCAATTTTACTGGAGTGGGCTACAGGATGCTGACCTGAGAAACTTCACCTATGGCCAGACAAGCCTGAATAGACTTAGAGATGGCTTTGTGGGAGCCCAGGTAACACACAACACACACAAATGCCAGCATGGATGCTGGGGAAGGTTGGAGAAATTGGGACCCCAAAAATGACAAGTTAGTCAGATGGGAATTTTGTTACTATAGTGACTTAAAAAAACAATATGGCACTGTGGCTAGAGGGGTCAATAGCAAGCCAGCCAGTGGGTATTAAAGTACCACAGAGTGAGCATCACATTCATTATATGTGGTCTCTAGACCCACAAGTCTGTCAGCTGTAAAGGCCAAGGTTGCTCCCCTGCACAAGTCAACCCCTGACTTTGCCTCCAGTTCTGGTCCGCTTACGTACCATGCCAGACCCAGGACCGGGATGCCTTGCGTCTCACATTGGAACAGATTGACCTCATTCACAGAATGTGTGCCTCTTATTCTGAGCTGGAGCTTGTGACCTCAGTTAAGGGTAAGTGGACTTCTTTAGGGTATTGGGGACTGGATGAAGCTACTACTCCTGACATAATCACCTGACCTATGCCTACAGCTCTGAACAGCACCCAGAAACTGGCCTGCCTCATTGGTGTGGAGGGGGGCCACTCACTAGATAACAGCCTCTCCGTGCTTCGAAGTTTCTACCAGCTGGGGGTGCGCTACCTGACGCTCACACACACCTGCAATACACCCTGGTGAGCACAGTACAGATGGTGCAAGCCCGCTGAAGCAGAAAGCTGCCTTTGCGGACACGGACCAAGGTTTACTGATATCACCTGGGACTTGCATACAGGGGCTGGTAGTTGGGGTTTATAAGGCAAGATTGGGATTCCTCCTTTTGCCAGGCACAGTCCAACCGGGGTTTTTGAGTTAGTTCTGTAGGGTTGCAGGAATAAAGAGTTTGGAGGGGCATGACCACCAATTAGCTTGCCTCTTGCCTGTCCTGCAGGGCAGAGAGCTCATCTAAGGACGTCCACTCATTCTACAGCAGAGTCAAAGGACTGACCAGCTTTGGCGAAGTAAGGACTCTGAGTGATACTCCATGCAAATGCACGTTCCCTTTCCTGGATGAGTAATGCATGCATGTATGTACCCTGCACGTACCCCTGGATGAGTAATGCATGCATGTATGTATCCTGCACGTACCCCTTTCCTGAATGAGTAATGCATGCATGTATGTACCCTGCACGTACCCCTTTCCTGAATGAGTAATGCATGCATGTATGTACGTTGCACGTATCCCTTTCCTGGATGAGTAATGCATGCTTCTATGTACCCCTGAGACCTTCTCCTAACCTGCCCTCACAGAAAGTGGTGGCAGAAATGAATCGCTTGGGTATGATGGTTGATTTGTCCCATGTCGCGGATGCTGCTGCACGGCGGGCCTTGGAAGTATCACAGGCACCTGTGATCTTCTCCCACTCCGCTGCCAGGGGTGTGTGCCGAAATGCTCGGAATCTTCCTGATGACATCCTGCAGCTTCTGGTGAGAAACTTTCTAGCCCTGGGACCTAAATCGAGAAATTCAAACCAGGAGGCCTTGAACTTGAAACTTGTCCCCTCCGTTCCCTCAGCCCCCAGACTGAGCATTCACTGCCTCACAAACCCACAGTCCATTGCCCCTAAATTCTTTGTCGTGGGGTGAGGAGGTTGTTGCAGATAACTATTCCTATACCCCTCAAATTTAGGGCCAAGACATCACCTAAATCAGAGTTAAGTCTTGCTCATTGACACAAACCAGAGAGGTGAAATCCCCTTTGGCCCCCAAAGCTTTCTTACAGGGTGTAGGTAGACACATAATTATGCTGGGGAGCCAAGCTGAGTGTCCTTTTGATCATCTTTGCAGAAGAAGAACGGTGGCATTGTGATGGTGACATTCTCTGTAGGGGTGCTGGAATGCAACCCGTTAGCCAATGTGTCCACTGTGGGAGGTGAGTGTCCCAAAACCTGCCTCTTGGTAAATCTTTTTCTCTTTTCCTTTCTTTTTTTAAACACCAAAGACAATCTTACTGGAGTTTGAAAGGACAATATAACAAGAAACAAGTCTTAAACATCAGCATCTTCAGTGATGAGGGAAGGCAAGAGATAGAGGAAGACAGGAAGAGGGAGGAAAAGGGGAAAAGTTACTTTTTGAGGTAAATCCCAGCAAGGGCCCATGGTTAGCAATAAAGGTTTAGAAACCATTTCCCCCTAGGCTTTCTGAATGGTGCTGAGTTTGACCTGAAGACTTCAGGGTGTCAGCACAGCCTTAGCAGTCTAGACAAAAATGCTGTAGTTCCGTTTGTAGAGTGCTTGCCTCCTATGAAGGCCTGGATTGACCCCTCACCCAGCAGCTGTTAATACAGAGCAGGTTCCAGGATAGCCAGGGTTACTCAGAGAAACCCTGTCTCAAAAAAACATTTTAAGCCGGGCAGTGGTAGCACATGCCTTTAATCCCAGCCCCTGGGAGGCAGAGGCAGGAGGATCTCTGTGAGTTCGAGGCCAGCCTGATCTACAGAGGGAGTTCCAGGACAGGCTCCAAAGCTACAGAGAAACCCTGTCTCAGAAAACAAAACAAACAAACAAAAAAAGGTTTGAAAAAATGTCCATGATGGACAAGACACAGAGCACTTTAGTACTACCTTGGGACCGGAGTCAAATAACCCAAACTGCCTTGTGAGGGGGGTTGGGGTCCATTCTAGAGTGATGTGCCGACTATCTGTGTTTCTGCATGGGCTACCCTACCCGTCTCTGATTTCAGTCTCATCCAAAGGAGGCCCTGCCAGGTTTTCCAGACTGGAGTCAGAGATGAATTAGGTTGGATATGAACTAAATCAGTGGTCCTCTAAACGCTTTCACTCCAACCTGAAGTCCAGTCCAGAGCAGCTTGTGTTAATTCTGGTGCCAGGACTGTGGAGTAACAGCTACAGTAACAGAAATCTGTTTGGGCCACAGATGCCATCTTCCAGTAATTCACCAAAAATGCCAAACACTAAAGGAAAGAAGAAAGCCACCCTCTGTAACTTCTCCAGGCCTTTTCTTTGTTTGTTTTGATTTTATTAGTAATTTAATTTATTTGTATGGGTGTTTTGCCTGTGTGTATGTCTGTGTACCCCAGACATGCCTGGTGCCTGTAAAGGATAGAAGAGGATGTCAGATCCCCCAGAACTGAAAATATAGATGACCGTGTGGATGCTGGAAATCAAACCCAGTTCAGGTCCTCTGGAAGAGCAGGCACTGCATTTAACCACTGACCCATCTCTCCAGCTCTTTCTAGGCCTTTTAAGAAACATAGATTTGTTGCTTTGACTATGTATATACAAATCTATGAAAAGGATAATACTGTAGACATCAAGGAGATGGGCAGTATTCAGAAAGGAAGGCCTCATAAATATTACCCAGGCAAAACTGTTTACAATATCACTCAGCACGCTGCTGGCTTTGTTGTAAATAAGCAAGTCAAGGGCAAGATTCTTGCCAAGAAAATGTTCAGACTGAGCATTATTAAGCTCTCTAAGAGCCAAGATAGCTTTCCTGAAACGGGTGAAGGAGAACAAGAAAAACAAAAGAGAGAAAGAAAAGAAAAATGAAAGAAAAGGAAGCCAGAGAAAGGTCAACTGAAGCAAATACCAGTCTCTTCCACCCAGAGATGCTTATTTTGTGGGCACTGACTGGGAAGGAGCCCAGGCTGCTGGAGCCTGTTCCCTGTGAAGTCATGGTTTATGAAAATCCTAGACTGAGCCGGGCAGTGATGGCGCACACCTTTAATCCCAGCACTCGGGAGGCAGAGGCAGGCGGATATCTGTGAGTTCGAGGTCAGCCTGGTCTACAAGAGCTAGTTCCAGGACAGGCTCCAAAGCTACAGAGAAACCCTGTCTCAAAAAAAGAAGGAAGGAAGGAAAGAAAGAAAGAAAGAAAGAAAGAAAGAAAGAAAGAAAGAAAGAAAGAAAATCATAGACTGTAATCCAAGGAGGAATGGGATCAGCCAAACCTAGTTTGAAGGCCACTGTTTCCCTGAAAGCCCCATTCTGCTGACTGTCCATTTCCCCAGATCACTTTGACCACATCAAGGCAGTGATTGGATCAGAGTTCATCGGGATTGGTGGAGATTACGATGGCACCGCGCGGTGAGTATTTCTCCGTGGCTGATCTGAAGCTGCTCTCGCTGCATCCAGGTCCTCAAGGCCTTTAGGCTTTGCCCATTTGACATCTCTCATCCCCAGGGTCTCTTTCCTGTGCTCTCCTGTCTGTCTTCAGCCCAAGGCCCCCACAAGGTACTTTGAGAAAGCTCATTTTTCTAGCACGTGCACCCACTGCAGAGCTCTGAGCTGTCAACAAGGTCTGGTGGGAGCCGACTAGCTTTTCTACCAGTTGTTGTTGGTGCTGATGTTGAGACAGGGTTTCTCTCTGTAGTCCTGACTGTCCCGGAACTCACTCTGTAGACCAGGCTGGCCTTGCACTCAGAGATCTGCCTGCCTTTGCCTCCCAAGTGCTAAGGTTGAAGGTGTGCACCACCACTGCCTGGTTTCTCTGCCAGTTCCCAGGAAACTTCTTACCTTCTTTCCCACCCTTCCTTCCTTTTGTTTGTTTGTTTGTTTCTATTTTGGACACAGGATTTCACTATGAATCCCAAGCTGGCTTCAAACTATTTCTTTTCTTTTCTTTTCTTTTCTTTAGGAAGTGGGGGGTTTCGAGTCAGGGTTTCTCTGTGTAACAGTCCTAGCTGTCCTGGAACTAGCTTGTAGACCAGACTAGCCTCAAACTCACAGAGATCCACCTACCTCTGCTTCCCAAGTGCTGAGCTTAAAGGTGTGCACCACTACCGCCTGGCTATTCCTTTTCTTTTTTTAAAAAAAAATATTTCTGGGCTGGAGAGATGGCTCAGAGGTTAAGAGAACTGACTGCTGTTCCAGAGGTCCTGAGTTCAATTCCCAACAACTACATGATGACTCACACCCATCTGTAATGAGATCTGGTACCCAGAACACTATATACAAAACAAACAAATAAATAAATAAATAAAAGTTCCAGGACAGTCAGGGCTACACAGAGAAACCCTGTCTCAAAAAACCAAAATAAATAAATAAATATAATAAAAAATTTAAAAAAAGGAAAAAATATTTCTTACTGGGGAAGTGGAGTGGTGTGCATACTAGGGCACACTTGTGGCAGGAGTCACTCTTTTCTTCTCCCATGTGGACTCCAGAGACTGAACTCAGGTTGTCAGGCCTTTAGTCACTGAACCAATTATTGGCCCTTGCTTTTGTTTCTTCAGTATTCTTTTTTTCTTTTCCAGTTCTAGGAATCGACTTCAAATTTTTTTTAACAAAGGGGATATTTGCATTTATTAGAAAGCATAAATGTTTTCTTGTTTGTTTGACTTTGTTTGAGACAGAGTTTCACTATGCAGCCCTGACTGGCCTCAAACTCAGAGAGACCTGAAGCCTGCCTCAGCCTTCCAGGTGCTGGAATTAAAGACGCACAGAGGCGCACACCACCACTGCCCAACTGGAAGGCATAAATCTTAAAGTACCATTTAGTGAGTTTTAGGAGTTATTCGAGGAAGGGGCTAGGAGTGAGAGGGTACTTGCTTATCTATAAGGCCCAAGGTTTGATTTATAGCACTGCATGTTTTTTAAAGAGATTTTTCAGACCTCCTCTGAAGGATTAGGACTGGAGCAAACTACCCCTTCCTAATCTCCATCCCCACGTATGACCATCGCTGAGGGTGCAACTCAGATAGAGTTGAGGTTTTCAGTTGGATTAGGATACCTGGTCTGAGGCTCGCCTGCTGGTGACTGCACAGGTTCCCTCAGGGCCTAGAGGACGTGTCTACATACCCAGTGCTCATAGAGGAGTTGCTGAGACGGGGCTGGAATGAACAGGAGCTGCAAGGTGTCCTTCGAGGAAACCTGCTGCGTGTCTTCAGACAGGTGGAACAGGTATGCTGAGACAGCAAGAGAGCTGGGCACGGGATCTGCGCAGGGGCTTCCGTAGCATTAATGGGCTACAGGAGACCTGGAAGAGCTGCTGACTGACAACTGTCACCTCCAGGTCCGGGAGCAAAGCAGATGGCAAAGTCCTCTGGAGGACATGATTCCAGAGGAGCAGCTGGACGGTGCTTGTCACTCAGTCTTGCCACGTCGACAACAGAAAGAGCAAAGGGAAAAGAACCAATCAGAGATCCCAACACGTCATACGCTCAAGTTATCACCCGAGTGGTTACACTCAAAATCTTCTCCCCACATAGCCCCAATCCTCACCATTGTTGCAGCCTTTCTAGGCCTCATTGTACGACTTTGGTGATCCACGCAGCCCTCTCAGATATTCTGGTACCCTCGAACCCCCTCCGCTTGTGCAGGAGCAAACATTTAATGGAAGTAAATGTGTTTAATGTAGAAACAGATGTGAGTGTCCTTCCCTGTGGTAGGTCAGGGTAACTCGGGCTCCCAGCACTCGTGGTCTGTGGAACGTGGCCTTTCAGCAACCATTTGCTCAAGGAAGTTGTCAGTGATCTGCACCACCCAGGTGGTTGGGCTCAACACCTGATGAAGCCAATGGCGTGGGTCTGGCTTCAGGGAAGAGGTCTAGAATTTAGGGGTCATTCATTTCACCTCAATCCACAAACTGATTCCCGCCATACAATCTCTCAGGCAATTCTTTTCTTTTTCTTTCTTTCTTTCTTTCTTTTTTTTTTTTTTTTTTTTTTTTTGGTTTTTCGAGACAGGGTTTCTCTGTAGCTTTGGAGCCTGTCCTGGAACTAGCTCTTGTAGACCAGGCTGGTCTCGAACTCACAGAGACCCGCCTGCCTCTGCCTCCCGAGTGCTGGGATTAAAGGCATGCGCCACCACCGCCCGGCCCCCAGGCAATTCTTTAGATTCCTAAGAAGGGAACCTGGCTGGGTCATGAGTAATCTTCATTCTTCTTGGGACAAAGGCCAGAACTCCAGGACACATAATGGGTCATGGGCCTCTGCTGGTTGGACTGACTTTGACGTGGTGATTTCAGCCCCCAGGAAGTTCCTCTTTACCAGGTACAAATTGCTTAGGCATCCATGCCATCCAACGCCCAGGGCCTGACTGGAAATTAATAGCAGCTGCAATAATAATAATAGGCAGGGCTGGAGAGATAGCTTAGTGGTTAAGAGCACTGACTGCTCTTCCAGAGGATCCGAGTTCTATTCCCAGCATCCACATGGCAGCTCACAACTGTCTGAAGATCCAGTTGCAGGGGATCTGACATCTTCACACCAATTCACATTAAATGAAGTTAAATAAACCATAAAAATATTTTAAAAATAATAATAATAATAATAGGCAATATTAAGAACCAATACTGGGCTCTTTTGTAGCTTAGTTGGTAGAGCGCTTGCCCAGCATTCAGGAAGTCCTGGATTAAATACGCAGCACTGCATAAAACCAGGCCTGTTGCTGCACACCTGCCACTCTAGCACTTGAGAGGTAGAGGCGGGAAGAGCAGAAATTTCAAGGTCAGGCTGAGCTGGGGAACCAGCCTGTGACACCTGGGGACGTGTCTCAAAAATAAATAAATAAATAAACAAGTGAGAGCTGGTGCAATAGCTATGTAAGTGAAGTACTTGCCCTACAAGCAAGCATGAGGACCGGAATTCAATCCTTCAGACTCAAACTTTAAAAAGCCCAGAGATGGAGATGTCTCAGAGGTTAAGAGCACAGCACCAACACACCTCAGATCTTGGTCTGACTCTTCCTGAACTCTCTGTCTCTTGCGAGCCCGCCTGGGTGCTGGCTTCTCTTCCTCAGCCTTTGCCGGGGTGGCCAGTGGAGCATCCCCATAGACACGGTAGCCTCCAATCAGGCAGTATGTCTCTCCATGCCAGGCTATCTGGGCTTGTGCGTGCTCTCTGTAGAGGACATGGTAGTATCCGGGGGAAGGAGGGGCTGTGGGAGGCACGGGTGCTGCAGAGAA